>JAWLRI010000144.1:4926776-4986153 GCA_034781795.1 Crypturellus tataupa
CGCGGGCAGCCGCGCTCCGGTGCGCGCCTTTGCCTGCCGTGCCGTGCCGTGCCGTGCCGAGAGCCGGGTCGCCTCGTCGCGGCGCGGCTGCCCCGGCAGGCAGGGCGCTGGGGGGGATGTGCGGCGCTCCGTGCCTCTGCTGGGCCGCTTTTGGGGTGGCTGCGTGGGTTGTGATGGCTCTGGGCCCCCATGTGAATCGGGTGATGTGACATGGCTTTTCAGAAGTTGCTGCTGCTCAGGAAGCAAAACGTGCCCACGACTGTCCTTTAAGTGGCAGCAGCACTTGTAAACACTTGTAAACTCGTAGTCATGTTTTCGCTCTTCCTGGGGTGTTAAAGTTCATGGTAATATTATGCTTCTTTCTCATGTGAGAACTGTCCCGAGTTCTGGTTTTGGGACAGAGCCTATCCCTTACCAGTTACTTCTGAGACGGACCCAGTATGTCCGTGCGGAAACTCGCGGATACTTGGGTGGGATTCTTCACAAACCAAGGTCTCTGGGAAAATCGGCTTGTCAGACTAGTCAGGCATTCAGGCTTCCTGCACGTGTACCAACGAGTTAGTGCTTCAGTGGGAAGTTGTACCTGGTTTTGGCCTTGACTTCCCATGAAAGTCAATCCTGTGTGATTATGTTGTCAGTTTGCTAGATGATTGCTTTAACGGACTGGCCAGTTTGAAGTGTGAAAGGTAAGGCCAATTTCCTACAAGTTTCATGCAAATAGCATCCAGGTAGAGACTCCCATCTGAGGGAGAAGCTGTAGTGTGTAAGCTTAACCGTATTAAGAGACTTTTCGCTGGATGGAAGTGGTAAGGGATGCCTCGGGAAGCAAGAGTTCAACTACTGAAAGTTGGACTTAACCAACTAAAGTAATATTCTGTGAGAATTGTAAAGAAGATCTTGATTATGTGCTTTGGGTGATACTAGGGTAGCTGAATACTATGGCAATAGATAGTCTGTCATCTTGGAAACAGTTAAAGACACTTTCTATTTTCTCTGAAAATTCTGAAACTTAGAAGTTTAATGGTTGTGTTGAATTGAAGGTAGGAAATGTGCATTAGCAAGTGCTAGGGATAGTAGGTACCTTTGCCTCACATAGTTTGTGTTTTAAAACACATGCAACTTGGTCATTCCTAGCAGCACTTATGGCTTGTCCTCGTAACAGTAATGCACTGACAGTTTAGTATAGACAAATCTTAGAAGAAAGAGTTGAAAAATACTTTTAATCAAAAATCACTTTGTTGCAGTATTAGAGATGTTGTCTCTTCTGCAAATGCTTTTTATTTCACTCCTAGTGTTTACTATTTAATGTGGTGTCTTTCATACCAGAATTAACAAGTTCTTGTTCTGTTTATTAGAGTTGTTTGATATTTCTGGTTGCGAGAGTATCCTTAATGTCTCCCAAGTGCTTAGAAATGAAAGCATCAAGTTCCCTTTCTAGATGGCAGAATAAATGATTTGATTCGTTTTCTTTAGGGATAATAGTTTTGTGTAGATGTATGTACAAGAAGTTACTGAGGTAAGGACAGGTTTGAAAAAGCAGAAATGTTTTTTATCTCTGCACAACAGTGAATTCCAAACCTCAGTCTCAATCTAGGTCCCTTTCAGTGCATTAGCATTTTGTGGTTTGGGTCCTCTATTTAATAGGGAAAAAAATAGGCTCTTTTATTTACTAGTGCTGCTGCTTAAAGACAGTATGTGAATGAAGATGCTTTTGTGAATGAGTTTTTGTTTTTTTTTTTCTGGTCTCTAGAGAACTAATCACAGAAATGTTATCTTTTAAATATTATGTGTATTAAATAAGTGATAATACTCTGATTGCAGGAGACTGAGTTAAGCACCTTGAAGATATATGTGTTCTAGTCAGCTGGCAAAAGTGAGCTGCTGAGCACACACAGCATTTTTCATCTAACTTATTTTTTTAGGAGAAAACCTGCTTCAAAAATATGAAAATAAATATATTCTCCTAGTACAAATAATTATAATTGTGTGCATCATTGTCATGTTCTTCATTAAAACCTGCAAATTCATAAAGAATTAAACTAAATACATAATTTGGGGAGAAATATCTTTGAGTCAAGCGTTAATAGTCATAAACACATAAGCACGTGTGCTGAAGGGTAGAACATGTTTAAACATATAACATTTAGTATAAACAATAATTAATGTAGTACATGGTATGACACAATGCAACCAATTTGGTGTTTATATTTTCTAAATATACTTGTCTTTAATTTCTGGTGTGCAGGAAAGATTCCCCTCCCCCTTAGCTACTTTTGGTTTCAGTTTGCTTAGTGACTGTCCAAAGAGTACTCAATTCTTTTTTATATATAAATATATAATTTATATATAAAATATATGTATATTTTATATATATATATACACACACACACAAAGCAGAATATCCCTCCCCACCACCAGTCAGTTTATTCATACAGTGTAAAGGAAAGAAACACTAGTCTTTACAGACAGAAAAATAAACTGAAGAACAAGGAAGCAGAATTATTAGAATACTTGGGTATCTATGTCATTTCAAAGTGTTAATCTGTTGTTTCTGGTCACTGTGGGCCATGTCTTTGCTTAACTTTAGTTATTGAATTTATATGACTTTTTTTTAAATAGGAGTTTGTTTTTATATACACTTCTAGTTATCCTGGTAAATGTTTTTCTGAAGTATCCAATATATTAAAGTAGTGCTTAGTTATATGGAGAAGTAGCGTTTAAAGACTTATCGTTAATCAAATTTTGATTGGTACATGGAAGAAGCGGGGCAAGATGAGGGGGTGTGTGCATGTTTTCTGTTGTTTTAATATGAGCTTTGCTTAAATACTTAGTTGCTGTAGACAACTGTAGTGAGCAAATCAAATGTTTGAAGTGACTTTTGTTCTTGTCACCTTAAATACTTTGATCTTAACTTTTGCTGTGTTAACTTCCTGTATTTGCAGGCAGTGCCTGACAGCGTCAAGAAGCAGTATATTACTGCCCGTGAGCCAAAGTTTGGAGGGTGCTGGTTCGTGTGAATAGAAACATGTTTACAAGTATCTATCTGGCTAGCAAAGCATGCACATACAGTGTAAATACATAGTAGAAAAGTGACACTTCAGTAACTGTACCAACTGGTGGGAAGGCATTTCTTCAGGAACATACCCTCATAGTAGAAATACAAAAAGATTAATATGAAATAATGCTTAAATCCAGAATTTCTTCATGGTAGAGCAATGCATGACTAAATCAGACTTCAAATCACTATTTTTCAGTAGTTCTGTCCTCTTGTGGTGTGTATTGACAGAGTTTGTTGACAAAATAACTTGTCGATTGCAAAACTGCATTTTAAATGTTATTATAGTATTCTCTCTTATAAATACCTTATGAATGAATCTCCTGAAGAAATCATTAACTACTACTTTTAATAGGTTGAGCTGCTTCCCTGTGTTATGCAGACTGCTGAATGGAAGAAGGATGTGGAAATCGGTCTTTTCCAGTCCTCTTTCTGTTACCACCCTGCATGGTATATTACCCATGTCTTACAGGGTGGTGAAGAATTGGGAGAAGCTGCAGTTGTTCAGCTTGGAGGAACTAAATAGGTGGCTTCCCTTTGGAACCTCACTTCCCTGTGTTGGGTAGAAGTGGCAACCTGCTGCTTTTGAAGTAACCTGAAGTTCCTTAGGACAGATGTATATGTATTTTAAGAGGAAATTCTACTTAATGCAGGGGATTAGCATTTCTTGGTAACCTGATAGTTTGAAAGGGATACTCGCTGTTGTACAGCTTTTCAAGGCTTTTCATCAAAAAGCATAGCTGTTTCCATCCAAATAACTTTAAAAATACGCTCCACATTCAGGTAGTTAATCTTTAAGGGTCATGTTTATCTTGCATAGCACATCATCAGTGAAAGAGCACCCATGGTGAACTGTAGTAGTGACATTTTAGCGCAAACTTGAACTGATGAAGCACTTAGCTGCTTAACGTGGAAGCTGCTGCTTGCTTTCATGATCTGCTCAGAGGTATATCAAAGAAGATATTCAGGATCTTTATCCTGAATATCCTTTATTTGGAATGTAGTTTCACAGACTGGCTTAAGTAACTGTTTCAGAAGTTAAAAGTATCTTGAGTTTCAAATCTGGTAGAAATACAGCCTTGATGGGCATGAACCAGTGGGATTACAATCAGAAAATTATGGAACTGTTGTCTAGTATTTTGGTTTTACTGCATGTTTGCTGGCAGCGGTCGGTCCACGTGGTCTACGTTTCATTCTCTGCCCTTTGAGGATTGCAGCAAGACTTCTGCTGTCCATATTGAGCTTGAGTATCAGAGTGAAGCTGCGTCTTCATCATCTTCATAGGGGAAACCAGGATCTTACTCTATTTGGAGGACCCCCTTTGGGAACTTCTTGATATTTCCTCAATACTCATTATACCAATGAACTTAGTAAAAAGAGAAATTAAAATGCCAGAGGCCCCTCTACTTCTAGGAGCTGTGTGCAAGGAAGGCAGAAGAGCTTATCTGCATCACATTGGCAAGCTGCAGGGGGCTGAGAGATGTCAGGTTTGTCCAGGCAGCCAGGCTTCTGCTCCCGTATGCTCCATGAGACCCGGGCTGGAGCAGCTGTGGATCTGCAGGTTCTGGGTGCTAGAGGTGATGCTGGGGTGGCTCTTAAAGGAACTGCGCTTGTCAGATGGGCTGCAGGTCAGCATTCCTCAGGAGATGATACCGTACTGGTGTGGATGTTCTTTTGCCCCATGGTGGGTTGTGCATTTGAGCTGATTATATCTGGAATATTTTCACTCTGCACAATGGTACATTTTGTGCTCTTAAAAGGTAGAGAGAACTTCTACAAAGCAGGACAAACACTTGAGATGTCTATCATCATCATTCCAATTCATAGCAGATTCTAATATGCAAAGTCTTAGTACGAAATAGTATGGGTTACCATGATTAGGAAGTCCAAGGTATACCTGCGTATGCTGCCATCAATAGCAGCATTGAGATGCTGCTTCAACTGTTGAAGCAAAATTTACATATTGTGGATCATATATATATGTTTTTATAGTCCACACAAGCTGCAAATTCCACCCACATTCTATGACCACAGGAATTCTTAACAGCCTATCACTACCAAAATTACTGTATTTCTTGGTTTCAGAGGTTGAGCTCTTTCCTTTGTTAGATGATGATAATGCTCCATTTGCACGGGTCTTAACTTAAATATTGTATTGAGGATGGGTATTTGTGAATACATTTTTTGACTAATGAGTCATGGAAAATGAACAGGATTAGAGTCAAAATGATTACTATTTTAACTATTTTGACATTGTGGAAGAGGGACTATAATCCTAGGTAGGCAAAATGCCTACCATTTACTTTAGGAAAATATTTTTTTTTGTCTCCCTCTAGAAAAAGATCATCCAAACTCCTGATAGAGGTGACTTTTAATGTCTTTCATCAAGTAGAGTGTGAGTTACAAAGTATTTTTCTTAACTTACATATTGTTTTTAATTTTTTTGTGATTCTGTTCACTGGGGTTGCTTGATTGATGTTAACAGAGATAAACTACAGAATCAGGATGATAATCTTTGGGAGTCTTGTATTACTGAAAATGTCAGACATCAGAGTTTTGGGGGCTTGTTTTTGATGCAAGGGCATTACTTTAGGTGCTGGTCATGTGACAGATGAAGTTTTTTTTTTTTTTTTTTATGTTGAGAGGAAGCAATGATGTTAGCCATACCCTTACTCAAGCCTTTCTTTTTGTAGCGTCTTTTTTAAGATGTGGCTTATTGCTAATTATAAATAATAATAATAATAAAGTTACTATAGATGAATGTTGAAATTGATTCTATTTCAAGAAACTGTTTTCATGCTAGTTCATTAAGCATTGCATACTCTGTGGGTTTTTTTTTTGTTATTGTCACATAATAACAAATTTTGAAACAAAGGGTTTGTTCCAGCTTTTCCACTAAGGTCTTGTTTCTCTTGTAAAGTGCCATGGCAGGAGTCACTGTCTTACGCTTGCTTATATGTAGCTTCAGATATGTAGGAGACCTTGGTTGTCTCTTTAACAATATGGCTGGACAGTAATGACAAGGACCTTAAGAAATGTTTCTCTGATGCTTTTGTGACTGTACTTAGTGTTTTCCTCGCACTCCATGTGCACTCAAAGCTGGTGCTCATAGCTCGGTGGAGAATGTGTGAATTTTAAGCTAGAAGTCCTGGGGTATGAGGTGGAAGCATATTGGTTATGTTTGTCAGGATACTTTTTACTCACTTTGTCTCGTGGTTTATAATACTTTTAATGCTGTTATTAGACTATAATATAAGATAGATCCTTTGGATTCCTGTTGTCGTCATATAGTGGCAATACCACTTGCTTGCAGGAAAATTACCGGTTACGTTGTCTTGTGTTGTTTAGATCAATCTTCCCCTGAATTATGACAATATTTTATTGACACGTTGTATAACAATAATCATAAATATGCATAAATCCATGTAGTTGTTATAATGGTTGAAGTAGGAATCTTATTTTATAGGACAGGCAGACTGCACTTGTCTTTGACATGAAAAATTATGTCTGTGTATGAACGGTTTGTGCTATAGAGTGTTACTGACCCAACACCATCAGGATAGTGTTCTGTCTGATGGACTCTCTGTCACTTATTCCATTATATACAAACCCTCAAATCAGTTGTGTTTATTGTTTGTCAGGATATTTGAAGTATGTTTTGGACATAAGTCTCTTGTTAATTATGGCCTCTAAAAATGAACTGATAAAGACACATCAAGCTCCAAAAGTTTTGTGCAGCCAGGACAGAAGTGTGGTTCTGTTTGTTGCTTCCTCTGAATGTTTTCCTTATTATAACTGCTGATGTCTTAGAGAGGAACCTTGCCAAACTCTTTTAGAAGAAATGGATATTAATAACAAAGGGGCAGAAACTGGACAAATGGAATTATACAAGTGCATTGCGTCACTAGAGAAGAAGGAAGAACATTGTGCTTATGGACTTTCTGCTTTTATAGCTTCCCTGACATGCTAAGTATTTTATGTGCTCTGATTGCAAGAATTTGTCGCTGAGTGCAAATAATTGCATGGCCACTTTCAGTATATAATTTTGAAGTTGCATGAAGTTTCAGGTTGGTATGGAGCATGTAATACAAAAACTGAAATGTAGTGTTTTGCATTACAGGTACAAGAATTGTAGAAGATCATTTTAGAGTCTGGAAGAACAAACTTATGCAGCTGTGGAAAAATATGGTATGCTTATATTTTCATTTATAAATCATGTATATACAAATAATTACACTTTTGACCTTTCAAAAAAAAATCCAAAATTTAGAGGGAACTTGCATGTTCATTTCTCCCATTTTTTTCAACTGTAATGTTCTGATGGTAAGCATAATTCTTTTGAAAATTGAGTTATTTGATGTTCTTGGACAAAATAAATGATAATTGATGCATTTTGATTTGTTTTACCAGCTCAGTATCATACTACTATCATTCGTCTGTTTCTTTATGCATTGTTTAAGGATCAGTATTATTTCTGAGGAGGGGAGTTTCCTTACTGCTGGACATATTTGTATGTTTTTTAGTTCATGTATAGTCATGTTGGTACAGTTTTTAGTTCTGAATGTAATTTGGAAGATTTTTCTGCTAGAAAATTTAAGCAAACTTTACTGTAAGCAAAAAAATTAGAAAATGGAAATTGGAATTTTGGGAAATACAGAAATGTAACTATCATTAGCAGTATTAACCTGGGCACATGGTATCTCTTTCCATGTTGTTAAATGTCCAGACAACTTAAAATATGCATTATAGCAAGGTTGGAACCTTAGCTCTCAGGTACTTTAATTTGTGCATTCTAACCTTACACCAAGACAGTCTAATGGAGTTATTTATCTGGTGAAACACGTGCATCACTCCATCATGTCTCTAAACTTCTGAAAAGCTGTAAAACTTAATGAGATAGCTATTGAAAGCTTTTTGAATTTCTCAATTCAAAAATGTTGTTCTTCAAGTTCAAATTTTCCTAGCTTATGAAATAGGTGTGTTAATGCCTATAAAATATGTAGTTAATTCAATAACTTCTAAATGATGCTTGTAAATGTGGAAAAGAATTTAGTAACTGCTGATTCAACTTCTATACTTGGTCAGTGTATAGATTTATCTTTTGTAGATAGCTAACATAAGAACATATTTAAAGTTTTGAAAGTTCACTCTTACAGAAGGGATGTGTTTTTTTTTTCTTTTTTTAGTTCTGTGTTATAGAAAGCTATAGAGAGGAGCTAAAATAATGAACACTTAGACTTCAGCTTTAGCAGTGGGGTATGCCGATTAAAATCTGTAAATCCTTTTGGAAGCCATAGTGTTCAGGAACATCCAAATGTTCCTGAAAGAATTTTATAGGTTGGTCCTTTACTCGAGCAGGCACCTGGCAGGTAGTATACTCATTTTTGTACCCACAGCACCACTGGGACCACCCACCTGCTTCTTGCTGTCAGGTTTCAATACCAGTTGTGTGTACAGTAGCTTTTCTTCAAACCTAAGCACCTAACCCATTATTTTTGTTGCCATTATTTTTGCTGTTTGCTTTTTTTGTATGTGTGGATGTTCAGCTATTTGCCACTTTATGTGTGTGTGTATATGTGTGTGTGTGTATGTATACATACATATATATATATCTTTTTTAGTTGTATGTATTTCCCAAAACAATGGACAAGAATTCCCTTTTAATCACCCCAATATGTGAGTAATGAATACTAATGTAATAGTTGAATATTATGGTGCAGAATTGCATGATTACTTGGTCTTAATATGAACTATATATAAAGACCATGCAGGAAGATACTTTGCATGGAAGACTACATGGACAGCGGGTGATTAAAAGAAAGCAAAGTAACCAGGGATGGGAAAAAGAGCCAATGAAAATGAAGTTTAAATGTAAAAGCTGAGTTGAAGTTGGATAGTCTTTCTGTTTGGAAAGTCAGCTTGATACTTATTGAGTACAAAGCAGAGCTACTAAAAGAAATTTAAATGGACTGTTGGATCTCACCATCTAATATAGGAGTGGCTTTCTGTTCAGTATGAGGGAAGTCTGAGATAGGAAGTGTCGCTGAAACCAAATGCTTTGCTGCAAAAGATGAGGAAAGGGTGGCTGCAGAAGATGAGAGTAACACAAACCTTCAGCTTTAGAAAAGGAATGGGGAGTTAACAGTGGGCTCTATTACTATGTAATTCACAGCCTTGAGGCAAAGCAAGTATACGATGCCGTGGGGAAAAGACTTCATATAAATGTATAGTTGATATTGAAAGTTGCTAAATATATTGCCTTTATTAATCTCAAAAGTTTTCACCAAAGTGTGAGTTCTACAATGGCACCAGTCCTAATTTCATGACAGTAGTAGCAAATTCAGATTCCCTTCCTCAAATACTTACTCATGTGTTAATTGTCCTCGCTATGCTGCATTTTTGAGTTCTTACTCAAATTTGCATGTCAGCATTTAGTCTCTAGTCATATACTTTTTATGTAGGTTTTTTTTTTAAGTAGTGAGATGTTTTAATGTGTTCTTTCTGTACTGCAAAAGGACTTAGTTTTTTCTGCTACTGGTATTTTTTAGCTTGATTAACTATGAACTCTTTCCATTATCTCACAACAAGGTACTTGCTCCAGTCTGATGCTCTCCTCATGGCTCTTTTCTGGTACTTCTGAAATGTTTCTGAAGGATATTGAGTAACTGGAGAACTGAGCTCAAGTGCCTTGTGCAGACGAACAGATACCTTTCCAGAAACCCTTCGTGTATCGGATTTGTTGTTCTGACTGCAATACTGGGAACGCGTCTGTGTTCATTTATGCATTGTGACTGCTTTAAGTCACTTCTGGTTAGCACTTTCCAGGGTAGATCCCTGCTTCTACCTGTATGGCTTCATACTGCATTTTTAAAGTATTAAGGTTGAATGGATTTGGCTTACCAAGCAGTGTTTTTTCCCTGCCACTGGTGCCTTTTTTTTTATTTATCTTCACTAGGATTTGTATTATCAAGTTTTATTAGTTTTAGTTTTCTTTGAGATCACTGGTAATTTAACCTACTAGTTTTCTGAAGGAAACCTTTGGAGTCTTGTCATATCTTTGCAGGCTTTCTGTACTGGGAACATCATGCAGGCAATAGAAGCAGCTAATACTTCAAATCTCGTCAAGAATTACAAGCCCCAAGCATACCTACTAATTTCTTCTGCAACTCCCCCAGTTAAAATTGAACTTAGGGATTTGATGAATTTTTACAGTTTCCTATAGGATACTTAATGGTGTCCATCTCAAGATATACAGTTTTCCTACTAGTAGAGGCTCCCTTTTTGGAGGAGTGAATGAGCTAAGGTAGTTCTGAAGGTACCGCTTGCTGTACAGATGGTGACTGTCCTTTCCATCATCCTACTCAAAGCCACTCTGTAAATGTGTCAAACTGAAGAACCAGTTTATCATTCTTGGGGGATTTGGGGGGGTTCTTCAGCATGCCTTCAAAGACCGTTCATAACAGTATTTTCCTGAGATGGCTATTTGTAATTAAATAAAATTATATCACCTGAAAGTAAGGACACGGTACTTCTGTGTACCAGGTTAATCAACCTCTTTTGCTTTAGATCAGAAGGATTATTTTCAAAGATGACTTCGGTGGAGAACTTAAGTTCTTAAAAACTTCTTGAAGCATACGATCCATCAATAAGAAGTCATAGCTTATTTTCAGGAACTCTGTCTCCCCTTGAGGATTTTTTTGGACCTTGGATACTGCACGTCAGCTGCCAGAGAGCTGCTGTGTCACCAATAATGAACAGCTGTACATCACACAAGGACAGCAACTGACAACTTCCAGTCAAAACTGATTTGTGGGTGGATATTTTTGCTTTATTTTTGAAAGCTGATAAATATATCCCGTCTTCTCCATGGTGTGGCTTTGGATTCTGTACCTTGGTGCTGAAGCGGGGCAGACCGTCTTGATACATGTTTGGTTTTCTGGACTTCTAAGATGAAATGAATTATGTAAAAAGGTCATATAAAAAGGCTGTGCAGCAACTTTTGTTTTAGCGCTTTTTGAAGCAGACAGTCTTGGTTTCTGGCTGCTTGCTCTTTTACTCATTTGTTATTTGTTTCTTACCTCCCTTGCAGTTGATAGGAGCATTCCTGCCAGAAACCTCTGTCATCTTGAAGGAATTAGTGTTGTCTTGTTTACTTTACTTAAACATTATTTCTTCTATTCCTCACTCTGGATGTTACTGCATGGCATTCAAGGTTCTTCAGATATGTGGTGTGACGATGCAGTGCTGGCTTGGTCTGTCTTAGCAAGACAGCTTCTTGAGTGCTGTCTTGCTAATCAGAATGTGGGTGGTTGTGGTTCTGGTTGAATCTACCTTTTATAGGTATGCTTGCCTAGGGACTGTTCATATTTGTACCTGCATGTCTGGGCTAGAGCCTGCCCAGTCCCGGAGAGGCTCCAGCAGGTAGCTCTGGTTTCTCAGATATGTTCCATGGGGACAACTTGGTATGATATTTTCAGCTGCTCTGTATGGCCATGAAACACTAGATTGTAACTCGTACTAGTCATGGAACAGGAGGTCTAAGAAATCTGTGTTTGAACAATGCTGCACTGAGAACTTTTTTTTCCCCTTTGGGCTGGTGTTTTAGGGCCCTACCTTCTAGAAGGTAAATTGTATTCAGAGATTATGTAAAGGACCTCTTCTGACCAAACCAACCAAATGGAACACAGTTGTTTTAGGTCAGATTCCTGTTCCTTTCAATGCTCTTTTCCAGGATGTTAGTTGTTCAGTCCAGTTTCCCTTTCCTGATCAAGTAGTGTCCCTTGACTCTTTTACCAGTATTTTGCCTTGTTCAGATCCAGTCAAAATTACTTTCTTTCAAACAGGAATTTCCAAATAAGGGATTTTTGGCAGTCTGCTTCCCTGCTTACCTCTTGCTTCAACATGCTAGTCTCTTTTGGCACACAGTGTTATTCTGATTGGTAAATGAATAATGTTTTGGGGAAAAGTGAGTATATATGCAAAGGAAGCCCTGCCTAACGTGGTCTGTGCCACAGTATGTGCAACAAGGATAGGTGGGAAAGGTAGAATGAAAGGGGTTCGTGAAGATTTCTTGCTGCCAGGGCACCTGTACTCTGGGAAGGTACCAAGAGATTTTTAAACCTTAATACAGTAAATCTAGTTTTATCTATTGTAACAAATCAAAAATTACGATACTGCATTCACTATAAATTCAATCTGTAGATGCCATTTGCATTACAAAATGGGTTAGCTTCAACTTCGTAAGATTCACACTAGTTCAGATGCTGTCTGTTTTCACACAGCTGGTGTAAATTCCATGTTGAGTGGTCTGCAAAGTTTGACTAATGCAGTTGGGTCTGTGTCAGGCCTTGGCACAAACTTGCCTCGGCAGCAACTGGAGTTGTCACCTTAAAGCATGTTCTTTAACGTTCCAAAATCTGGTGGTGTTTGAAACCAGTACCAACATTTTGTGTCTTCCTTCCCTGTGGACAGTTTGCACGACTTACTTCCTTATGGCATAAGGAAAACCATGTTTTACTAAGGTTGCTATCAGCCTGTTGTTCTAACGTACTTCTGGTTGAACTGAAGATCATTCTAGCTAATGTTTTTTCTTCGTGGCCTGGGTGAGATGGGACGCAGTTGTACTAGGGAGTGAGGGGAAATTCAATGCACGCTCGCTCGTACTTGGAGCAGTGAGGATGCACTTTTCCAACGAGTGTTGGAACTTTGGAGTTTGCACCACTCTCCTCTTTGGGCAGGGCACTAAAAGTTAGGAAGAGAGCTGGAACAGGCTTTAACTTCTCGGTGCATTTTTATGGAGGCATTTCACAACAATTCTTTAGAAAGTAGCAAGAAAGTTTGACTTGGGAAAAGAAGGCACTGCCTCAGAGTAGGAATCCATTTCTTTAAAGCTAACAGTTTACGTGATAATGGACATCATTATGGTTATATCCTGAACTGTCAGAATGCCATGAACAATATTGTGTGGGGTCTTTTTTTTCCTTTTTTAAGCCTAGATTTGCATCATTAATGTCTCTTAATTTTTTTGAGTGTTTGCCTCACTATTCAGCATATGGTCAGTAAACATAGTTTTGAAGATCTTAACCTTGTCTGTCATCTGGTTTTGACAGATGAGGACTTTTATCCCTTGTGTTGTTCCTAGCGGTGAAAACTTGGACACTTTACACCTCTAAACCATAGTTACTAGAGAACTTTTGTTTCGAAGAGGGTTTCAGTAGCCTACTTCCCTCTTTTTGTTTCCTTTAATAATAATAAAAACTAATTATTATTATTCCAAAATTAATATAAGTATCATTCCATTTTAGAGATGCAGGGCTTTTGTAGCAGAGTGGTAAAATGTAGCAGAATGCCAAAAGGCAGTAAGTTACTTCAAAGAATTCTGGAGACCTGCAGATCATGCTAATTGTTCAGTGATTTCTGATCTCTGAAATAATGGATATAAATTAGTATTCAGAGTGCTGGAATTGCTCATCAAACCTAAGCCCTCCCTGCAAAGACTCTTGTGACATATTGGACCGAATCACAAAGTGTGGCTGCTGGTAGGAGATGTGTGTTGCCTTCGTATTTGCACCAGGTCAGCATGACTGCACGTGTTGGACAGCTGAGTGTTGGCCTTCTAACCTCTCTGCACCTTGCCCTGAGAGGCTGCTGCTTCCTCACAACCTGTGGATTGACAGTTTTCTTTGCTGTCTCCTCCAAGCCACAGAAATACAATTCTTAGATGTTGTGTGGAGCTCTGTATTTGTAGCTGCTAGCTGTTTCTAAAGAAAGTGATTTTTTTTTTTTTTGTTTGTTTTTTTTTACTAAATACATTATTAGTATTTTGATTCAATTAAAACTTTGAGCAGAAAGGGAGTAATGCTGATTTTGATCTGACTGCATCACAACACTTGCTCTTTTAAGTCCTTATCCAGGCCACCTGGAGCTTGGGTGGGAGAGAGATTGGGGTGATACTGAGTGTTGAGGGTTATATTTGCAAGTATTTAATCAACTAACTTGAGTTTAGAGTAGATAATAGCAGTAGGTAAGAGACTAACTGGTTCCTTTTCAGCCATGGAAGGAATGAGCTCGGATGGTCCCAGGGTGCTCTGGGCACAAGTATTACTGGGTGATCACTGGCTGCCACCTGTGTGACAAAGTAAAGGACCAACCCTCCAATTTATACTAGTGGAGCCAGATCATGGGAAAGAATTGACAGGTAAAACCTCCCTTTGAAAATGCAGGGGTGAGGAGCCTTCTTTTATTTTTCTGGAAGAGACTAAAAGCAAGCTCATCAATTGTGAACTGTAGTGAGTTCTGATAGAATTCATAGAATACCATTAAAAAATGAATAAACTTTTGAGGACAAACCTTAATTTTACAGTTTTATTATTTTTTAATATCAATGACTCCTCTGTAATGTTGTAATTCAATGAACTGGCTGAAGATTACTTGTTTGTAAGGACTTAACTAAGTTATTCTTAATTATTTAGAGTTGTTAAGCTTATGCTTAGCCCAGCGTGAGACAGGACTGGTGTGACAACTTGTTTTTAATCCGTGACTCAAAACTGTGATCACCCTGATGTCACCGAATGGCCACAGCTTGTAAAAGGTAAGCATAAAGCATATTGTGTTAGTTCTGAGGTGATTTTTAATATAATATTTAATGTTAACACTACTTAATTTGTATGAATTAAAGCTAATTCTATAAGTAGAATTAAATTATATTGTTTGGTTAAGATAAGTCAGCTGGCAAAGTTATTATTTGCTTAGTTATTTGAGTTATTTCATTACTCGCCTAGCTTTCCTGTGCTTGCTTTTTAAAAATCTGAGCACCCTGCTGCTACATAGTATTCCTCTCAGCGCTAAATCACCTCTTAGCAGTCTCTGATGAACCTTACTGCAGTAGTAAAAATTTGTATGAAATGTTTAACATACCTACTTAAGTGGTTTGTTAAATTTAGTTTTAAAGTAATTTGTCCAGAAGGCTTGATAATGTTCAAATCTGTAGACTTGCATACCTTTACTTTTCTCTCCTAGGGAGTTACAGTGGAGGTAAAAGGAGTGGCTTGCAGAATGGAGAAGTTGCTCCCTGTGTTGTTGGAAGTGAGCCACCATTTGAACTTGCTAGCTCATGCTGCAGGATTCAGATTAGTTGGTGTCTTGTGATCAGTTTCTACGATCCAAATCAAAGCTGAAATTTGTAAGAGCATTTGCTCTGAGATTTTCTCTGAACAGAACTCTTGTTTCAAATTTTAAGCAAGATGAAAGCATGCCTAGCCATACAATGTAATTGTTTTTTCAGCACTATTGCTTGCTTAGAGGAACAGCATGGTATCTTGTTTGTGAACAATTGGACATTACAGAATAAATAGTTTCTCAACAAGCAGGTATAATGCCTGTAAGTAGACTGAATTTCTGTGGTGTTTTGAATGAATACTGAAAGCATATTTTATTTGGTGATTACATCATCATTTGAAACCTTTTAAAACAGTTAATGAGTGGATTAGTATTTCTGTAGATTGTACTTATAGTGAATTTGCTCATATTTTAGAGAAAACACTGGAGGATTTTGAGCCCTTGTTTTGTACATCCACTTACCTGGGAAGACCAACTTGTTTTCATACAACTAGGTTTTATTCTGAGCTTCCCTGAAAATGTCTCCTATGTATCTTGGTTGTCTGCAGCATAGAATGCACTGAACTTCACATTCAAGCCAAGATACATAAAATCTAGGAATAGAAAAAAAATCTTGGATGTCCTAATATTGGATATATAGATATATCTGTGCTGCAGACTATCCATAACCTTTCTTGCATGCTAAAATGCCAGTTTGCTCTTTTAATTTAGTGGGGTTTTTTATATGTGTTTTAGAAAGCTTGAAGTGACTAATATTCTTCACTTTTTTTAATCACCACTGCTATGACACTGATATTTTTGTGGCAACTTAAAGTGCTACTTTCATCCAGAATTTCATGGGTTTGCATTTTCTTTGACCAAAAGAAAGCAGATAAACCCTGCCTTAGACCTGCCAGGCTGGCTCTGGGCTGTTTTTTTTTTTTTTTTTTTTTTTTAATTCATGGATGTGGCTAGAGGAGCCAGCCAGTATGAATGTAAACCCTTACCTCTTGCCACCTCCTTAGGTTGTATGGTTTATAGCACTTCTGCACTTGGGCAGATGATTGTGGAATAAAAACAAGTGGGGTTCTTTTCCTCAAGTATTTAGTGACCCGCTTCAGTCACAGGAGTTGAAGAGAAATTGTTTGTTATATTTTGATGTCGACTTTTTTGTGGCAGCACCTGTTTCATCACTCCAGAACTTTAATGAGCAAGGGAAAAATACTTTGGAGGGAGACTAATAGAGACCAATTTTTAAAACAGAAATTTTTGTTGTTCTTCTTCCTTTAGAGGGTGCTGGCATTTCAATCACCAGTCTAAGTGTAAAGTTTAGAATTCTCTCTTGCTTAAACTGAATGCTATAACTTATTGAAATATAAACAAATAACTTATTGCATTTTCCATCATTGCAAAGTATCCAGTTAGCGTAGGAGTTTTAAGTTGTCTGCCAAAGGTGCCTTCTAGCGATTGGTTCCTTTGACATAATGCTGAAAGTTTGGTAAAATACAGAAAACTGCCACAATTTGCTCTACCTGTAAAGGAACTGAGATTAAGTGGAAAATTTTGAGAACATTCCAGCCTTTGCTAACAGGGACCAGGTAGTAAGAGATGGGAATTGATGAAACATAGGAATAGAAGCTGTGTTTCAGAATAGAGGTGGAAACTTTTCCATAGCATTTAGAAGAGTGACCACAGATATACAATAAATCTTAAAAACTATATAGAAATTACTGTAAGCAAACTTCACTAGTTAAGCAGGCTTTGCCATAGCTTGTCTGTGCTAAACAAAGTCCTCTAAAAGAAGCTGAGATGAACTTGATGCGGAGTGTGTTCTCTTTGTAGATATTAGCTCATTTCTGTTCGAGAAAACTCTGTCATGAAAGGCATTTTTGTTCCTGTAAGCCACAGAGTTTTACTGTTATGGCTATGCTGTATTTCCACTCTTCAAACAATTAGTATCCAGCATAGCAGTTCTGGTCACATAAGTCACGTAAGGGTCTTTATGATCTAATTTTGTGGCAGTTGGAGGTGATTGAAGGCAAAACTGCTGCTCCTCTACTGGGCTATCTCCAGGATCTGGACTCTGCTCTGGCTGAAAACCCCCTAGGTAAGGGGATGTCCAGAGGAAAGGAAAAAAAGTAATCTGTCAGAAAAGTAAATGTTAACTACCAGAACCATTTCCACATGAGGAAGATGAAGGGATAAGGAGGAGTTCAACAGCTGTAGCTTAACCTGGTTAAGTTAATATGGAACTTCATCCTCCAAATTCCTGTGTAAATTAAATCAAAAGGCATAAGCAAACTGTTGCACAGCTGCTACTCAGAAATACCAATACCTTTCTGAATAGTAGTGGCTGGAATGAGGAAACAGAAGCCTGTCTGTAGTTGTGCTCTCTCCCAGTAACTGCTCTGTGAGACTGTCCTATGTCCATAAATTAGAATAATGAGAAAAATACCTGGAATTTGTTTTGAGTTTGTTAAGATCTGCTTCTGAGCTCCTTCTTCATAGAGTCCAACTGTGTAAAGGATCTCTGTTTTAAACAGTTGACCACTGATAAACTTCAGCATACCTTATGATTACAGGAATGGTTATGAAGAATTAGCCCAGAACGGGTGCACTGTCCAAACTGAATATGGAAGTACTGCCAGCAGAAATCTCCTGATATAGCTGTTTTCATGTAAGCTGTGGAAAAATGCTGTCCTTATTAAGTCAAATTTCTCTAATATTATTCTCAGATTTTTTGTTATAAAATGCACTTTCTGGAGTTTTGTCAAGCAATTTAAATGTGTAAACGCATGAAAGCTAATGCTTTTAGTGGCAATGTAAAAAAATGTATTATAATTTTTCAATTTTCCTAGCTCTTCGTATTTTAATGACTTAAAGCTTTAAGCACTGTTTGTTATTTTACCTGTATTTGCAGATCACCAGGAGAACCTCACTCTGAAAACATAGAAACTAGCCGAATGTAAGTAAATAAATGGATGAGTGTTTTGGTGCATCTTTAAAAACATCCTGATCACATGTAACAATTACTATTGCACCTGGCCAGGGAAGAGAAACTAAACTAAAATAGAACTGTGAAACAGCTTGTGGCATTTCTTCCGAAAACTTCTAATTAATATTTTGCTATGGGGAGGAAAAAAAAAAGTACTTTTAAGTATCTGTGTAGGAACTTTCTCAGCAATATTTTTGGAGGGTTGGCTTTTGAAGAGTGTTGAGGGAGAGGCTGAAGGGGAAGTTCAGAGGTTTACTGTGAACCAGTAGATGGTAGCATAATACAGTGTCTAAAAATCTACAAGGCTATATTCAGACTTGATAGGAGTGTAATTTCTACCTGATGTTCACTAACACATTGCATGAACTTGAAGGCAGTCCAGTACTAATGTGCAATATCTGCTAGTTTCTACTATGGATTGCTGAGCTAAGAAAAAAGTCCAACTTGATTTGGCAAATCCAACTATTCAGTACTTCTAGATACAGAAAATTATCTTTCACTAAGCAGTACTCATTTAGCTCCTTCCTAGCAGTCCTGAGTTTTGCTGGGATCTTCATGAGCCTAAAACTCAAGGTTAACTTGCAGCAAGAGTGTTAGGCAAAAATGTTTTTTTTTTTTTTTTCAAATTGAAAATGGTTTAGAGGGAATGAGGGAACTCTTTTAAAATAAAGAATAATAAAAAAAAAAAAGTTATTTGGAGTTTTCTTGGGTTAGCAAGTGCAGGCTCTATTCTAGCTGTTTGAACAAATAGCTTAGAAGAGAAGTTCCAAAATAACAGAGCGTAGCCCAGGGGCTAGGATGGGCCTGAAAAGTTCTGGGTTGGCTTCTCTTCTACAAGTAAATTCTGTGACTTTAAACAAATTAGTCCTCTCTTGCCTACCCTTCCTAAGTGGTCTGGCATTTCACACATGGTGAGCCCATTTGGATGCCAATTTTAGGGTGTTTTGCAGGCAAGGGACATGGTGTGAAATGCTCAAGGATTTCTCTGCTATAGCTGCCCAGTTCCAGGGCCAGAGCTGAGGTGGGGCCTTCTGCTGTGGGCTACATGACTATCCTTGAAATGTTTTTAAAAAGGAAACAAGCAGCAGTTGCCCCATGTATTTCTGGGCATTCAGCAGTTCCTCTGGAAAATAGTTTGCTGTTGCTTTCCTTTCCCATCTTACAATAGTGCTGTTCCATTGCTGTGGGGGAATGTCTTACTCCTTGAATATGAACCTGAAAGAGATGAAAAACTCTACTAGCAAGCTTCTGTATGCAAAAAAAAACCCTTTTTTGGTGCATAGGGGTCATCAAAATTGTTCTGATTATGCTCTTTTGTTTGTCTAATGTCTGTGTCAGACTGCCAAGCTGTAGGGATCCACATATATATTCAAGTAGCAGTCCTCAAATACTGAGTATCGATACATATTATAATTGCGGAACCTGATTTTTTAATACTGTATCACAATATGGCATATGTGTCACCAATTGTGGGTAATGTCTGTATTCCTGCTACATAGCTGCTCTTACCGCACAAGGAGGCGTGGTGTGCTTGGTAACAGAGTTATGATCTACAAACCTACTGTGCACCTAAAATAACTGTTTAGATGTCAGTAAGGCATCCTTGATCCTTAGAGGATAAGGATTATGCAAGTTCTTTTTAACTGCACAATAAACATGTGAGTTGGGTAGGTTGGCTAACACTCAGGTCTTTGCATAGCAATACTCTGTATTAGGATAGTTACATGTGTTTTGCGTGCTTTGATTAAAAACAAAAAAAATACTCTTTCAGACTGTGCAACACATTTTTCCATGGGTAAGAGTACTACTTATCCCAAACTCTTGAAATTGTAGCTTTGTGCTTGATAAGCACATCTCGGTGTTGGCTCAGTTTAGGCCTTTTATTTTTTCTCTTAGCACTCATTTGTGTCTTGTTTTTCCCCTCAAGACCAGTCTCTTCACCTGTCTGTTCCTGTCACAAATCTGCAGTAACTTCGAGCTTCGATTAGTGTATCTTTCTTAAAACCTGTTTAAATTGCATATTTTCACTGCTTACTTTAACAATAGCTTGACTCTTCTTAACAATTAATGCATCTTCACTCTGGAGCATATTGCTACATATCAATGCCAGGGTGTTGATATTTTGATATGATGCAGGTTTTCTGACAATTCAACTTTTCTTCTTTCTGCTTTTGAGGATGAGGATGATATTTTTGCTCTTTTCAAGTCTTTACACCCCCTATCTAAAGTGTTGTTACAACTGCATTTGATACATAGTCTTCTTGTAGGTTCAATATTTGCTCTATTTCCTTTGAAAGACAGCCAAGGAAAAAGCAGCTTCCAAAAAGTTTACCTGAAAACCAAATTATGGCCATTGCAAATACAAGCAGCAACTGTATAGATAGTAGTGCTTCATCATACCTGCCTTCAGCTGCCACCTTGTTGCTTTCTGGATACAGGACACCTTAAGTATTTTTATCCTAGCCAGAAGCATGCTCATAGCTTTGAATTTGAGCCAGCACTGCAGTGTTGTGGCCACAGCATCCATGGTCCCGTGGGCTGCATTAGGCAGAATGTTGCAGGCAATTGGAAGGAGCTTTATCTTCCCTCTGCTCAGCCCTGCTTAGGCCCCGCTTGGAGAGTGGTGGGTGTAGGTCTGGGCTCCCCAGGGCGAGTCAGACATGGACATATTGGAGTGAATCCAGTCAAGAGCCACGGAAATGATTAAGGGACTGGAGCATCTCCCACAGTAAGGGAGGCTGAAAAAACCGGGACACTTCTGTCTGGAGAAGAGAAGGCTTAGGGCCATCTCCTCAGTGTGCGTAAGTATCTGGTAGGGAGTATTGAGAAGATGGGGCCAGCCTATTTTCAGTGGTGCCCAGCAACAGGACCAGAGGCAGTGGGCACAGACACGTATAGCAAATTCCACCTGAACATAGGAAAAATGTTTTGCTACTGTGAGGATGGTTGAACAAGTCGCCTGGAGAAGCTGTGGAGTCTGGATCCTTGGAGATAGGCAAACCCAAACTAGACGTGGTCCTGAGCAGCATGTTCTGGCTGACCCTGCTTGAGTAGGGGAAGTGGAGCACATGTTCTCCAGAGGTCCACCCTGGGACATGCTGTTCATGGCCTCTTCAGTAAAACTTGCCACATGTAGGGTTTTTTTTTTTTTTTTTTTTTTTTTTTTTTTTTTTTTTGGCTTGTGCTGCTTGTGTTAGTGTCATTCTTGGAAAGGAAAGTTGCAAGGGGTGCCTTTCTGCATACTTGAAGCCTTGCACGGTGTCATATTATGCTCTGACTAGGATGAATTTTAAAATGCCTTTAGAGAGCCTTTTGCAAGGCATCGTTTAGCCAGGCAATGGCTCCCTTGAGGACTTTCGCTCAGTTAATAAGAGTGTGTATCTGCTCTAGTCCAGAATTATTAGTATCTTAAATTTGGCAACTACTTCAATTACACTAATGGTGTTTGCTTTTTCTTTGCTTCCAAGAGGAAAACTGCTATGAGACAAGCTATTTCTGTAACAATTTGAAAGAATAGAAATGAAAGATTTTGCTGTGAGGTTTTTGTGGGGAAGAAGATACATTTTTATAACTTTAAAAAAATGGAAGAATGTAAGTGAATCAACTGTTTAAAGACCTCAGTTCCCACAGAGTTTGGGGAATACTATAATTTTACCAAACCAAATTTTACCAAAATTTCTAAAAACAAACTACTTAATGTGGGAATAGTTCTCTCTCAAACTGTTCAATCCACAGGTGTTGACTGTTCTTAAACTGGTGGCTAGGGTGCTTGCAGCACTGACCCCATGTTACTCACGAGCAGAGTTTCTGCGTAACCGTGGTCATGCTTCTAGGACAGTGTCATAAGGAATGAAGACACAGCAGAAGAATGTAACCGTGGAAACCTGACTTATAAAAAAAAGTTTGGAGTCAGCATTTAGGTTTCTTTTCTGCAGGACTTCCTTACATGTTTCAATGGTCAGTGCTCTTCATACACCAGGAGTTTTCTTTC
Source organism: Crypturellus tataupa (assembly GCA_034781795.1). Classification (NCBI taxonomy): domain Eukaryota; kingdom Metazoa; phylum Chordata; class Aves; order Tinamiformes; family Tinamidae; genus Crypturellus; species Crypturellus tataupa. The sequence goes on from JAWLRI010000144.1 coordinate 4,948,914, forward strand.
TGTCTTGAACAGCGTCAGCTTTATCGTACTTTCCGCTGGAACACTCCAGTGGGCCAGAGGCAGACAGAGTCCGTGGCTCCCAGTTGTTGTTGTGATATCCTTAATGCTGACACTGCAGTGACGTATCAGCCTCTTTTAGCCCTACAGATAGGAATGCAGTGTATGAATATTCGTATCTGCAGAGTACTGCTTGCTCAATATGTGGAGTTTACTTTCTGTAATTTTGCATGCTGGAGTGGTAGGAGTTGTTTTAGCAAAAAACGTGGAAGGTAGTATACTATATGTGTTTTGCATAATAGTTGGTTAAAACATCATAGTTTGTTTTGTTCTGGATATGTTGCATTGAGTAATTCCAGCAAGTATGTGAAGTTTCTGGAAAACTTCCTTCTGTTTCTTTCCAGTGAGACACAGGTAGTTTGGCATTATTGTGCCCTCGCAGCTAGTATAGAGTATTACTGTTTAGGGCTTACTAATTTTAAAAGAAAATTTTTAGAACTAGAATTTCTTGTAGAATATCTTGTGCAATTTCTTACCAATTAGTCATCATCATTCTTTGCAAGTTTCACAGCTGATTGAGGATTTTCTTCTTTGAAGTATTAACATTAACAAATATGCTCAAACTAAATAGGAAATTATAAGCTTGTAATTAGTCCTAAGCATATTATTAAGTCTATCCCAACAGTAATTGAAAATATTACTTTGTGGCTTATTCTTAAAATATGTGTAGGTTTGTTTATTAAGGCTATCTTTCTCCCTGCCTTTTCAGAAGGCGCTATGGATTTGAGTGTAGCCTTCTAAAACGTGGTAAAATATTGTTATATTCCTACATTCCTTGCCATTTATAGTTGTGGACTGCTAACTAATGAGTTTCTCCAAAACTAGATATTTAACGTCTTTGTGTCATTAATGCCTTTAGTGCCTGTAATACCTTGCTTTGGGGGAGAGAGTGGAGATGGAGGGGAGGAAGGCCATTCTTCCTGGAATTGCTTGGTTTGAGAAACCAGGATGCTAGCTTGCTGTGCAGCTGGAGGCAGAGCAGGTGCTCAGGGAGCGACGAGGTCCCTGGGCGAATCCCTCGTGGTGCTGGGGGCCGACGCTGCACGGGGCAACACGGAGCTGCAAGCACCTGTGCACCGGGCAGGCGGCCTCCTCGCAGGCTGAGCGGCCCAACATGCTCCAAGGTCCCTGGAGCCGGGACAGTGCTCCCAGCGACACCCGCTCCGTGTGGAACTATCCACGATCCCGCACGCGAGAGCTTCGCAAAGGTGCCTCGGCGGGGCCTCTCCTGGGAACTCCTCTGGTGCTGCCATTATTAGGGTGTAACTAAACACATGGAGGAAACCAGCGTGCAGAGCTTGAAACCGAAACGCAGAAAGCAGCGATCAGATTCACAGGGATGTCCATTCCCAACCCGTTTCTGCCTTTCGACTGGGCTTGATCTGCTGGTGTTTTTATTCTCTAAAGGACTGTATAATTGTTGTAGCCATGTAAGGCACTTCCTGTTCTTATCTGTTAAGGCATAAACTGAAAGTTTTGTTATTAATATTTAAAAATACATATATGTATTCTCCCTATTCCTATCCAGAAGATTAACCCTAATACTTCCTCTAGTTTCCATAAACATTACCGTTTTTCATTTTTTTGGAATATTCCAGTAGTATGTTTATGTTTTCTATTATTATTTCTTTTCACCTTAAAGAAAACAGCTTATGAACATTTCAGCACATCTGAGTTTCTAATGATGTTGTTAAAACAGTCCGTTTTAAATTATTCATTTATTAATACTGGGCATCTCAGAGCAATGTGAAAATTCTGTGTAGAAATCATACATAAGTATTCCCAAGTAGGAACTGCACAGAAATATCTGATATAATTTTTCTTTTCATGTTCATATTTCTAGATAGCCATGAATCCTTCATACTCTTTCTAAAATTTTGGTAAACTGAAAGCTAGGATGATGCTTTTGTACAGATATCTTTAACATCAGATATAATATTCATCTAAGTTTTAAAATCTTTTGTAGTTGAAATATAAAGAAGCATGTACTTCAAATTTATCTAAAATCTCTTAAATGTTTAAATATCTGTTTTTCTCCATTGCACAATAGGAAAGTCAATTGTTAGAGAGGGCGACAACTGTAAGCTTAGTTTTGACAACCAGCACTTCAAATATCCAACTTGTAATGGAGTGTTGTTTAATATTATGTGCATTATCAAAATAATGTTTATGCACTGGAATTACTTTATTAAAACCAGATTAAATATAAACAATCAGGATATGCACGTGTCCAACAGTTCTTCTACCTTGCAAACTGGTGAGCTCTTTTCTTTGTGTTTAGGGAATTGGTTACTTTACACTATATTTTTAATCTCAGTAACTTCAGCTACTTTATTCTAAATATAAATCCCTTAATTATGAGAAATAAACATGCATAGGTATATGGCACAGTTCATTTAAAAACAAGATTGTAGTAAAGATTTTGAGTCTTGCATTTAGATTGCAGAGAGAAAACATGGAAGGAAAGTGTGGTACAGAAGGCTAAGGTTAAAGTGATGATATAAGTATGAAATAGCTGTCAGTTTGTATGCACTGAGGGAAAACATTGACGCTGACTGGGATGACGGAAATTAAAGGGGCAGTAAATTTTGAGCTGAGCTGGAAAGACCTGTCACAGAGATGCCAGTAATGAGTATTTTGCAAGAAGCGCAAACAAGGAGCATGTTGGTGAGACTTATGGCTGTAGCTCAAGTGTAGAAGTTTAGTGTGAATGGGAGAAATTAGTTTAACTTGATACATGTCTGTGCTTACCAGTGACAATATTCTGCCCTTTAAATCCAAAGGTCTACAATAATTGAAAGAATCATCAGCATAAAATAATGGCATTTCAAAAATAGGTGTCAGTGAAATCATGTACTTAAACTGTATGAAAGCAATTCTGTTTTTCTAAACTTCTCTTCTAAAAGCTGCAGTATGAAAGAGATCAAAATCAATATATACACACACATGCTTATGTGTGTGTATATATAAAATACACATTTCTTAGAGCGAGGCAGATGTTTTTAAGTCCAGGTTTTAAAAAATGTGTAGGTGAGGACTTGATCAGAATATAGATCAGAATGCAGCTGTTCCCTGTCTGTGCTGTATTTGTTCTGAGTACTTGATTATTTGATGCTGTTGGTGCTGCTTTTGTTTTTCACTGTCTTCCAAGTCAGGTTAGAGGTTTCAGGGCTATCTATCTTCCTATTCTGTTTTATCTTGAAGCTCAGTAGGGCATTAGGAAAATCACATAGGAAATAGTTTTCTTTGTATATATTCTTTCTTCTCTAGGATCATGAGATCTCGAGGGGGTGAAAGAAAAGGAACTAGAGTGTTCTTGCTGAGTAATGCACCCCTCAACAGAGTTGCTTTCCCAACTTGAGGACTCCTCCTCTTCTCAGGCAGCTGCACCAAAGCTCTGATCCTTAACCAGCCCCTATTCACAGCTAGTTGCAGCAAGTGCTGAGTAGGATCAGTGGGTCTCGTACTTCAGTTATACCTTCTCATAACCTGTATGTGCATAAACCTCTGGAAAAGGCAACTTTTAAATTGTCACAAGGTCTGATGAAAATCTTACTTCCTATGTTTTTAATCTAAAATTGAGCATAAAGGATAGGTATCACACCTAATCAAAATGTTAATAGTGTTGTTTCATAACTGGTATTTGCCATTAATAACTGGTTTTCCTAAATGAAGGTTTTCAGGTTTCTTTTTAAAACATGATGAAATGCAATGCTCTTGATGCTGCATGAGGCTTTGTTCTGTCCTAATTATCTTCAGCTTTTAGCTCAATTCTTTAACATTTGCATGTTTCTTTATAGGTGTATGGCTTTCTTAGTTGCCCGGTTTGATTGTTTTATTTTCTTTGTTTATATATAGTACTGAGCACATTGAAATGCTTGGAGATACAGTTGTAACTTTCAAAAATATGTATGCCATGTATAATCGTAGGAGAAAGAGGGAGGATTTGGCAAAACTCCTTTATTTAAAAGAACCACATACCTTATTACAGTGAGGTGAGATTAGTCAACCTTGAGGATATCTTTAATTGTGGTTATATTAGTAGTGTAATTAACCATGGAACATTTTTTTTTTTTTTTCCCCTCTCTTGATTAAATAACAGAATAAGTATCACATAACCTAGGCTGTCTGGAAGCTTGCAGTTGTATTAACTCTGGTGTGCCCGTGGTAGCTTTGCTAGATACCTGCCTGTATCTTCCCTCTGTCAGTGGCAACAGTACCTCAGTACTATACATCAAAGACTCAAATTACCTGTACGGGATCCAGTTCTGTTTAACTTTCAGCCTTGCTTTGCATCTGAATCACTTGTCAGTGACAATTGAGATTGTTCAGAACTGAACACGAATGTAGCCACTAAAATGTAAAACTGAATACTGCACACAAACAGGTTTTGATTGACATCTGACCCGCAAATGCAATTGTGTTAAATATACTTTCGTTCGTCAAGATAAGAATCCTCCATTTAAAAAATTCCCTGATGTGTCCCGTTTGATTCAGAAATCTTGTGTTTCAGTGCCTGACTAATCTCTGCCTTGCTGATGCTTTTGACTGAGCTTTGTATGTAAAAACCCTACTAATCCTTATACTCACTGTTTGAATGTTTGCTACAGGAAGCGAGCAGCTGCAAAGCATCTAATAGAGCGCTACTACCACCAGTTAACTGAGGGCTGTGGAAATGAAGCCTGCACGAATGAATTTTGTGCTTCCTGTCCAACTTTTCTCCGTATGGATAACAATGCAGCAGCCATTAAGGCCCTCGAGCTTTATAAGATTAATGCAAAACTCTGTGATCCTCATCCCTCCAAGAAAGGAACAAGCTCAGCTTACCTAGAAAACAATTCCAAAGGTGCCCATAACAATTCCTGCACGGACAGAAAAATGAACAAGAAGGAAATGCAAGGCCCAAGAGATGACTTTAAAGGTAAGATACTCTTCTAGAATCTTCATTAAATAGAAAACATTTAATACGCACAGTTCTAAGCCTCTGTATTTCATTGTGGCAGTGTTTTCGTGACGTCTTAATTACAATACAGTATTTGGTCTGTAAATATTTGATCGCAAAATCTGAACATAGGTATGCATCTGTTACCTCCTGAGATTACTGTTTTTACAAATTGTTTTTTTTTTTGAAAACAACATTCTTCTTGTACGTTTGCTTTAGTTTTGTTAATCTGCCTTGTTTCATAAATCCTCTGTAGCTAATGAATTACAAAAGTTATATTTTGCTTGACTCATTCCCATTCTTGTGTTCAAAAACATAACAGTTAAAGGAAATATGTTGCAGTGGATGGTAGGCTCAGGTAGTAGATTTGATGGGACATTGGAGGAGGAAATAGGACTTGAAATTCAAAATTCAAATTCATTGATTCATCTAGGAAAAGTGAAACTGTTTTTAGAAAAGAATAAAAAGACTTCCAGCATCAGCAATAAAACATTGCCTTGCTTGCACTGTGCGACAAGAGGCTCCAGTCAATGCTGGCATCACTTTGTTCTTTATCTAATGCAAACAATAGACTTTCCCCAGATTGTTTATGATCTGAGTAAGGGGGAGGGGAAAAGGCATCATGTCTCCTGCCAGACTAACATTACAGTGTAAGTCTCTGTCTTAGGATAAATGTTTGTCTCTCAAATTTGTGCGTTTTTAATGGAGGTGTGTGTATATATAGGATTTTTCCCCTGTCCTACCATCCTTTCACCTCCAGATAGATATCTAATAGTCTTTTTGATCTATCTCCAGAGACTGTTATCTAAAGCAGTGACTCAGACTTCGCCTGTTGCAGAATCACAAGTATTGACCTGTCTTTGCAGCTGAATGGCCAGAGAGCATTAATGTGTTCTCAAAGCTCATATGAGATTCTTAGTTACTTTTGGAATCAGATTATATCTTTGGAATCTGACATACTACAATTCTTTAATGATCCTTCTGCAACCACAGTTGCTGGGGAAAAGTGTGGTCAAATTGAAGAAAGTGGAGGAAAAGAGTGTATACACTTTGCTTTTGTTTCAATTTTAAATTTTCAATAAATTGAAAGAAAAACCCTTCAGAAAGAAGTACTCAAATTACACCTGTAGTGTTAAGACCTAAAACTGTTACCTGTTAGGAGTGATGTATCTGAAGACACTTGGCAGCCTCTGAGTAACATTTTTTAGACAACAGTTGAAAAGGAAAAAATACCTATAAATATGTAAAAAGCATGGTCTGGAAAATCAATTTTATATCTATTGCCATTTCAAACATTGGTACCATAATTAGTGAGGAAAGATCTCTCCAACTGTTATCACTTAACAGAATGGTCAGTGGTCAGGCAATGAATAGATATCATGACAGACCTTCTCAAAAAGATTATAAACAACTAATGTCTCAACTACAGTGAGAAAGCTCAGTGAAACTGAAAGGTAGCTACTCTTGGATCACTGATGAAGCTTGATTTCGTGTACAGATATCTTGGGATAGCACAACAAGGTTGCATTTGAGAGAAGATCCGTGTTTACTTTGGTGGATCAGTTAGCTGCAATAGAGTAAGAAGGTAGAAGGTTTGTAAAAGCTCATGAATTCAGACCTATCAGCCAATAATTGACTTGAGTGAGAAGGAAGCTTCATTTATTTGGTTTGTTTTCCAATTAATCTATACTTGATAAAACTGTATCGGATGTTGATTGTGGCTAGAACATAAAAATGGAGAGGACTGTTATGGCAGGTCAGTTGATATGGTCATATGATATGAAACTGCAAATTAAACAATATTTTCACTGGAGGTAGCGTGTGCCTTGGGCCTTAAACAGTAGAACTATGAAAAAATGATAGGGGAGTTCTCACTGGAAGTATGGGAGTTTGAAATGTGTTGTGTTGGTAAGTTTACAATTTAATGGTGATTCTTGTGGTATGAATAACCTCTGTGCCCTGGGGACAATGTCTGAGGCTGTGATCATCGTTTCGAGGAGCTGTGGCATAGGGCAGTATCTGCATCGACTGCTAGATTTCTGATAATTTTCAGAGTGCTTCTAGCATTTGTGCTGCAGCCAATAAATGATAGATGTAGTACTAAGCTTGCATTGCTTTATAATATTTTGGCTACTATAGCTTTTTTAAATAAGACAGATCTTAGTTTTGAAACTTCTTCACTCTTTTCATACTGAAGTTCCTCCAAATAGTATGACATTAAGCTTAAATTTTCTTACGTGCTCTAAGAATGTTTAGGTGCTCTGCAGAAATCAACAAATTCACTTTCTTTATACCATCTAGTCTATATTTTTAACCTAATGACTGCTTGGAGTGAATGTTAGTACAGGCAATCTCTTTAATTTTTTTTTAGCAAATACTTTCTTTACAATTGAAATAGTGTGCCCACAACTTTCCCAGAGGTGGCTGTCCTAGTGTTGGCTAGTGATACAGTTGTGTTATGGATATTTTTGAGGCTGAAGAGAAGCTAATGCATGGATTCCAGATAAAGCTTGGGTCTGACAGAGTATAAGCATTTGCACTAGAACACTGTCTTACCATAGAACAAGGTTTTTGGAGTTCCAAAGAATATATAATAAAAAAGTAGATTTGGTCGTGATCCTGCTGATTCTACTAATAGTACTGGGACTCAATCCTACACCTGATGTGAAAACCTTTGTGGGTCCCAGCTGAGAATTAGCATAGAAAGTTACAAGCAGTATTTTCTCCTTGCTGTGATGCTTAACTCTTTCCTAAAGAGAAAGGAAGATAAAATTAGCCAACAGGCCAACAAATGAGTTATTTCACATTGGTACAATCAGCTATTTAGAATCTGTGCAAATGCTGTCTGTAAACCGGCTTCGTGCCTTGAGGAGCTGACGAGAGGTCAGGAGGCTCTTGCTGATTAGAGTATTTAAATTACTCACCTTGGTGAGGCCTCACGTGTGGAGGAGTAACCCACATGCCCGAAGGTGTGCACAGTTGGGGAGGTCACATGAACTTCTGAGCACCTGTCGTGTTTTGGGGAGTGACTTAGTATGAAAACTGTTGCAGAAAGTGTTAAAAATAATTTTTTAAAAGTATCCTCCAGTTAATACAGAACAAAATAACTCACGGAGTTTTTTCTTCAAGGTTTGTTGGGGAGGGGGGAAGCGCTGATATAACCATGTGGACGGAAGACGACGGTATGGTTTAGCTGGGGTATAATACAGTTTAGTCGTTTAATGATTTGTACATTAATGGTGCGGGTTTATCAGAAGCATTGGTGTTCCATCACACAGTTTTATCCGTCAAGTCTCTGAAGGTTTAGACATCCTGTTGTTTTAGTTGCTCTTGCCGAGGCAATGCAGTTTTATTACACAGTACTAAATGTAGGCAATAGGCTGATATTCTAGTGCAGCTGACATCCATGAATAAAATGTTATACTAAATCATAATGAGTGAAATCACTAATGGGACATTAATGAAATTATGAAGTATATCTATTTTGAATTTATCAAGCACTGATTTTGCTTTTTTCCCAAATGTTAATGATGATGTGCAATGCAGATTCCTGATTAGTTAGAAATGTTATTTTTCTTTTTAATTTTATAGATGTGACTTTTCTAACAGAAGAAAAGATCTATGAAATTCTTGAACTATGTCGAGAGAAAGAGGATTACTCCCCTTTAATCCGAGTGATTGGGAGAGTATTTTCTAGCGCTGAAGCATTGGTACAGAGTTTCCGAAAAGCCAAACAGCACACCAAGGAAGAACTTAAGTCTCTTCAAGGAAAGGATGAAGATAAAGATGAAGATGAAAAGGAAAAGGCTGCCTGTTCGGCTGCTGCTATGGAAGAAGATTCAGGCGCATCGTCATCATCATCATCAAGAATAGGTGATAACACACAGGGAGATAACAACCTCCAAAAGCTAGGCCCCGATGAAGTGTCTGTAGATATTGAAGCAGTCAGGCGGGTCTATGATAGATTACTTTCTAATGAAAAAATAGAAACTGCCTTTTTAAATGCACTTGTGTACTTGTCACCTAATGTGGAATGTGACTTGACTTACCATAATGTGTACTCTCGGGATCCTAACTATCTGAATTTGTTTATTATTGTTATGGAGAATGGCAATCTTCATAGCCCAGAATACCTGGAAATGGCTCTGCCGTTGTTTTGCAAAGCAATGAGCAAGCTACCCCTTGCAGCTCAAGCAAAACTGGTCAGATTATGGTCTAAATACAGAGCAGACCAGATTCGGAGAATGATGGAGACATTTCAGCAGCTTATTACTTACAAAGTCATAAGCAATGAGTTCAATAGTCGTAACCTAGTGAATGATGATGATGCTGTTGTTGCTGCTTCAAAGTGCTTGAAAATGGTTTACTATGCAAATGTAGTAGGAGGGGATGTGGACACGGATCACAATGAAGAGGAAGATGAAGAGCCCATCCCAGAATCCAGTGAACTAACTATTCAAGAACTGTTGGGTGAGGAAAGAAGAAATAAAAAAGGGCCTCGAGTGGACCCCCTGGAAACTGAACTTGGTGTTAAAACTATAGATTGCAGAAAACCACTTATCCCTTTTGAAGAATTTATTAATGAACCACTGAATGATGTTCTAGAAATGGACAAAGATTACACGTTCTTCAAAGTAGAAACAGAAAACAAGTTCTCTTTTATGACCTGTCCCTTTATACTGAATGCTGTTACCAAGAACCTGGGACTGTACTACGACAACAGGATCCGGATGTACAGTGAGCGACGCATAACTGTGCTCTACAGCCTAGTGCAAGGACAACAGCTCAACCCGTATTTGCGACTTAAAGTGAGGCGTGATCACATCATAGACGATGCCCTCGTCCGGGTAAGTCACTAGCAGCACAGAGCTTGAGCATTTGGGTTTGGCTGCTGCAAACGACAGAGCCTGTGGCTAACTGAGCAAAAAAATGGTTGAGAACTCAGTCTTTCATGTATGGGATTTCCTGAGTTTGGCCAACTTCTCTGCCGGTGCTTTGGTTTCTGTGACTGTCCTGGAACATAGTCCAGTCATATAAGGGAGAATAGGTTTCAGGTGAAAGCTCGAATTAAAGACGTTCGGTTGTGGTTTCTGGTGGACTTCAAAACATCAGGATATAAGAGTCTTTAGAGTGACAACAGCATAAGTAGATGTTTTTTCTTATTTCTCTGAGTATTGTTGCAATACTGTGTAAATAATGTTATGGCTGGGGATAAAGAAGTAAGACCTGTCGCTACCAAAGAACTGTGACACCAGCCTGTCTCTAAATATGCTGGCATCTTAAAGCTGAAAATAGAAGCAGTTTGTTGATACCTTTTTTGAAGACAGGATACTATCTGTGAAAAATATTTGATGATAAACTCTTTTCCTTGAATGTATCCTTTAATTTCAGGATCTTTCCTCCTTCTTTAGTTTTTGTTTACACAGCTGTTATTTCTTAAGAGTTCATTATTGTGTCTTCTGTTATTAAGTAAAGCAGGGTTTGCAAATTCTTAAATTTAAGCTTGTTTTTAAGGCTTCTTGTTGAATAGCCTGTCAGGTTGTGTGGTTGGAGAGATATTAAGAGCAGTATCAAACTGCAACTCTCAATCCAGTTGTTAACTTGCAGTTAACTGCAGCAGCTACAGAAGGCCAATTGTGAGGGCCTTAAAATGGACTCCCAGTTCAATTTTTTTGAGGACTTCCTAATTTACAGACAGTTTAGCTGCTGCTTGGGAATTGCTGATAGGACTTAGGGAAAAGCTTTGTGTCAAGCACCAACAGCAAAAGAATTGCAGTGTAGAAATGGCTAAATGGCTGTTGTCTATAAAATCAGTTATTAGATCAGACAAATCAAATATGCTGTTCTAAAGTTAAGCCCTACTGTATACCAGTTACTTCATGTCCCTTGTAGTTTTGCAGCCTTTATGACATGTAGTTGTATCCCATTATATACTTGGTCATGTTAATGTAATGGAATTTGTTTAATTGACTCTATTTGCTTTTTAAATTGAAAAAAAAATGAAAAACAGGTAAGAAAAGCACTGCTGCTTTAGGAAAGGAAGGGCTGAAAAAGGATAAGATCTAGTTGCAGAGAGATCATCTTTTAAATATCCATTCCAGCAGTGAGGAAGTACACCTTCTTGCTTAAACTCAGGGTAGGAAAGACCATACACAACTAAGAGAAAATGTGCTCTGCCTACTGCTTGTTGTGGAATGGCCTTGAAATCTTTGAGAAGAAGATATGTCGTGTTGCTTAGAAAGCTCCTGGGCAGCAGCAAATTGCTGTAGTTGGTTCTATGTTTGAGCTGGGCTAAGCAGTCCTCGCTGCGCACGTTCTTGCTCTGTTGGAGAGGCAGGTAATTTAAATCCAATCAGTTTAAACTCTAGCATATTAATTTAAAGTGAGATGCATTTGCAGCAGCCTGGCACAGTCCAGCAGTCTATAAGTGCATGTCTGGGCAGTTACCATAGGTTTTTTTTTATGGCTGTTTAGCTAAGCTGCCAGAACACATTAAATTACAGTGACCTGACTGTCAAAACCTCACCAAGAGCAGGGTTTTTAAACTGTTTATTCTGAGACAGAAGATAAATTTGCACTAAATTCGAGCAATCGGAGCTAAATTGTTCTTGTCGGTGAGAACAAACGCAGGCCAGGCACTTTCCACGAAAGTAGAAAAGAGATTCAAGGAAATGGAGATGAATGCAGACTTGCTGTGCTAGCAGGAGGAAGGGAGCTGTTTCAAAGGGATGTACTGCCCAGAAAGTGGAATACCTGAGAAATGAAACTCCTCAAAAGCTGTTAAATGGAAGCATTTTATTAACACACCTCAGGAAGTCACTAAGGGGCAGCAGTGTGCTGGAAAAATATACTGGGAAAATAATGTCCTCGTATTTTTTTTTTTTAATTATTTTTTTCCAACAGTGGACACCTGAATCTGTTAGATAAAACTGTTACAGAGTTCTGTACTGCTGCTATAGGCACTTTCCATGTCAAACTGGAAGTGATTTTTGGCAACCTTTGCAGTTTGCTTTCACTTCCTAGCAGGTGTGAACTAGGTCTGAAAGAAATCTTCAGTTTTGCATCCCAATCCTTAAAGTGGTTGACAGTAACCCACCTCCGAGATGCAGTATCTCTGAAGGCAATTGCAGCTCGGAAGCTGTTTCTGAAGTAACCTAAGGCTGTTGTTTTTGCACACTTTCCTAGTCGGAGAACATCCAGATTTGAGAAATTATTGAAGGCAAGGCAGCATGTGCTTCAGTAGCAAAGCGACAGCAGTTGCAGCCTTGGATGTGGTGTTGAACTTGGGAAGGGCCTCTCTGAAAGCCATTAAAAAGATCTTGGCAAGGCAATTTTGTCATTTGTTAAAGCATATTCTTGAATCTGTTCACTGCCAAAGTAGTTCCTAAATATGTTTAAATTACAGGTAAGTAATAGTTCAGTTATTTTACTCTCGGGCATTGCAATTTAAATTTCAGAGGCTCGCACTTATGATCTGAATACTAACAGAGCTGTTTGAATTGAGATGAATATGAAATTGCTCACTAGACCTGTATTTCTGGAGTATGCTCGCTGCAGCCATTTTTGACTATATGTTAACTCTGACAATTGCATGCTGAAAGCATTTTCCATAACATTGTGTAAAATGAAGGTGAGGTGACCTTAAAACCATTTTTTGTATTGATGCTAGATATTTTTCAAGCAAATACATGAATCATCGGTAATAGTGATTTATCTTTGTAAGTGGGCAAAGTTCTAATCTTTTTCTGGTGTTTAGTCCAACTCATTAAGTTATTAGCAATACTTTAAATATTTAAACTCTTAGAAGTCATTATGTACATCATCTTTTGAGACTACTTCATTATAGCAAATAGGAGCATTGGCAAGTGATTTTATTTCTCCAGAGGTTTTTTGTGTGATGCAGGAAACTTCAAGTAAAACCTTTTAAATATTTATTTAAAACTATTAGCAGAAGAATCGTAGTTCATCCAAAGTTAAGCAAAACTTTCTTTGTATTTATGCCACGAGAAACTTGATTTCTGTGTATTAATATGGACCTACTGAAATGTTCTTTCCTGTATTATATACTTACTCGTATGCGTGTGGGTCTGAGAAGCGGAGAGGGTGAAAAGTGTTCATTCTTCCCTCTTTATAAAAGCCTTAAATTTGGAAATTGGTGGCAGAGTTGAGTTTGCAGTCCTGGAGAGCAGTTAACCTACCTGAGTCTACAGGACTTCTGCTCAGAAAATTAGCTTTGCTGCTGCTACTGTGCCACGGTGTGGGAATGTGGGAACATGAAAGGAAACTCATCCTCAGATCACCTATCCCCTGTTTTTCATCCCCTAGAGGCTATTTCTTTTATTCCCTTCCTCTGATTTTAAACTCTTTTTGCGCAGTTTATCTACAAATTTATTCTCTAGGAGCAGCAATCGAAAGGTCATGTTTCCTGGTCGCTTTTCTTTAGGGCATTACTTCACAAGCAATTCTCCACAAAATGCAGTGACTAATGTATATTATGACATGTCACTGGTGCTTTCAGACTCAGTTACACTCATGTCATTTCTGCCTCCTCGCGTGCAAATGTTCCCACCACTGCCGTGGAGAGAACTACTATGTTACATTGCAAAAGCTTAATTAACTTTTGCTTATTTGAATAGTTATAACTGAATAGAAATTATTGCAGTTATCATCAATTTTAAGGAGGTAACTAAACTGTAGTGGAAGCTATTAATGAATGGGTCTTTTAGGAAAGCCCAGTGTACTGTAAATATGAAGTCAGTGGTTGAGTCTCATGCTGTGGCACAGAGCCATGTTTCAGTGAAGAAAATACAGCCTGTATAAAGAGGTTTCTTGCATTCCAGCTCTTCAGTTTGTAGCTGGTCCCTTCTCGGTAACATGGCTTCAGACACGTAATACACGTGCTCTTTGGGAAGTCCTTGGAAAACGTAGTGATGACGTTATCTGCCCAGCCAGTCAAACCATCATGACAGCAAACGCACAGAGCTCTGAAACTTTGGGAATTCACGTTAACATGGATGGAGTTTATCTAGCAGTATCTTTGTGATGAGATCGAGGCTGTTGCTCTGATAGTTAATTAAAAAAAAAAAAAGGTTGTGAGGAAGCAATTTACCAAAATTTGAGTCTCATAGTTTCTTGCTTTAGAAACAGAGCCAAAGTTGTGCTGAAATTCAGTTCCTGTCTCATATCAGGAATAATACTGTGTTTACCACGGAGTTCAATTTTTCCTCTTAAGCATCAGTGTAGAGACACAGACATTCAAAGGAGCAGCTAAGTCTGCAGCTTTCCACTGAGCAGCTTAGCAACACTGTCCTGGTTATAGGACCCGCTTCAAAAAACAGCAGGCTTTGCCTCAAAATACTGGCCTTTGGGTAATTCTTTATCTTGATTTCCCTGCAGTCATCCATGCAGTCTTCCAATCTACCCAACTAGCAGTGCTCAATTAAGTGTTCCCTTCCCCCTTCCCAAGGCTACTTTTCTTTTACATTACTTACTGCAGTGTAGCAGTCTTATTAAAAAAAGAAACTGAAATAGTTTAAAACACTTTTTGAAGATACGAGAACTCTACTCAATGCAAAGGCATCGCTTTAGCACAACAGACCCTTATTACTATGACAGAGAGTTGCCGTCCTGAAGGAGCTGCACGGGCAAAACCTGATTTGTCAGAATTTACCAGAATTTGTAAAACCTGCAAAATAGTTAATTGGTAAGGATTACAAAGCCAAGAGTCATGAATGGGAAGAAGATAGGTAGTATCAGTCCGAAGTGGGAAGATCCTGACAGGAGGATTCTGTCCGGCTTTAACCAATAACCTGCACGTATGGTATTTAAATAATTAAGTACCGAGGATAAAGCTGTCCCGTGCTTTTCAGGAATAACTTTCTTTTTAACACCTTTATAAAATGCGTAAATAGAAATCTACATGAAAGGTGAGATTAAAAGTGGCGTTGTTGTCGTAGGTTTGTGATGAGGATATCCTCGGTGCATTCTGTCAAAGTGAGGAGCGAGGAACTGCACACTGGTTTTCTTGCAGAGGGTGGTGTTGGCAAAATGCAGTGCATTTTAAAGAATAGTTGTTGATTAGTCTCCCCAGGGGCTAAAATAGTTTGCTACAAAGGATGTGTAATGGGCAGACTGTTTTAGGTAGCACAAAATCCTGCAGTTTCCTACATATGCTAATCTGCTAATTTCAGCTCTTCTATTCATTTTCATTCATGTGATTTTTTTTTTTCTTTTTTTTTTTTTAACTTGTCTCTCTTCCTGGTACCAGTTTTCCATACTAACTAGTATGGTCCTGCCCCCACTTGCTCCTTTTGCGAGAGGAGCTTCAGAGCTCTGATAACATTTACACCAACCGCCCTCGTCTCCCGCACCCGGGCACCCTGCTGCCTGTGTAGGGGGGTTGTCTGGCTCGGCGGTTACCAGGGAAAAACTTCTCACAAGTGGCACCATTTTACTAGCAGTGTCATTGTTTTTTTCTTTATGCTCTGTTTTGTTCTGCTCACTAAGTCCTTTACACTTCTGTAGTTAGATTTGGGGACAGAAAGGATGTATTGGCGGTTGTAGTGGGTGACGTGCAAACATGGCATTAAGAACTAGCTGGTAAGTACACCAGCTCGGATGATAGTGTCACCTACAAAGTGCTGTATATAGTATGGGAGGTGACTTTGCAGGTGTGCACCTTGCATTCCTGCTGCTGGCTTTTCTTCACACTGATGTGTTCAGCATAGGCATGCTGCACGGGTTTGCCCATCACATTTGTGCTTTGAGCAGCGTGTCGCTTACCAGCTGCAAAATGTTCTTGCATAACTTCTGATTTGATTTGAGCTTCTGAGAGCTGAATGGGGAGAAAGGTGATACAGACTTGCAGTGGCCTTTGTACAGAAACCAAAGCCTTTCCTATGAAAGAGAATTTCTTGATTCATGTAGTAGTTCTCTGTGAAGGTACTGAAAAAATAAATGCAAGAAATTTCTGTTTCACCAGAGAGCCATTTGACTGTCGTGTCTTTCTTCTGTGTTTCCATCTATTTGTTAGTGAGCTATAAATCTTGTATTTTGCTTTGCACTATGAACTATTAAATAATGGTTTCCAAAAAAGTATATAATCCTTTCTCAAAATCTTTCAGACTTGAGTTGTGAACCATGTACCAGTTGCATTCCCTTTCTGTTTTCATGTGAATTTAATTATTCCAGTAATATATCTTATTTTCCTATTTTCTGTGTGTTTTGTCCAGTACAGTACTAATCTATTTACAATAAATGCTTTAAAAAAAAAAAGTAAAATTGGAGGACATTAACACAATTATTGGCAGACCAGATCTTTGATAAGTTTTTCTGCATTGATCCTCAAATTCTAATATGTGCTTAAGAGCACTTTAGCTTTGGTTCCCCATGTCTCATAATTGAGATTTATATTTGATTTTTTTTTTCCCTTGGATTTTGAGAGTGATTTTGATTTAGGTTTTTTGGTCTTCCATTAATTCCTGAAGAGTTACTAATGAAATGTCTTTATCCCTTCACTCAATAGCTAGAGATGATTGCCATGGAAAATCCTGCAGACTTGAAGAAGCAATTGTATGTGGAATTTGAAGGAGAGCAAGGGGTAGATGAAGGAGGTGTTTCCAAAGAATTTTTTCAACTGGTTGTGGAAGAAATCTTCAATCCAGATATTGGTATGTTATCTAATAAAGTACTGTTTTTCTGAAGTGACCTTTCTTGCAGTGTCTTTCTACATCTTTCTACAATGAGTGCGAGGCTCAGCATTTCATCAGTCATCATCCAAAAGAGCAATTAAAGGAATAAACATGTTCAGTTAGCAAAAGCTGCTGTTGTGTACTTACATCTGTATGAGTTGTCCCAGGTGCCTTTTGCAGTATCCCTTTGCTTGTGCTCTCACCTTTCTTTTCACCTTGCTTCTTGATTAGCTTCTAGAATTAGTAATCAAATGAGAGAGGAAAGACTTGTGCAGTGCAGCCAGGGTGAGTTTTTGAGCTGCTGCTTCTCTTTTCTTCCTCAGCTTGAAAAATTTGATACAGAAGGAGTCTCTTTTAAGGATTCTCTCTGAAAGTGGTGTAGATCTGAAATGTGGAATTAACATCAAAATTGAATGAGATGGTTATAGTTGTGTTTGCCAATCACTTTTTTCCCCTTGGTTCTTGTACCAGCATTCTGTGCTTCCTTTTTTTATACATTCTGTTGATTTGAAACCTCTTATTTAGCAATGAAAATAAGTCCTTTAAGTAGAAGTTAAGTGATTCTGCTTTCATAGGAATACCTGGAGGAGTGTGCATTTGGTACAAGAAAAGTGGAATAGTTTAGTATGACACTACTGGCAACATTCAGTATTGCAGCTTCCATTTGTTAGGATGTTTTATTATGGTTTTAATGTATGATAGTCTTAATTTTTCCTCATCGAATAAAACACATTTTGCACTAAGGTTTTTTTCCAGATATGGATCTGCGTAAATAGATAGTTCCCCATTAATTGACATCTGTTAGTTGTCCGTTTTGATTGTTTAACTCTTTCCATCACCTTTCAGAAAGTAAAAGTCACCACTCTGCTTTGCCAGCAACCCAGCAGGGCCTGGGTGCAGGCTGCTGCCTTCCCTGTCCGCATGCTCCCCCAGCTCCATTCCCAGCTTCCCTGCCTGGCCTCAGTCTGTGTTCTGAGGTGCCGGCCTCGTAGTTCACCTCGCCTGGCACCTTACCCAGATAAGTGGGGTTGGATTTTGGGACTAGGTCAGGTGCTTTGAGTGAATTTTCAGTTCGTTCATTCAGGTTCGATTGACTGAGAACTTATCCTCAGCCAGGAGCCCTAGTTGGGAGATGTTTGTGCAGCTTTGTAACCAATTGGTTTGTGTCCTGTAGCTAGTAAGTAAGCGTATCTGCTGATAGCTGGCAAGACAGGTTCCTATAGCCAGTGTATTTCGTGTTCTTGAGCACGTTCATGTAACTTCTTGTACGTGGAGGCACCTGGGTATTTTTTGTAGTTTCTGCCTGGAAATCCGAAATGAGACTTAACTATACAAGCTGCAGATCACCAAGAATATAATTTTATTTTCAAGGAGGTTCTTTTTCTCCCAAGTCTATATTGTTGCATTTGTCTCGCTTTGGTGTCAAGTCAGATAAGCAAGTGATTTCCTCTTGGCACTGCTTCAAATAGTTTAGTTCACAGCCCGTATGAAAACTCACTTTGAGAGCAAAAGCTGATTTGTGGCTTGCTACAGCCCCAAGGGTAGGGGACTCTACCCCTTCTTTTGCCTGCAAGGTGCTATCTTCTCCAGTAGCTCTCAGCATGTGCCTGTTTGGCTGCTAACTGAAACCTGCCATGAACTGACCCAGCTCATGGACTTGGCAGGAAACTGGTCCTTTTTCTCCCTCTGAATTAGTTACCCTCCTTCACCTGCTCCAGCTCAGGGAGCTGGCAGAAGCTTCCCCCTTCAGCACTGACAGACTGTAAATTTGCGACCTTTCCTGTGAAACAGCTGCCACACAGTTGGTTTTTTTTTTCCCCTCTGCTTAACATATGTGACTGCTGCAGCAATTCAGTGGTCTCGTCAAGTTTCTAAAAATCTGTTGGGTATCTAACTGCTTAGAGCTGGTACGTGATGGCTAATCCCTGATCCACCTTCCTATCTTCCAGTTAAGAAACAGGACTGCTGCAGCTGGGCCTTTCCCAACTAACCGCTCACAGAGGGAGTTGCCGCTGGTTCCTCCACATGGCTCCTAGTTGTGTTCTTTCCTTAAAATCCATGTTGCTGATGTGCTGCTGCCGCCCCCATAGTGGGAGGGCACGAGGGGTGGTGTGTGCACGGCTTCAGCCCACACATTAGGGGGTGTCACACAGCAGATCCCGGGTGCCACCTTTCAGAAGCTCTCAGTGGGAAATTCAAATAACTAAACGTGATGGGGAGCTCCTAGGCTATATGTAATACTAAAATATGCATCAGAGCTGTTCTAATCTGAAAATGGGTTTATAATGTTGTTTTGTTTGTCACTTTTATTGGAATGTATCAATAGATGCTTTAAAAAGTTGAACTTTTTTTTTCTTTTTTACAGGTATGTTCACATACGATGAATCTACAAAACTGTTTTGGTTTAATCCGTCCTCTTTCGAAACGGAGGGTCAGTTTACACTGATTGGCATAGTGCTGGGGCTGGCTATTTACAATAACTGTATCCTGGACGTACACTTTCCCATGGTTGTCTATAGGAAGCTCATGGGCAAAAAAGGAACTTTCCGTGATCTGGCAGACTCTCATCCTGTAAGTGCATTATGTTCTTTCTATTCGCTACATACTTTTCTAGACAATAATTCAATCTAGATTAAACACAAATTTGCTGTCAGAGGTGGATTTTTTTCTGTTGCATTTGTTAAAATAAACTGGTAAGCAACAAAATTTGCTACTACATGCAATTTGAAGAAAGCAGTGTTGTCTGATGAACAGATAGTATACCTGGATGTCAGCAAAAACCCTTGTTGTGCTTCTTATGAACTGCTAGATTTGTTTTGTGTCTTGGTGCCTTTTGAAACCGATCTCTAAAATGAAGCTGCTGTTTGTAGTCATAGAATACAGATATGTATATGAATGGTATACGTGTATATGTGCAAATAGTGATAGGCAGTTGCTAATATTCCTGTCTCTTGGAAGCAGTGATTGGTGTCCATCTTTTTTCCTCTCCCAATGACTATATAAAAACCACTTCAGCCATAAGTATGCTTTAGTAAATACAGCGCAGAGCACGTATCCAGTAAGAGTATGTATATTGCCTGTATGCATGTATATGCTGTATGTATTTCACTTCTGTGTATAGAAGTTTGTACCAGTGTGTCCTGGCCCTGCTCCATCCTCAAAGACCACCAGGAGCTTCCAGCCATCCTGGTTGGTGGGACCTCGGTGAAGCGCCTCGTGGTGCTTCAGAGCCAGGAGAGGCTTCCCATCTCCTAAGGGGATAGGCAAAACCTTTGGCAGTGAGTGAAATGATACCGTCCTTTTTAAAAACTCCATGTTCTTGCTTCCTCAAAAAGTTAAGCGTGTGCAAAAATAGGTTCTTCTGTCTGCTTTAGATGGCTACATGTAACAGGATACCAAGGCTGACCAGTTTCTCTGTAAAAATTACATTGGAATACATAAAAATTCCAGTTTCTTGTTGTTTTGATTATAAACTCAGAATTTTCATGAAGGAACAAGTGGATTTATTTCTGTGCAACAAGGCAGTTAAGAGCAGTTCTTATTTTCTTCTTTTTCCCACTATTTATCCCCTCAAGTTTTTCTACTGTGACACCCATGTTGACTTCTTTTAAAACCATCCCTTTTAGACTTCTGGTTTTTTAAGGTGACTTAAACATTTAATTCTGAGCTTCTCAAAGCAAAAATGAAATGTGGAGTAGTAAGCCATTGAGCAGGAGTAACTCTATCGAGCATGAAGGAGAGGGTTTCATCAGTCTTCACTAGCCAATGCCTCCAAATCCAGTGAGTTTCAATGCAAAATGTTTTTAAAGGTGCTGTGAAAACTTTAAAAAGTTGCCGATAGCGAGAGGGTGAGACTATTCCCTGAATATTTTAATTATTGAAAGTTTCTCTCTCTCACTTTCTTGTTGAAAATACTGC
Organism: Crypturellus tataupa; assembly: GCA_034781795.1. Classification (NCBI taxonomy): domain Eukaryota; kingdom Metazoa; phylum Chordata; class Aves; order Tinamiformes; family Tinamidae; genus Crypturellus; species Crypturellus tataupa. Next base: position 4,969,521 of record JAWLRI010000144.1, read on the forward strand.
ACTTGATTTTTCTTTTACCTTTGGTTTGTATTCTTGGGCCCTACAGCTCTGTCTTTGCTGTAGAATTGTTTCCTCTGGGTAGTTTTCAGTTTCCAAGAATGTCCTAGGCTTTTCAGGCATAGGAAGACCGAATATTTATTTAAGTGTAATTTTAATATATCAATATATTTATATTATATATTTAGATTAATATTAATTAAATATTTGTAATTTTAATTTATTTGAGTATAGCAAACTTGCTAAGAAGCAATTTCAAATCATTCTGGCAATTTCTGACCTAAACCTCTGCTTATTTTTATAAAGCAAGATTAGAATTTAGTAACTTATTTTGTCTTGCAGTGTATAAAGATTGTCTGTCTTTAATGACTGTCCCATCTATGTCCTTTCAAGATTTCCCTACTTTTTCTTAAGGTGTAGGAGACATAAAAATCTATGGCCTGACTTGTAGGTGCTGTTTAACAGCTACCCGTGGAAGCTGCTGGTGTAACATCTTGTCGGTGCCAGAAGGAGGGTTTCCCAAAGGCTGTTCCAAGCCGACAGTCCAGGCTGTAGCTTAGGAGGGTTCCTGGATCCTGGTGGCTGCCCCGAGGGAGCTCCCACCCTCGGCCTTGAAGCTCCAGCCTTTCCTTGACACCCACTCTCGGCGGTGCTTAGGCTTTTGGTCCAGCCGGTTGTTGGAGTCCTGAGGTGACTGTCTCACACGATGTTAATGACTCCTGGGCAGCAGGTGGTTTCATATTTTCTGGTGTTATTCAGTGAAATGTATTGAAACTTTTTTTTATGACAGACGTATTTTCTATTCTATTAGGTTCTCTATCAGAGTTTGAGAGACTTATTAGAGTATGAAGGAAGTGTGGAAGATGATATGATGATAACTTTTCAAATCTCTCATACGGATCTCTTTGGCAATCCAATGATGCATGATTTAAAGGAAAACGGTGATAAAATTCCCATTACAAATGAAAATAGAAAGGTAATTTACACTTAAATGACTTCCTTACCTGTTCTGTAGTTTTAGATGGTCTGTTAGGATTACTTGTGATTCTCTAAAAATTTGGTTTTACTTAAAGTTTTAAAACCTTCAAAACTGTCCTAGCACAGTGAAATTCTAAGTAGAAGAGGCTTCTCTTGCTTAAAAAAACACATAGCTACATATCTGCCCTTGTGTGAAAACACATGTGCAAATATGGATATATTTTTAAAAACCTGGCTATATCTTTGAGAATGCCAGTGTGGGATGATGAGAACATGCATTTCAGTATCTACCAGTGGGCATAACTTTTGTTGCAGTGACTGTTGGGTTTTATATTTTGGCCTATTTGAGAAATAATTGAGACTTCCTCTTCAATGGTGCTGGGTAGAAGCACAGCCCAGATAACCTGAATAAAATACTAAAATGAAATGTATTTTTGGATCTTAGGTTATTGGGAGGTACTTGGAGTGGAGTGTGTGTTGAAGTACTAAGGTTTTTTGGGGTTGTTTCCTTACAGGAATTTGTCAATCTCTATGCTGACTATATACTCAATAAATCAGTAGAAAAGCAGTTCAAGGCCTTTCGGAGAGGATTCCACATGGTGACCAATGAATCTCCCTTGAAATATTTATTTAGACCAGAGGAAATTGAATTACTTATTTGTGGAAGTAGGGTAAGAATCCTGAAAGTACACCAGAAAAAAAAAAGTGGAGCATTTTTGATCCTAAATGTATAATTAGTGATTGCTTTAAAAATGTCATCTTCTTACAGAATCTAGACTTTCAAGCACTAGAAGAAACTACAGAGTATGATGGTGGCTATACACGAGACTCTCTTATTATTAGGTAATTTTACTAATTTCTGAAGAGTTACGAGTACTTTGTGTGTGTTTCTTTATAATGAATTGAAAATCTTAATGTGTTTCCAAGTTCTGGAGATGCAGGTATGTTATCTATCATTTCTTTTCAAATGCCATCATTAGGAAGAGCAAGTAGCACCAGCGCCTTGTCCTTAGCTTCGGAGGGGCTCTCAGGAAGCTTAAATCACTTTCTCCCTGAGGCTTTGGCCTCCCTCTTAGCCTTGTTGTTAAATGATCACCCGTGTAGCTAGGATTGGTGTGGGCAATCATTACGGCTCAGGTGTAGATTAAAAGGGAAAAAAAGTTGCTTGGAACAGCCTTTTTTTCCTTTAGTTAAAAATGAACCAATTCCAACATTTTCTCAGAGGGCGAATGTTAATTGTTTCCTTTCTTGACCCCTTTAATCAGAGAACTCTGAAGACAAGGGTCAGAGGAACCCTGTACACCTTCAACTTACAGTGGTCTATGTTGGGACATGTACCCGCTGCTGTAAACTCTGTCCCACTGTACACAGTCCCGTTCTGTCAAGGGTTTTCATCATGTTTTTAAAAGATAGCACGGTCTTTCGTTCTTATTCTTCTGGAATGAACCTTTGCCCCCTCTTCTACTTTTCCTGCATTTTTTCTGCAGTGTTTTAATCAGAACCTGTGATGAGCATGAAGTGTCCTTACAACTCTTTGTAGCGTTAAAACAGAGGGCTGCAAAACCACCAAAGGATTAGGTTTTTTCCACAGTAGGAATTCCCATAATGAGTAGATGGCAGAAATCATTCTGTCAGGTTGATCTGATGAGGCTGCTGAGGGAGGTATTTTTGATGTCGCATTGTAACGTGAAGCCCCTTAAGCTATACTGCTTTGCTCCGACCTGCGGTTAAGGAAATTCATTTATTGGATTGCAAATCTCACGCCTCTGGCTTGTTTGGTTTATCTATAGTTACTCGAATACTCTTTTTTTCCCCGAGTGATCACTTTCTACTAACATTAAGTGAATTCATTGCATGTGCTTACTTTAATGTTGTCTTTGGGTGTGTGGGGATTCTGGTTGGGATTTTGTTTTTTTTTTTTTAATATGGTTCTTAGAAGCACATGTTAAATTAGGCTAATGGTAATTAATACTGTGGTGTTTAAGAAAAATGATGATGATAAAAATGAGTAGTGTAATAGAACAAGGATAATTCCACAGGACTTAATTCAAAACAAAGGAAGAATGTTTGCTGATCAACTAAGTGAATTAAAAGTGAATTAAAATAAAACAGTTTAACTGTTGTGTTTTGGTAATATTTTTGACTTCTGCCTCTGCATCTCAGTTGATTGGTAAATATGCAAATGCTGACTTTGCTTTTTATAAATGTCACTTGTAAACTACTGCTGAAATTAGGTAGAATTATCAAAATTCTGAGTTTTATTTTTGAAAGTCTTGTTTATATCAAAGAACTATCAATTTACTTGTTTTTATTTTCATCCTCAATAGGGAATTCTGGGAAATAGTCCATTCATTTACAGATGAGCAGAAGAGACTGTTCTTGCAGTTTACAACAGGCACAGACAGAGCCCCTGTGGGAGGACTTGGAAAATTAAAGATGATCATAGCCAAAAATGGCCCAGATACAGAAAGGTAAAAATCTTCATTTCTCTTGCCTGTTAGTAAATGGGGGGAAAAAAATCTGTGCTTCTGTTAAATGAGGTTAAATCTTACAGCTGTTTTAAATTTGTGAAATAGCAATGTATTTCTCTGTGCTAACGGCTCCCAGGACTAAATTCTTCTCTTCTGTTCTTGTTTTCCCCACAGGTTACCTACATCTCACACATGCTTTAATGTACTTTTGCTTCCGGAGTACTCGAGCAAAGAGAAGCTTAAAGAAAGATTATTGAAGGCCATCACGTATGCCAAAGGATTTGGCATGCTGTAATAAACAAATATAACAAAAGGGATTAAAAAAAATGATGGTGATGATGTCCCTGTCCAAAAAGGCCATAAGATAGTGAGCTACAGTAGTCACCTGTGTTTGTGCCTCCCTTCTTTACTGGGGACATTGGGCTGGAACAGCAGATTTCAGCTGCTTATATGAACAAATTCTTTATTTTTTCTTTTAGCGTGAAAGTGTTACATATTCTTTCACTTGTATGTACAGAGAGGTTTTCCTGAATATTTATTTTAAGGGTTAAATCACTTTTGCTTGTGTTTATTACTGCTTGAAGTTGAGCCTTTTTGAGTATTTACAAGAAAACAAACTGTACTCTCCCAAGGAAAATATTGCCATCATTTGTAGACCATGTAACCTTCAAGTATGTGCTATATTTTTGTCCCTGTATCTAATCAAATCAAGAACTGTACTTTTTGAAGAGTTTGCTTTTGAAACTTGAAGTCTTGGAAAACAGTGTGATGCAATTACTGCTGTTCTAGCCCCCAAAGAGTTTCTGTGCAAAATCTTAAGAATCAATAAAGATGGAAGGGAGAACTTGGAATGTTAAACTGCAGCCTTGAGAACTTTACTTTAGTCACAGCACAACAATTAAAATTCATTTCACTATATGTTGTCTTCACATGTCTTGTAATAAATTGTGTTTTTAATTAGAAAGCATTTCTTAGTGTATGAAAGGGTAGAAATTTTAGTTACTGTTTTTTTTAAAAAAAAAAGTTTACTGGGGAAAGTGCATTTTCAACTGAACAGCTTTAGAGTAGGGAGTGAAATGTTTGGAAAAAAAAGGAAGTTTCTGCTATATTATAAACAAAGCATGTGGAAGTGCACTTAAAATGAAGTTTTATTCTTAATTGCCTATTATGTTGACATTTTAAATAGACAATCCAAAGTCTTCCCTACATGTGATGTCATCACCATTTATTTAATGAATCATTGTTCCTACTTATCAAGGCACATGATCAGTGTTGCAACGTAATTGAAAGGGATGGCTACTGTATTTAAATCTCATCTAATAATAAGCAAAATTGCAAAATATTAAACATTAAGGCCTACTTCATATTGTACACTTCCAGCCATCAGCTAAACTGTTAGAAAGTAAATAACTGAGGTTATGTTCATCTACTACATAAAGTATTCAGTAGGTTTTTAATTTAATTCTACGAATCATATCAGAAATAAATCCTTTACCTTTCGTAGTCTGTGTTTAATGTTAATTTCTCTCGTTGCAATATACGATAAAGGGATTATGCGTTTTTAAGTGAAGACCTACCTGGCATATCTCTTTTACAATACAAGCTGCAGCCCGTGTGCAGAGCTGAGCTTGTGCCTTGACAACTGCTACACCTGACTACTGCAGGTCAGATCCGTGACTGTGTGGAATTGGCGTTAGAAGGCGTAGTTTTGAAGTCATTGGAGAAAGAAAAAAGGTGTCTTTCAGGATTATTTTAATAAATTCTTTCTAGAAATAGAAACAGACAACTGTTATGTAACTATGATGCTGAATAAAACAGTGATGTTTTTTCACCATGGTTCAGTGAAAAAGAAAACAGTGATTTCCGTACTTTGAGAAATTGGATATTAAATTGCTGGCTTAGAAGGCACTGTAGGGTAGCGTAGTTTGAGGGTTACAGATGTGTACAGCTCTCCACAGGTGAACTGTGGTGACCGTGGGGTGCAGCGACTCTACTGTCAGATCCAATTCAGGATAAGACGGCCTTAAAATGGAGATTTAAACGTGGACTGTTACCTGTCTTCTCATTTTTGATCTCTAGGTGGCACTTACGGTTTATTCCCAGGATTTTCACCCAGTAGCCAGGCAGATGTAAGAGGAAAATAACCAGATAGTCAGAGTTTCAGCAGAGGAGATAACAGCGCTGCTTGCCGAATCATTTGGATTGGGGCATCTTGTATCGCAGATGGTGCGAAAGTTTCTGCTTCCAGGTGCCTGGAGGTGTTTGGTACAAGTGTGAACTGTGTCATAATACAACTGTAGTCTGCATTGCATCAGCAGGCTAACACTATTCAAATCATATCCCTATATTCTGATTTATTCTGATATGGCGAGGGATGGTGCTTATACCCACTGACAAGTATAGGAGGCTGATGTTGCATGTATACATATATATCAGTCCAAAAGCCAAATGGGTAGTGTTGTCAGAAATAGAGTTCTCACACTGAAGTGCTGACATTGCAAATGTGTAGGTTTGGGGGGTTTTTAAGCTTGCATTAAGATTTAAATAATATGTTTTTAAAAGCCAGTACAATTCTATAAGTTGTTTTTTGAGGAGTCACTTTCAGGTAGGATAAAGGACTTGAGACGCGACAGGTTTCCCAGCTCAACCTTCCCTCCCCACCCGGCTGCCTCAGTAGCGAGACCTCCCCTCCCTTCCTCCCTCCCTCCCTCGGGGCGTCACAAGGGTGTGTGACTGCAGCGCTGCCGAATGAAGCCGCTGCAGCTCTTGCCCTGCAGGGCTGCAGGCAGTCTTGGACTGCCTGAAGAAGCTGTAGGTTTGAGCAAGGAAGGGTGGGACGAGGGGGGAGGTTTGGGGGCTGTAGACCATAGGTGTCCCTATAGGCGGCCCTGCGGCTTCCACTGTTAGCAACTGTCCTGAGCTCGGACCAAAGGGGCTCGGGGCTTCGTGAGGAGGCAGCAAGAACTTGGCTTGACCCTAAAGGTCTGTCAGCAGGTGGACGAGTGTGTGTGGAGCGAGGCCGGAGACTCTGCAGGTGGAGGCTTGTGCCCGTTGCCAGAAAGGTTCCTGGAAAGGGCTTCACGGGAAGTGTGAGCTGAGCTGAGCTGCGTACAGGGAGTTTCCCAGACCTCCGGTGGGGCTGATCTCCCAGGCAGGCAGCAGCAGGAGCGGCCCCGGCGCTGTGTCCTGAGGAGAGCCCGAGCGCACGGCTCTGCGCGCAGCCCCGCGTGGCTTCCCTGCAGTCAGGCCCAGCCTCCCTCACGGGCATCGTCAGCGCCGCAGCAGAGCCCTGGTACCCGCCTGGCGTCCCCACAGCAGCCGCGTCCTGCACCCCTTGGGCCTTCCGCGCCGTGGACGGGCGCGTCACAGCGCAGCCCTCGCTGCCCTCCTGACGGAGGGCGGCTCCGAGGTCCTTCTCCAGCGAGGCCGACGCAGCCCCCGCTACGAGCAGCCTAGCGCTGAGGTGGGCACGGAGCATGGACGAGCAGGGAACCTCTCACCGTGTCTGTGAACTTGCTGCCCTTGACCGCACGTGCAGAAGCCTGAAGGGCAACCAGCAGAATAAATGGACTGCGATGGCAACCAAGCTGTTGGAAAGAGTGTGGGACGCTCTCCTGAAGGGCTCTGCGTCCCTCTTGCTGGACTTCAGGTTTTCTCTCGGATTTGTGCAAACGCAGTGAAGTGTCCGCGTCACTGCACGGAGCGGGGCTCATCTCTTCAGGGTTCAGGGCTTTCCATGGCCAGGATCCATGTGATGCGTCTGTCACCTCCTTTACTGCAGAAACCTCCTCTGTAATAGAGGTTTCAGTGACTGAAGCCCAAGAAAATACAGCCCCGAGGACTTGCTCCAAAGAGCCTCAAATCTGCCAGTAATGCGTTAAGTAGTGGGAATCCCGCTGAAGGTAGGATGAATCATCCAAACTGTTCTGCATGTAAAATATTTGTACTTCAGTGGGGAAACTCGCAACTGGTTTTCCTAAAAATAGTAGTAGTTTTTCTAGTGTGGCCTATTTGCTTCATCAGCCCTGGAGGCAGTGCTGCAAAAGGCCTTAGTGCTTCTCTACCTCCTTATTTGCAAATTCAGTGAATGACCCCAGGCTCTAGCTGTGCTTTTCATCTAGAAGGGGGATGGGCTGCTCAGGTTCAGTGACTTTAATGGTTTGGCGACTCCTCAAAAAAAAAGTAGGGGGGGAATGTTCTGTAGATGGTGGAGCAGGAGCTCCTGGCAGCAAGCAGGGAGTTTTTGCTTGTCGGGAATTAAAAAAAGTCCTGTTGAAGCAGACAAGAAGCTGAGATTAATAACTATTCATCAAGTGGCCAGTCACTCCAGAACACTGTTGTACTTTCCCTGTTTACCATTCCCCAGTTTTAGAAAAGCTGGTACCAGCTACTACAAATGTTTAAAAATTAATTAAAAATAGATAACCGTTAGTAAATTCCTATCATGTTTATGAAGCTCTGGTTTTACTAACCTACCCTAACTTACCATTCTAAATCGGGCAGATTTTCGAAAGAGCAGAATGATGTCCACTTTGGGCCTGGGGGTGACCATGGCCATGAGCAAAGGGGTGAGGAAAACCACAGAAGAGGTTCTGCTGCTTCCGGAGAGGAGTTGAGTGGCTGTGGTCGTCCTCCGAGGCGCAGGATGAGGAAACCCCGCGTTCCTGTTGCTGAGGTTGCTGAAGCTGCTTTTGCTTGACTAACGCAAGTCTTCTCGCTTTTCTTCTAGGGCGCAGGGACCGCGAGTGCTGAGCAGCAGTTTTATTTTCCGCGGGGAAGCCGGGAGGGCAGCTGACAGCAGCAAGGGGCTGGTGTTTGCTTTGAGAGCTCTGTGAGGACACTCGAGGTGGAAACGGTTGCAAAATCTGAGTTTCAGGAACAAAAGGCCGGAGCGTTTTCAGAGGCTGTGGCTGCTCCTCAGGGCGCACAGGTGCTTCCCGCGGCTCCCGCTGAGGCAGCCTCCTCGGGGGCTGCAGCTCCCACAGCTGCTGCCCTGGGCAGGCGCGACTGACCGCTCCTTCCCTCGGCAAAGCTGCCGCAGCTGAAACGTTGCGCCCCAGCTGCCCGCGCGCCGGCCAGGGCCACTTAGCACACAATGCACTGGGCACTCAGAGGGTTTCTGTGAATGAGAAATTATGTAAAATAAATAAAAAGAAGCGGGGGGGAGTTGATTCTTTTTGTTTGTTCCAGGATGAAAACATAAATGGAAGAGGCAGGGGACTGAAGCAAATACGAACGCCATGGTGCCACGGATCGCGGTGCAGGAACAAGAAGCGGCACTCCCGTAGCTGGCCCTGCTGTGCACTCCGCTTGGACAACCCATGCCAGGTTTGGCCGATGAAATCTGCTCTCACCCTAACGTCACCAGAGATGGAAAAAGGATTCTCTCCTCCAAATCAGCAACATACGGACGGGCTCAGGGAAAGCGCTGGTGCTTTCGTGTGGGAAAGGAAGTGGAGCAGTTTGTTCCCTAATGTAAAGCAGAGCCCGCGCTGCTCGTAGATTAGTAAACACTTGGCAGGAGCAAAACCTTAAAGCAAATGTTTCAGAGGGAGAACTGAATGCCGGAGCTGTTTCTTTCTCAGTCCACTTCTGCAGAAATATGTGCCCCGTCCAGTTCGCCATGAACCCGGGAGAGGCCCCACTTCAGCTGTGTGTCTACAAGGGTACATTTTGTTTTGCTGTCGCCACCGTTTTATATAATCCACTCAGTAAAGTTTTCTGGGACAATCTAGTGTAAAAACAGTGTAAGTGAACTAGAGCAGGAAGGCCGGGGCGCTGGTGAAAGCTCTTCGGAAAACAGCAGGGCTTGAATCGTTGGAGAGCAGGGCTGGTGCCTTCGGAGCCCTTCGCCCACGCAGAGCCTGCTCCAAGCAGTACTGGGGAGGTCAGCGCTGCTCGGTGAGTGCCCCGCTCCTCTGGCACCCGCGGCGGGCGGGCACTTCCATCGCCTTGAGCTGCATCTCACGGTGCCCTGCTCAGCTGCGGCCTCACAGCCGAGATCGCCCACAGCCACCAGCTTCCGCACGCATGGGGCGCAGGTGAGTTGTGCCCGGGTGCGGAAACAGAGCGATGCGGCTGGCAGGTGCTCTGCACTGAGGGGAAAATACTGTGGGCCCTGCTGGGTTTGCTGTTGCCTTAGACTTCAGTTAAAACTAATGTTTTTTCTAGGCCATTTAGCTTTGATCTTTCACTGCTTGTGGTGAAACACTGAAAATCAGGGGGCTACAGACAAGGGGAAACGTGGTGGTTGGAACGTTGCTCAAAATACATACGTGCAAATACGTACAAGCTGTATCTGTTCTGAAGAAAGGAAAAAAAAGATAAAAGATGGCAAAGGACATGATTTCACCAAGCCAAGATAAATATTTAGAAGGGATTGAAGCCAATAGTTCCAAAATGGCTCTTGTTCTGGTATGCAAGGGCCAGCCCTGGAGGAAAGGAGAGGGAGAAGGCAGCATCTATCTAACTGCAATTACCCAGATTAAACTGCTGTGATCCATCAGGTAAAGAGCAAGTGTTCTTATGTGTGTGAGCACTCTTTAACAGGTCTAAACTTGTTGTAAGTAATAATACTTAAGAATAGTTGTATTCACTTGTACCTGGTAGGCTGGAGCCGCTGTAATAAAATGGGTAGATCATTTACAAAGACTGACTGACACAGACTGTGCTGACAAAGCATGAGAGCCCATCGGGGGGTGAGCAGTGTCCCTCATAAAGAGCTGCAGTGGGGCAGTGCAGCAGGGGCTCTCAGCTCTGTTACGCAGTTCTGTTAAGCTCGAAGCCCCGCACCTAAGGATATGGGTAATTCAAAACTACCTGCCAGTCTCTCATGAGTGTAGCACTATTTTTGCCAACAGGTACCTGCAAAGCAGCCCCCACCCAATACAAGGCTCCTATCCCCAAACGAAGAGAGCGCCAGTGTGAGTCCTCAGGCGGGCGACTCTTTGTGGATGTCAGGAGCAAAGGCGTCTTCCTAACTCATTGCCACAGGCTCAACAGGAGGGAGGCCCATCCTGGCTGCCCTAGGTGAATGTTTCCTTTGAATAGCTGTGCTCAGCTCAACCCTGGTGCCCCAGGCGTGAGGCAGCCTCTTGCTCCCAGCTCCTCTGAAGTTGGTTACCCAAAGGTGGGAGAAGTGCAAGGAAAACCGCAGCACTCACTGCAGTGCCCACAGCCCTCCATGCTCCAGTTTCCCAGGGGAGCCCTCGCAGGCTGTGCCCCTGACGAGGTCAGGGCAGGAGGGGAGGCAGTACCGGGGCGCCTCCCTCCCGCTGCCTGCACTGCCCTCCTGAGCAAGCAGCAAAGACCGTTTTGGACAGCCAACATATTCTGCAGCCCAGGATGGAGGAGCTGCCTGTAAGCCCTGCAGCCAGGGCTGGTGGTGATCACAGAAAACCGTCCAGAAAATGAACGAAAACCAGGCTGGGAGAAGGCCCCTGGGAATGGGGCCAGCACCGGCACCCGGGGGCTGGAGCCTCCCCACAGAGAGCTCACCTGCGGGCAGCTGAGAAGCCACCTGCACCACAGTGCTTTTCAGGGAAAGCTTCCGTGGAAACCTGGAAACCTGGCCATTGTTCTCCCCAGCCAGTGAAAACATGGAAGTGTGACAGCTACTTAGCAGGGAAGTTGGCACAAACGGGAAAGACATCACTCAGTGAAGCCAAGAGGAAGGTGCACGCTTCCTACATGCAGGCCTCTAGACTGCCTCTTTGTGCAGGAATAAAGATTGGGAGAAGCCTGGCTATAAGTTCATGTGTTTAATAGGCTAATAAGGTAGCAAGGTAGAGCACATACCCTGTAAATATTTTAAAAGTCCTTAGGCAAAACCAATCCCTTCCACTTTAAATACAGGACCTTCCTAACACGGGAAGAGATTATGAATCCTGTGACTTACACATGACGACACCGTTCTGAGTATCATGAGCAAGAAAACCACTCTTAGTACAAAAGATGCACCCAAGTGACAGACCCAGATCTCCCTCTAAGAAAGTAACAATGATCTATTTACAAGAAAATACTGCTTCAGTTAAAAATGCTAAAAACTGTTACCTTGGAGGCCATATAAAAATAATCATCTATGTATGCACACACATATTTATACATATTTATGGCTTTTACATGCTTCAGCCTTCTCTAACAAATGAGAAAATACAAATGCTCATTTAGTCCTTTTTCTCCCCCTCAGGTTTTGCAGCCTCAGCCTCTACCTCTGACATGGTGCCACTACCATATTTCTTCACTCTGTTTTCCACCTTGGCAAGTCTCTGCTTCACTTTTTGTTGAGCTGAGGTGTATTCTGCCAGGAGCCGAGCAAACCTCGTCTGTAGAGTATCCAGAGCTGCTTCAAGTTTTTCGATTTTTTCTTCCAAGTCTTTTGGGTCAGCTCCTGCTTTTGCTGCTTCCTCATCTATTAAGTTGTCTTTCATCAGGATTTGTCGCCCTTTCTCTTCCAGAGCTTTTTTGGCATCTGGATACTCGGTGAGGGCTTCCATTAGATCGTCTTTAGACAAGCAGAACAAATCAGAATAGCCAATGCTCCTTATGTTGGCTGTCCTCCTGTTGCCAGATTTGCTACCTTTGATGTTCAGGATACTGATTTCACCAAAGTAGCTGCCATCACTTAGGACTACGAACTGTGTTATGCCATCATCTGCCACCACAGCCAATTTCCCCTCTTTGATGATGTACATTTCTCTCCCAATATCTCCCTTCTTGCAAATATAGTCTCCAGGGCTGAAGACGGTAGGTTTCAGTTTCAGCACTAGCTCAATAAGAAGTCCAGCTTCACAGTCCTGGAATATCCGCACTTTCTTCAGTGTATCCAAATGGACATTGATGGCAATTTCAGCCTTCAGCTTGTCAGGCAGGTTTTTAAGAACCTCCTTCTCATCCACCGTTTTCTTGTTAGTCCAGAGGTAATCAAACCACTTGATAACCCTGGCTTCCAAGTCTTTGGTCACTTTTCGGAAATGCATGTACTGCTTAATAGAGTCAATTTTGGCCTGGAACTCTGCCCGGGAGGCGTTCATGTTGGAAATCATGGAGCCCACGTTTCCCACAATGGTGGCAAAGATGAGCACGCCCACAAGGAAGTCGATGACCACAAAGAGATACTCCTCGTCTTTCACAGGAGGTGGCGTCTCCCCAATAGTTGTCAGCGTGAGCGTCGACCAATACAGGCTGTAAATGTACTTCCTGGACAGGCGCGCATACTCTGGAATGGATACGTTGGGGTAGACCCAGGAGTCAGTTCCAAACCCAATGACCTTCGAAATTGCAAAGTAGATGCACGCGTTCCAGTGGATGATGATTAGGATGTATAAGACAAGATTTCCGATGCGAAACATGTTTGGATAATTTGTCCTGGTTTCTGTGCGGTCGAAAAACTCAAAGAGCCGAGAAATCCTCAGCAAGCGGTTAAACCGCAGCTCGGGGTAGTTCAGACCAAGCTTCAGATAGGCCAGGTCCGTTGGCAAGAGAGAGAGTACATCCAGCTTGAACTGCACCGTCTTTGTGTAATGCTCTCGTAATTTCTTTTCATCCTTCACTAGCAAGCCTTGCTCAAGGAAGCCTTTAAAAAAGGAAAGCATGTTGTTAGTTAGAATAAAAGGACAGGTCAGAAATACAGTCAGCAGCACTAGGCGACTTACACTGCATGGCTGAAAACATACAAACTGGAACTGTTGTGCATACAAAAAATAGTAGGAGTTTGTTTAATGAAAAGCTTTTCATTGTGAACTTAAGTTTCTCAAGTTTCAAAGCTAGTAAATGGTGATGTAGAGAAATGACTCATATTATTACATGGTGCCTTCTGCACTTTGTCACCCTATTTTGGGATGACTGTGTCCACGTCTTTCAGGTATCTTTGTGAACAGAACACAGATTTACGCATCTCATTTCTCATGAACCATTGGCATGACTCAGAACTAAAGTTAAGCATGTTTTGATTGTATATAAAATCAGAGTTGAATATTTTTAAATAAATTCCAAGAATAAATACAATGCAATGTCAGAAAAGTGTTGAGAGGGAAATAGATAACCTTGAGATAACAAGACACATCATTTTCCCACTACTCCTTACTTTTTTTTTTCTATCTAATGTTACAGCTGACAGTATTTTCATGTGCAGAGAATAGTGTGTATTGTTAGGTAGTTCCTAGAGAAACAGCTACTGAGCAGAAGTCTCTCTACTCTATATAAATGGTCTCAGTAGCTGAAGCCTAGTTCTCATCCCTTAGAGCAGAAGGAACATATAAAGTCATTTTCACCAAACACCTGGCACTCCTGAGAGGGGTGGTGATTTGTGAAAGTCTCATTATTTTAAAAGTTATAATATTATTGAAATTACACTGAAGGAAACAATATCAAGCATTAGAAATGTTGGTTATATACATTTTTTTTTCTCCACCAGAAACCTAATAGGAGAATTTATAGTAGAAGCTATTTGGCTAACACAGGTTTACTCCAGATTATCTCAGTCTGATCATTTAAGAATGGCTTCAGATTTGTTTGCACATTAAATCTACAAGTATTTAATTAATTTTATCATTATTTAGTCATTGCAAAAAGCTTATTTATGTTTAAAAGATTCAAAAAAGCACCAAATCCAACACAGAGCAGCTCTGTTCTGATTCCCCCCAAAGGACCACATGTAACTAATATTTTGTCTCTACGTATTGGTGTTTCATCCATAAAATGGAAAAAGGATGCCAACCTCCAATGCTGCGTAGTTAAAATCCACACACAAAAGATCCACACTAGGTCAACATTTGCATTTTCTTTCAAAAAATAAACTCCTCAATGGATGATTCTGAGCCAAGTGTGAAATAAGAAAGTTTAGCTCAGATTCCTTTTTTCCAAAAAGAATTAGTGTTCAATTTTTTTGTAGATTTTCTATCTACATTTCTATATTCAAAAAAAAAAAAAGAAAAGAAAAGAAAAAGAAAGCAATCTTTGGGATAGTCTTAAATCACCAGTCATCTTTCTTTACGTTTTTGTCAGCTTATTTCTGCTTTTCATTCCAGTGTTACTTTTTTGCTCAGGATATTTTTGCAATCACTTTTGTAAACTGATATGCCTTTATCGAAAAGAATTCAGAAAATATTAGATTTTAAGAATTGAGAGATGGCATAAAGGGCAGTAAGAGACCTTAAAGCAAAGTGCAGCAGTGCACTGGTAAGAATTCTCACAGAAAGGCTGCCTGAGCAGCACAGCTGCAGTGCTGTTTGTCGCCTATGACCACCCAAGGCAGTAAAATGTGTCCTTCAGGGAAGAACCAATGTTCTGTGAAATACTCTCTGCAGCTACAAGTGGAGACATATCCAAATGCCTGCCCACTTGATCTACTAGATCTAGAAGTCTACCTTAGAAAAAAGCAAAACATTCCCTATATAGCAGGAATTATCCCTTGCTAGATTCTGATACTTCCGGAGCAATCTACAAGCAGTTACTTTTTCAGCATACAAGTAATTGCTGATGAAGCCTGCGCTCTAGTTGCCCCTGCCTTCTACAACACTGCTGTATTTCTGTTATGTATCTGCATAGCCATCTTCTGTGCATGTGTGCATCTGTCTTTAAGTGTCTGCACATTGATGCTGACTACAAATGGAAAAGAAGTCTGCCATGAACATGCTGCCATCTGAAAATTGTGGAATGTGCTGGGCAAATATGCCATTATGAACAGTCTTATGCTCCTGAACAGAAAAGTTGGTCAGACAAGTGAATATCTGACTCACAATTATGAAGGAGAACTTTGGAAAGATCTTTATACCAAAGGGAGATAAAAAGTCCCTCAAGTATTTTGGTCTCCTCACAAAACTGGCTATAGTAACACCTTTTGAAAACATCAAAACACGGGGTATTCCAGATGATAGAATCAAATGTTGAAAGACATGAGTATTTTCTCTTCCACAGTACAGTCACCAAATGACTGAAATATGGTGAATCTGACGCTGCTGGTAATCAGAGGTGCACCTCAGAGAACCTGCCATGGAGCGTGCTAGCTCTGGGGCTTCCCAGATGCAATTTCCAAGCCAGTCCTTGCTGCTTGCCAGCCAGGGAGTCATTTCATAGATGGCACAGGACCTGCCTCACCCTTCCTTCCCCACATAGCTTGTAATGGTGGATTTGGAGTGAGTTTGGACTGTTCTGTCAATTTTTGGCCTACCTGTTTGGCACTGCTAGGACTAGGTTTGGAGATGAAGGAAGTGCAGCTATGGGGAAGTGAAGCCTTACAACAAGTGAGACACACACTTCATTATTCCAAAGCCTCCCTTGCTGGGTTCTGCTGGAGACACGATCTTACACTGGGCAGATTCCACAGGGGAACTCCTTTTCTCCAACTTTTATATCCATGTTGTTATCTGAAAACAGTGTTTAAAAAAAAAAAAAAAACTCACCTGTCCTGAATCTGACAAGCATGTCAAAAATATAGATGATATCAGAGCAATAGTCCAAGA
This sequence comes from Crypturellus tataupa, assembly GCA_034781795.1. Classification (NCBI taxonomy): domain Eukaryota; kingdom Metazoa; phylum Chordata; class Aves; order Tinamiformes; family Tinamidae; genus Crypturellus; species Crypturellus tataupa. Next base: position 4,985,428 of record JAWLRI010000144.1, read on the forward strand.
CCAGCCATAACCTAACATGGTCAATTTGTAGCTCATCAAAGCAGGCTCTAAAGAAAAAAAGATAGTGCAAAATTTACATATGAGCAGAACACTCAGAATGTATTTCCTAACAGCCTGTTTGTTAGTGCATGTCACTAGCTCTGAACAAACCAAGGCAGTATATCTCACACCTGCAAGTCTGCACCCTGGAGCTATGTCTAAATAGACAGAATGTAAAGATATTTGTTGGGAGCAAAACTTAAACACATATATGAGCACAAGAGCACAGTGTAACACAAGTGCACATGTGGAGGGATGTACATATCCGTACATTTAAACATCCATCAGATTTCATGGGAAATATACCCAGGACACTCCCATCCTTGCAAATACAAATAGGTCTAAATAAAAAAATCATATACATCATATATATCAGCTCAAACTGTGTTTTCCTCTCACTGTCCCACTCGTCTCTGTCTTGTTTACTGACCTGCCTTTTGAACAGCCATGTATATCTATACTGCATAGCTAAAGACATTTCTGCAAGGATGGTGACCAAGCCTCTGGTGAGTAAAGTGCATCCCTGTATGTAGCCAGTAGGTGGCACACAAAGGCCACTGCCAGTGCCCATTGGTTGCTTTTTGCAAGGTAAAATCAATTTATACACGGAAAATAAATAATAAAATAAAATAAAATAAAATAAAATAAAATAAAATAAAATAAAATAAAATAAAATAAAATAAAATA
>JAWLRI010000144.1:4986253-5007221 GCA_034781795.1 Crypturellus tataupa
AATAAAATAAAATAAAATAAAATAAAATAAAATAAAATAAAATAAAATAAAATAAAATAAAATAAAATAAAATAGCCTCTATTTTCTCTGATATGTACATTGTATAACCGTAAACATTACTAGGTGAACTATAAAGCCTCTAGGTAAACATCCCAAAATATGCCCCAGGGAGGTAAATTGATGATATATGGAAGAAATGTAACAAGACACTTTACATTTGAAACCTAAAATTATTAACAACTTAAATCCATACCTGCACACTATCATACACCAGTTATAGAACACAGGTGCTGCAATTATAGTCAGCCAGTTGTAGTACATGTTGCTTGAAGGATCTATCACAAAGATCTCTTTTTTCGTCCTGGAAAGTGAAACACACAGGTTACACTGGAACAGTAAAGACCCTCTGGATCTCCCTCTGCTGGAGGCTGCTCATCTCATGACTACCACACAGCTGCCTAAAAATGTGACAGAGTATCTATGCCAGCATCTCAAATGAAACACCAGATATCAGCTGAAAGATTCATTCCATTTGACACAATCTATTTCCTGCCTGATGCAACTTCAGGGAAAAAAAAAATACTAAGAGCAGAAAGAAAAACTAGGATTTTCAAAACACACTGGCTGAAAATTCTACCATTGCAGTGCATGACCATCACTGAACAAGAAAACATTAAATGTTTCTCACTACCACTCCAGATAGAAGACTACAGTCCACAGCTAGAGGAAAAGTCTTCTTGTGGAGGTTAATTTTGACATTTCTGGCAAATCCTTATATTATTGAAATGGCTGTATGACCATGCATTTAAACAGGTTAAACACACATACTTGAACACCTGATTACACAGACACAATTGTGTGCATACACATGTGCCCAGAAGTTATTCCAGTAGCAACATGTTAGTGTGATCTGTAAACTGTGCAATAGCAGGTGGAATACGTGGCTAAGCAACGCTCGGGTATGTATCTGTGTGACTTTTCCCAATTTTCAGGAATGAAAATATTTAAAAATATAAAGATTACATACTGCATATTTATGTGTATTTCTGGCACTATCTCTGCCATCAGTTGAATATCAACCCAGGTGATGGTACTAATAATGTAATCTTAACTCAGAAGTACTTTGCTACTCTCACAATAGATTTTTAGCCTTTTCTTCTAATTCCTCACCTCAAATCTAGTGACCCTTAAATATGGTCTTCATTTGATAATTCCATTGCCTTCTAGACATTTTTAAAAGGCATTCATATTCATTGCTGAAATGTTTTAAGTTGTTTTAGGCTGACATAAAGCTCAGGTTCTCATTACACAGTCATTGAAGCTGAACGAGAATTCTTAGGAAAAAAAGACTTTCAAATTCAAGCTTTGATTAAGAGAGAAAGTCAAGTCCTGGAGATCAAGCAGACCCAATCCAGAAATGACTCCCAACTAATGTCACTATATCTATATAGCACACACAGCCATATAAACAAACAGGCTTGCAATATATTCATCATTTAACCTACTCCTTAACTTGGAAGTCCGGGCACGTGCACTCACTTTTCATCTATTGCCACTGTACATTTTTGTGACTGGTATACTAACCCAGATTAGACTCATGTCAAATCTGTGGGGGCTAAATGAGACCATAATAGATTTCTGTTAAGAGCATTCAAATGATTTCATTTTTTTTTTCACAGAAATTTAGTAGCTCTTAGTCATTATCAGCAAGCTTTATTAATCACTAGTAAATAATTGCACCGTAAGTAATCAGAGATACTGCTCGTGGTAAGGATTCATAGTAAGCAGACATCTTCCCCACATATTTGTCAGAAATTATCAATAAACTAAACTTCTTAGTAAATCTGTAATTGCCTACATTGTATATTTGTTCTAGTTCTACAATAGGCTCTTGGACCATCTCCTTTGAGTCATTACAGACATACTAGAACTATGAAAACCCCATGCAGATTTGCAAAGCAAAGGCTATCCTAAAATGCCTTGATAGAAAAAAAAATGTCTTTGAACAGCCAAAGTGATCAGAGGTAGCTGAATTCCCTTTTACTGACCTCGGGAGCTGTCCATGACAGGTCTTAAAACAGGTCTTTAAGATGCAGCAAATTTGCTGAGCAGTTGCACCATTTCAAAGAGTAAAATGCATTAAAGATTTGACAACATAATATTCTGCAAGCTACAGAACAATAATTATAGTGGCAGTGTTACCGTGAAATGCCATACCATGCTTTGTAGTGTAGGAGGTGTGTTACAAGTGCATATTCACTCTGTATACTTACTCTTCCTTTTTTTTATCATCTTTTTTGTCATCTTTCTTTTCCTCTTTCTTTTCCTCTTTCTTTTCCTCCTTCTTTTCCTCCTTCTTTTCCTCCTTCTTTTCCTCTTTAACCTCTTTCTTTTCTTCCTTTTTGCTGTACAACATAATGTAAGTCTTTTAGCAACATTTCCAATTTCCTACTAGTGAGGGCAGAGGGAGTGGTACAAGAAACTACAAGGAGCAAGAAACCAGGATGCTGGAGGGAGTAGGAGAAGGCTTCTCTGGGCAGAACCATTCATCCAGCAGTAACAGGTTTACAGGCTGAGGCTCTAGAACTAACAGCAGCACACAAGTAAAGCAGGTAACCAGCTGGCTGATTCTATGTGTTAGTCACTCATGCTTTATTGATCTTTTCATACAACATGTACTAGGCTTGTTTTAGTTAAATGTTGCAGTTTGTCTTGCAGTGGTTCAACAACCTAACAATACTCTTGCCATATATGAACATTCACAGTAGTGCCTGCTGTATGCTACTATAGCATCAGTACTAAACTGATTAAATGAAATTAATCTGGCTCTGATGAATCCAAATATCTTCTCCCAGTTCCTTAAAACCAAAATAGCCACAATTAATTACTTTAGGCTTCAGAAGGCTTGGAGAAGAATGCCAGCCAATACTTTTGAAGAAAGATTGAAAATGAAGGAAAAAAGAAGCGTCTCATTTCACTTAACTTTAGATCTCTACACATGATCTAGTCATTTTACACATGCTTATATAGTCAACACAATTAATGCAAATTATTTTAAATCCCTACATTAGAATAAAATGACTCATGCGCTAAAACCACTTATCTTTCTCTCCCTCAGCTATAAAGAAAAAACGGGTTGGCTAGTACAGACGCAAGGGTACATGTGCGATCAGATTAGTGATGCTCAAGCTGCTGTCTTTGCAATATTATCATTGTATTCCAAGCCTGAGCACTAAGTGTGAAATTCTACCCTCACTGAAATCAATCAGTTTTGCATTGACTTAATGGAGACAGAACTGTCTTCATGTTTATCAAGTGTTATTCACACAATAAAATGCAATATATTGGGGCATAAAACTTCTGTCATTTCTGTACATCACTACCATGCCACAACATCTAGCACACATCCAAGCTGCAAGATTTCACCCCAGATCTGCATCCCAGATACAAATTTCCACCGGAGTACAGCTATACACAACTTTCAGATCATTAGAATATTATGAACTACATGTAAAGATGGATCTGATTTACCCTGTTCTTAGGTTTGCTTAATATAACCACAAGAAACATAACTGAAGAGAGCATCTCAAACGAAGACAAGCTGTTTAATTCATCAAATCTGATTTCTATATAACAGGTAGAAAATTCTGTTCTAGTCTCTCTGCCACTGGTCTCCTGGACCTTTTATGGCTTTTTCAAATCAAACCTGCCCCCAAAACTCCTAATATAGAGAACATGTGAGAATTTCACTGTAAATTACTGTGCTTTGTGCCTGATCTGAAACCTAATTTCCAGTTGCTGTTTTAAGCATTAACATACAGATCAAAGATACTTCAATTGTCTGGCCTCTTCCTGGAAAGGAAGAACTATATGTAAGCATAATTTCCAACAGTTACTGTCACCATACTTTCATGACCATTGTTTGGCAGGGAGAAGTGAGCGGACATGGAGAATGACTGAAAATCTCAGTGGCAATAAATTTTGGAAGGAAATTTCAATAGTTCCAACTTTCTCCTACATTTTGTTTTGAAACAGCTGTCTAATCCCAACATCTATTTTTCTCTGGTTTAACATCTCCTTCACACCGATCTGTCAATTACAGGTACCCTTCATATGTGAGAATACTACATTTCCTTGTTTTCAGCTCACCTCCCTTCTGAGGTAATGTTACCGTGCTCCAGCTGCTTGTTGTAGGGCAGTGGAAGTCACTCAAAGGAATAGGCTGGCCATAACCCTCATGATGTCTTTTAAGACTTTAAAGCATCACCTACAGTTCCTCAGAGACATACATGTACACACTGAGAAACATAAAGAAACAACACCTGCAACTTTTTTTCTTCATCAGTGCTTTGAATGAACTAGAATCCAGTAATTAATAAGAGAGTTGTATGTACTTATCCTCTTTAGCAGCACTACAGCAGTGTCTTCACCTTTTCAAGAAACTTCTCCTTGGAGGGATATTAAGAGGTATCTTGTCAAACATATAGAAGAGATTCCAAAGGACAGCTTCTGTCAGAGCTGATGTGGTACCAGCCTCATTATATTGCCTAGCTGCCACTCGCTCTACATCCACTCTAGGAATGCCTGGCTAAAATAAACCACACCTTTTAGAAAAATACTCAGGTGTCATGTAGACTGCACATACAAAGGTAGTTTTGGTACCCTACTCAGAATTGGCTTCTCATGTAACAATCTGAAATTACTGAGGGACTTGATCTACAAAAACGACTGCTATGTTAGCAGAGGAAAGACATTATTAGAAAATGAACACATGGATCTCACTGAGAAACTAGATCATTAACAAATCTATTGGTAACGCAGTAAATCAGCCAGCTGAAGTAGAGGAGGAAGGACTAAATGCTTAGGTAATTGAATTCACTCCTGGAGAGGGAAGGGCAATTTAGGACAAAATGTAGTTCATGAGGAGCTTGAAGGATGTCTCTAGATCTGACAAAACAAGAGCTTTCTCTGAAATTAAGCTATGTACTTGGGAAGGGTTTAGAAAGAGATAAGCAGAAGTCTACACTACGTATGTTACTAGGCTGAAAAGGGAAAAAGAGAAGGAGCTAGTGAGAAAGAGATGTTCAAAAGTTGCTGGTACTTACTCTTCATTCGTGTTGTTACTATAGTTGACATTAAAATTGGCCAAGGGCCAGTGACTGCAGCAAATTAAATAAAACTCATTAAAGAGTGTAAAAGACTGGTACATTTAATACAAACATTTACCAACATGACAGACTGATTTACTAGCCTTTCACATAGGTACTCTTAAGATTAGGAAGGCCAGCTTTGACTGCAATGATAAGTCCCTCTGCATAAACACTTGAAGGCATAAGTTTCTCTTTATCAAGTGCTGAGCATACACATCTGTGACCATATCCGATGTCTGAAGCTTGTTCTCAGGCATATTAGAGCATGGCAACACATACTGCTATTTATAGCCTTGTACCCGTTTGGCTGCTATTTTAAGTTTTCTTCAATTCTTTCAAGTCTTCTCTACATATGCAGCACCAAGGCAGCTGGACAAATAACAAGCACAGCCACCACTGCTGCAGAATTGAGCCTCAATGATAGCACAACTGGGAGCTACTGTCACATGGCAACAGTGTAGATCCATGAAGGCCAGGATGGACACTTTTAACCTCACTTCTTCTAATAGCGTTATAGGGAGGTTTGTTGGCCTGGGATCAATGCTGTCCTCTCTAATGACTTTTAATCTGCAATTGCTACTGATCCAGAAGCCTGAAAAATCTCTTGGCTGCTGCCTTGAGTGACTAGAGGATAGCAGCCTAGCTAATTCAACAAAATGTGTGAGGAATGCGGATTTACTCTGCTCTGAATTTCTGAGCTGAATTTCTGAGGAGCAGATCAAATGAAGATAACAGAGCTGTGCTGGTCCGCCACAACTCAAGGTGACCTGTACTGCCATGCACTGCCCTTTAAAGGTTCTTCCTTCAATCTGAATTATTTGAAACAAATCTCAGATGACTGATGATTTGCCTACCTACTCAACCCAGCTATCCAAAAAGCTATGGAAACCTGTGAAACTTGAGACTCTGTTTACCACTTTTATTTGGAGTTTTATTTATATCTCTGAGTTATATTTTCATAAAATAATTCATAAAGTCAAAAGATTGGAAACAAATAAAGCTGTTTCTTGCAGGCCTCCATTGCTTTATTAGGAAAAATACTTAAGAGAACAATAAATTTGTCTTCCATAGCAAAGACTGAACATGTGCTGATGAGTTCAGCCAGTAGTCAAAAGATTTTCTCATTTCCATATCAGAAGTCTTCTGCAATGTTAATAGCTGGACTCTTGGGCAGGTAACTAAACAATGAAGCATGCTGCACAACTGTTTGTTTGGAGTTTCCCAGCACTGCCTGTTAATGTGTGTAACATGAATGATGGATGTCCTGAGAAGTTAGAGCTCTCAGACTCCTGAATCCTTGAAGTGAGAACAGCATTCATCCTCAGTGCAGAGGAGTACTGCAATCACAGCATGGCAGGTCACACAGATCAATATAGCCTTTTATGAAAAGTTCCAATACAGGAAGCCTGAAATACAATTTTATTTCTGAGAAACAGCTCTGCCCCAAGCAGCATGATCAAAACCCTCTACTTCAAGTTTTCTGCCAAGCTGCTTTTGAGGGAGAATGAAAAGTCTGCTGAAAGTTGTAATACTTAAGTTATGTGGAGATTCCTGAGCTGCAATAGATATTCTGTTCATCTCCCAGACTAAACTCCATATTAAACTCTCTATATAAAAATAAAGCTATTATCCTGATCACAAAGGAAAAAGTACAAACACATCTTCTTACCTGTTCACTTTCCCAGGCTGCTCATCGATGCCCACACTGGAGTGGATTTTATTTTGCCTACTGGACACTTCTATGAATGTTGGCCCTCTGATACGCTCCAGGAAAGAATCAGGTCTTTGGTCTTCATGATGCAAACGTCTTGTGGCCCATGACCTCAGAGATACAACAAACTGTGAGAGCCTACAAGGAACAGACATGCAACATTGACTAAACCAGACAAGAAAAATTGCATTTCCACATAGAGTACTCCAAAGGGATTTTCCTCCATTTCTACACCTCATATAGGAATGGAGCTTCATGGAATTCATGCAGTCACTTCCCAGAACTGCATACATCACTTTTCACAGTAACTCACACATCACTTCCTAGTCTACCATCTTAGAACTGCAGGAGCAAGAGACTATTATTGATTAAATGCAGGTTATCAAGTGGTTAGGATAGGGAAGTTGATGAAAATCTCTGAAATTATGTAGTAATGTGAGGAATATAGACTTACATAAAGGTAAGAAAGAGACTTATGGGATCAAATGTTTGAGAGCTGGTATATACAATGGAGACAGTTTCCTAACCCCCATATATAACTTTCCACCATGGGTGATATTCACATGCTGTGTCCCAGACTCTGTATTCTTCTGGGCAGACAATACAACCCATTCACCACCATCTCTAACACACTCTGTGTCAAAACATTAATAACAATAGGAGAACAAATCCTTCATGAGAACTATTAATTGACTGTTGCATAAAAAGAACCATTTCCTAATCCTAAATTTCTAGCAGAACACTAAAATAAAATGAAATGCGCAAAAAAAGGATTTTATATTTATTTGTTATTATGCTTCTTTCTCTGTTCCCTCTAAATCACATCATGAATTCTTGCTTTTCTTTTTTGAAAAGATTCAAAAGTAAATGACATTTAAAATAATGAAGACCAAAATGTACAAGATGGATTTGATTTACCACCAACATAATATTCTGTATTATTTCCCATAAGCAGCCCAGTTTGGAAGGAGTAGTATTATTTCAGTTTCCCACACCTAGCCTTGGAAATACAATGAAATTCTAACCAACTTCTCAAAGAGCTTTTGGACTTCTCAAGAAAATCCCTTTATATTTGCTTAGTCCTAGTTAATAATATTTGTAGTAAGAATCCACAGAGAGGCCTGTGAAGATATGACCAACTTAAGTCTTATGACAAAGTACATCTACTTCTTGAGGGCAGTTCTCAAGGGTCTAACACTACAGCATGTCAAAGGCCCAGACCAAAATCTCTTACTTTGAGCTAAAAGATCATCAAAAGAAATGAATATCACATATCAAAAATCAGAAAAAACTATTTCTAGATCCTCAACCCTATACTGAGATAATATGATACAAATTATCTAATACTTTCAACAAGAGAATTCAAGTCCTACCAAGGACACAAAAGAAAAACATAATATTCCACGTGAAAGTCAAAGATTAGTTACTAGATTCATCATCACATTGAAAGAAAGCTGCAAAAATAAAACTAATCTACAGAACCCTTTTCTGCCTGTGGACCTCATCTTTCACTTAAAGAATCGTAAGCAAAACTATTAATAAGGATGTTATTAATTACATTAGAAAGTACTTAGACTCACTGGTTAGAGTCAAACAAGTTTTACAAACTTAAGACTGAGAGCTTCTCTATGTGAACAATGAAATATTCCTTTCTGATTTCTGCCATGACATATTATTTCAACCTTTTCTGTCTTTTCTATCACAAGTTAAGAATCCTGAGTCAAGTCCACCAAACGATGTTGTTTTAGGCCCTTGAGCATCTGCATTCAGTAGGCATATTACAGTGCCATGACATCTGAACTACTAGGCATTCAAGTTTTCATCACAGGCTTCCTTACAGGTTCTGAGCATAAGTAATTCTAGCTGTACATATGTGTAGTTCAAACTGTTCTGAAAAGGAATAAAGAACAGTAATATAAACAAGGAATTGAAAGGAGTGCTCAATCATGTTTTTTTAATATATGTGTGTATATACAAACACACACACACATGCTTGTGTATATCATAACATACATGCACACATAGGTTAAAGTATAGATGGTTAAACTATATTCTGTAGTGTATGTATCAATGGTATAAGAATACAGTCAGAGTTCTGTAGTCTCAGCTGGAATTGTTTAAACCAGATACAGAAACTCAGATTCAGAACTGGACTTCAGCTCTTGCTCCACTTCAGGCACATGTTTAAATCCATGGAAATCAAATGACTTAAGCAAAAACTTAGACAGGATTGACTTGAGCTTTGTTGAGTAAGATTTCCAATACAACAAAAACATAACAGTATGTGTCTAAAAACAGACAGCAACCTTTGCATTCCCAGCACAAGAGTCCCTGTTTTCTCTCCTCAGAGCCAACTACCAGCAAACAATCAATCATTAGGTCGTAGGAAATCATTAGGATAGGAAATTAACAGTGCATCAACTATCAGCCAGAACCAAACATTTAATCATTTATTTTATAATCTGGCCTCACTCCAAGTATTTCTTCAGTATTCAATATATTTTCAGAACTAATCATGTAAATTAATCCTTTCTCTTATTTAGACTATTTTGTATAAGCTCACTCAGCATCTCCAGCAACTGTGTGAGTACATGATCAAAGTGAAAACCAGCTTCTGTTTATTTTATAGACTTTCTTCTAACTAGTTACCAATCTCTTTCAAGTATGTTACACAGCAATAGAAATAGCATTAATTACATTACCTTGCCATTGCTCCTCTGCCCGTGAATGAGCTTGTCTGAGATTCAGGCAGACCTCTTCCATCCAGTGAAATGACTCTCTGCAATTCAGAGGATGAATCCTCACCCAGCGAATGGGTTCTGCAAAAGTAAAAGTTTTAAAAGAATTTTGAAGAATTCCACACAACCTCCAGCAGATTAAACCCCATCCAATATCTTCTACCATGACGTCAGAAGACAATGCGGCAAATTATCCTCTTTCTAGCAGACCCAGCGTACATGTAATACACACAAAGCTAATCCTAAACTCCCACTTTTGTGGAACCTGTCAACATCTAATAAAGTCAGCTAAGGTCCTGGCAACGATGAGGCAAGAGCCAAGAGGCAATTATCAGATGAGTCATTCAACGAAACCTCTTTCATAGATGTGTCCAAGTTTTAACTGGTCACCTGGTTTCTGCAGCAAAACAGCAATGCTGCCATTATTGTCTGAGGCTATCACATGGTCTGAAATAACATGAGAAGTGAACATGCAATAGACCAAGGAACAGACAGCAGGTTACAAAGCAGAGGATGATGGTGCCTCCTGGGCCTACACTGAAAAATGCTGTATTTTCTCAGTGATAGCCAAGTCACTACATCTTAGAGACAACTCAAAGAAGGTGAGGTTTCTGTTCCTTGTCTATAAGGTGATTTACTGCTCTCCTATGGAGGATGCTTCGATAGAGAAGCTGGATTAAAAAAAAAAAATCAATAGCCCACTTTTAGTTTTTGCTTCGTTAATTTCTGTTTAACAAAATGGACTTGATTTACAGCACATTTTACTACAGCATGAGGGACACGTAAATCATGAACTCTAGCATAATAGAGAATGAGAGCTTGAAGACCACCAGAAGCTTTCTGATAACTTTTTCAGAGAATTATTTTTAATATATATTTATTTTTATTTATTATATCAAGGCTTTGCCTTGATAATACCTTATTCTGCAGGAGAAATCACTTAAGCACATCCTAAGCATTAAGCATAAATTTAACACCCACTGACTTTAACGAGCACTAAGTAATGTGCTTAGTAGCTTTGTTGAGCTATAGCCAAGAGCAGCTATAGGAAGATAAGGGGAAAGGGGAAATGTTACCAGTCTAGAAACCCTGCATTTTCTGAAGTCCATAGTTTAAAATTTCTCAGCAGGATGGAGAAGAGCTAAAACTTTGAATGGGCATCTGTCTTTTGCTACAGATGTACTTTAAACAGATTTAAAGTACAGATGTACTTTAAATCGAATCTGAAATTAAAGAATATATCAGAATTTTGTTCAAGATGCAGGTTAAGCACCAATGTCCTACATTACTCTTTAACATGAAGATCTGAAGATGAAAGTTTATTTTCTGATTGATAATGACTGAAGTCTTACTACAGAGAAATGTCTTGTGATGTTTGTGACAGATAACACACCGAACAATTACATTTTACTGCCTCATTGCTTTTTCAATTTCAAGTAAAAATATATTGCTTTTGCAAAATGAAATTGAATTAAATGTTTTTGTTTTACAAAGTAGATTATGAATTTGTCTTCTGGTAAATGCCAACTGCATTCCTACAGCTCAAACAATTTGAGCTACGTTGCTTCTTAATCAGTTCTGCATGTATAGATTTTTCTGGAAATGATATTACAAGGGTGTTATATATACTTACTAGCAATACTTTACCAATTCATCAATATTAAATGTGAGATCTCTTTCATGGAGTGAGGTTGTATCCTTTCACTCCTCTATAAACTCTCTGTAATAATGTTGATCACAGCAAACTGCATGTTTTAAAAAATATCTTTTCAGGATCATCATCATCCTGATAAAGTACAATTCATATTTCAGGCTCTTTAGCTTGCATGATTAAGTCATTGCCTCTGAAGCTGCAGCTGATTGTGATGATTTATTTCTACATTTACAACCATACTCTCACATCACCGCCACTACTTCCATTCTGCAAGCTGCCAATCACTGATATTCTCTACAAAAAGGATATAAAAGAGAGAAGGGAAGTAAGAAAGAGGCTCATTTTGATCTGTGTTTTCCCTGTTTCTGAGGCATTAGTTGAGATGGAGACAGAGGGCCTTGTGTGGCCTTGCAAATCTCCCAAGGAGAGTATGAGGAAGTATAACTAATTCAAGAAGACCATATCGCACACATAAGCAGGTCCATCTCTACTAATGTAGGCATGCCTATATGCCAGAAACAGCAGAGGAAGAGAAAAAGGGACATACTGCATGGGGACAGGGATTATGTCTAAACGATATGCTAGGGACTTCTAATACCAGCAGTTCTACCATCCAATAGATTTTTGAGTAGTGTAGCCTGAGGGCACATTTGAGCAGCAAGAGACAGTTTGACCAGGCCAATGTAGCTGACATGGTTGATGAAAGCAGGCCAAAAGGAAGCCACTTTTGTAATCTATAAGGCTACTATGGAGCACCACACAGTTTCTTGCAGGTGTACTGGGTTTGTCCGGACGGAAAAAATGGATGATACTGTGTAACATAAGACCAAGTTCACTGACACATTTTAAGTAGCCACTTCACCTAAAGAGAGGAAGTGAAACCACAAAGAAACTGTTAAGTTCTACTGTTCAGTGAGAGGCTGTGAAAAGCCAGTTCAAAAATGTCAATATACTTTGTGTTTCATATATCACAGATGTTACTTTTAAAAACCTTCCTAAGGCTTTTCACTGTATGACATTGGGAGGATCCCTGTGAGTAGCTACTGAAGAAAAGGGGTCTCCTTACTGAGCCTGTGTAATTCCCACTAATGTGAGGATGAGGGCTATCCCTGAATACAGGTTCTAGTTCCACAACTGCAAGATACAATAGCTCTCCTGTTGTTGTCTCTTCTGTACTTTGGTTATTCTCTGTCTGTTAAAGGCATTAGGTCAACAATGATAGGTTACTACACTCCCCTAATGAAATGCTACATCGATACCATATGGTGAACCATAGATTATTCAGCAATCTTTGTCCTCTTGACTGTGATGAAAAAAATGGATTACCTGGTAAAGCCATTTTCAATCCTTTCAATGTCTTCATCAGTATTTCTGACAGATAGTCTGTGTATATCAGGGTAGGAGTGCTGAGTGTTGATTTTCGCCATTTTGTTTTACATATCAACATCTGAGCGATAGCTGAAACAAGAAAAAAAAAGCATTTGGTACAGACTGCAATAAAAATGTGCTTAGCACTTATAAAAAGGGATTTTTAAAAACCAACAGAAAAGCAAAAAGCAATATCAGCCATTTGAAGAATGGTCAGTGCAACACAAAAGCCATTACTTTATTTATTTGCATTAGACAGGAAAAGCACTAATAAAAATGTAACAAAGGAAATTCATCACAACCAAAGAGGGTTACACAACACAAAATATTTTATTTTACTCTCTGAGGTTTAAGAATACCCACATTGTCATTGATTTATCCATAATGAAATTACATTTGAAATCAAGTTAAATGAAGTTTAGGAAGTCAAGAAAAAAAAGCTAGGTGAAACAGGTATTAGAACAACCTATTCAACCTTCATTTAGCAGTCCAGCTGCAAAGAGTTAGGAAAGTTACTCACCTAAATTCTGTCCCACATTTGGCCCTCAATACTTTACCAGAATTAATAAATCCAATTCATATTATACCTCCAAGCTAAGGATGTGATGACCTGGTTCAAAACCTGATGAGAAACTGAGTCACAGAATTGAGATCAAAGTTACCCAAAATACAGCCACCTTTCAGTACAAACACACAAAACCTACAATGTGGTATTCATTGCAATTAGCAATTTACAGCAGCTTATACTGCTCAATGAAGACTCTCTGGCAACTCAGAGATCCACATCTGACCGCTCAGCAGCCCTACAAAATAGGTTTTAAGACTGAAGACAAGTACCTCAAAAAGGTGGGACAGAAAGGTCTTCAACGAGAGTTCAGAAGTGACCTAGAAAACTCCCATCAGGAATCTCTCTGAGACACCAAATTCTCTTTTGGGAGCATTCAACTTCCTCAGCTCATCTACTGTCCCTTTTCCACTGTAATTTTCAGGATCAATGATCGCACACATCCCACACAGAAGCAAATGAGATAGAGATCTTATAAAAACTAAAATTCTCCCCTGAATTATTCCCCTGAAAAATCCACCATCCATGATTATGTCTACATTATGCATTCAGCTTCTTAGAGCAGATAGTTGATGATAAACCATCACTCAATTCTCTGTAGACTACAGGGAATCATATATAACATCTAAAGTTATTCAACATATTTCAAAATACAAAATAAATTAAATTACTTTTTGGACAGAAATAATGGAATTAGTCTAGAAATATCCCTAGAACATTTTATTTTAAAATGATTCGGCCTAAGAAGATGAATATTTTAATAATTTTATAGACCAAATGAATAGTTTTCAAAGAATAATATAATATCAAAAATGCTTCATCTCTAGGAAAATTGTTCATAAATCATTTTGAGCTACAATTAATGCTTCTGCTACAGACTCCGTATCACCAACTTACAGGCTAGTTATATGCCACACAAGAGCAATCTGGTGATTCAAAATTTTTTTTTGATCCTAACAGTGTTATGGCAACTCCTACTTCTTATATATTATTTTTAATATAATTCAATATAAGAAGAAAATGTATTTTCTCCTTCTGCCATTACTGATAAATTTCAAGTTCCAGTTTAGCCAAATCCACAAAGTGATCTACACCTTGCTGCCTGTCCTACTGCCCAGGGTCCAAGAATTGAGGTTGTAACAGGAGACTACAGAGTTGGGATATCACAACCACTTCATTTAAAAACAGAGCACACATTTGCCTGAGGACAAACTGTTGTGTACAAACAGAAAGTAAGGCTCAGTAGCAAATTGCCTTTGCCTACTAATATCTGCTCTCTATGTCTCTGTATTAGCTCTTCTCCATTCCTGCTGCTCTGAGCTGTACTAAATGTCAAGAAAGAAAACTTGTAACAGTATGGTGGCACCAGCTGTTCGCGCTTTATTGCTCTGTTTAGTTCCTGCTCTTTGTCAAAGCTCAGCCAAATCATTTTATTTAAAAAACAGAATTCTGTGTCCTGTTGCAGGAGGGATGGATAAATTGACACTCTCACTGAACATCATGTATTCCCCATGTAACCCCACTAGACTTCCATTTTATCCTAATTCAAGTTTTAAAAAAATTGATGGAGGTAAAAGAGGAATAACTGGTAAGATAAGAAATGAATTGAGAAGCAGAGTTTTCTCCTAAGGATGTATTTCCAACAGCAAGCTAGTAGTGCATAAAGGTTTCAACTAGCTCTGCTACCTAAGACAACAACCAACCACCTTTGTCTTTAGTGCTGTTTTTGATTCATGATCAATTACCTATCCACAGTGGTGGACAGACCTTCTTAAAAGAAGGTCACCTGGTTTATAATCTCCAATAATGTAAGTAATCTGTCTTAAAAAGTTAAATTATGAGATAATAAATACCTTCTGAAGATTAAGGATGATATGGCTAATTTGCTATATCAACAAAACACAGTATCTCATTTAAAAGATCCATCGCTCTGCCCTGGAAAAATAACGAACATTGCCACTGTATTTAAAAAAAAAAAAAAAGCTTTACATGTGATATATGGATTTCCAGATCAGTAATTTCTGTATCAGTGTTTGGATATTTGGTTAGAAATTAGAAAGGACAGTACTTCTTTAAACCTGAAAATGACATGGCTTCTTCACATGTTACTAATCTCCTGGAATTAAATGTTGTTAATCTGGAATTAGACACTACTAATAGATGCTGGAATTAGATATTCCTAATCTGCTGGAAAGCTATGAATAGATGCTGGAGAAGTGAATGCAGTAAACAGTTGTATACTTTATTTAGACATGAATAAGTCACAGGACATGAATGCAAACACTATCCTGGATGAAAAACTAGCCTAGAAGACAGAAAGCAAGGCCTGAATTAAACGGCCAATTTTCACGACAGCAAAAGGTTGAGAATATTACTCCTCAGGCTGCTGTGTGAAGACTAGTGTCACTAACAATGCAGACAAAGGAAGGCGCAGTGAAACAATGTTATCTCTGGATAACACAAAGCACTGTGGTCAGGAGAAAGAAGAAAAAGGAGTGCAGAAAACTTCGGAGAGACCCACATCAACCAGATGATTCTATCACCTTGAGGACAAATGAAATTCAATATAGGCAAAGGCAAGTTAATGCATACTGATTAAAAACATGTAAATTGCTATCTTAGATGCCTCCATGCTTCCAAATTAATTATACAGTCTCAGATAGGGACCCTGAGCATCATTATATACATGCAGTTCAATGAAATCCCGCTGCTTCATGCAGGCCTGTGGAAACAAAAGCTAACAAGATGAGATCATGTGTACATGGAAGAGTTAATATGAAGAATATTAAAATAGCTCTGTGAAATAACGGTGTGGACTTGTGTGGAGTACTACCAGTCCTCCTCTTAGGATAAGCAGAGTGTGATCTGAACTTCAGCACTGCACTAGCCTTGAGGTTAGGAGGAGGGAATAATGTCACAGAAACCTCTAGAAGCAACATTCTTCAGGGAACTCTTACTCCAAACAGCTCCCTTATATACTGGGAAAGAAAAGTCAGATCTCTGCATTTAGTGACAAATGAACTGAATGTGGACACCAGTGGGATGAATCTCACAGCATATTTCCACAGAAGACCTTAAAATGGTCAATATTCCTCCAAGGAATGTATATGACCTACCAGATCTGCAACTGGTAAAACAACAACATGATTTACACCAGGAAGATTTTAGGCCAACTCTCCATTATTTTGACTATTTACATTACACATGCAACACATAAAATGCTGTCAAATTGCTGCCCATCCTGTTAAGGAGAAATATGCTTTCCTTCTAAGCTTCCACAGTTCCTAATGATAGTGGTGTTTATGAAGGTTCCTGTAGGAGACAGGACCATTTCAAAACTGGGTCCCTAACCAGGGAAGATAGAGAGGAGCCAGGTAACAGGAAATGCTAGAGGGATGAGTCTCTTCAAGCCACAGAGAGACACTTGCAGATAGTTGGCATCCATATCCCTGAAACTTTTACTAAAAGTAGAAGATTACAGGCCAGCGTGAAGAACTGAGGACAGTCAAATTTCTATTTTAAAACCGAGCTGCTGCAGTAGACATTTGCTTTTTAAACAGTCTCTGTGGTCTTTAAAGCACATTCTCCTCTCAATATTTGAAGCTGGAAATTACGCTGAGGGTAAAACTTAATTAGCTAAAGGCTAGCAAGTCTGCTAAATCCATACTAGCCACTTAAAACAGGTATTTAGATCTTAGGTGATTTAACTCTCAATCAATCAAAAAATTTGGAAAACTGTATTTAGTTTTCCAAATCCTAGTAACTTATCTTCAGCAGAATGAGTCTAGCTATAGAAAACAATAGGCTACTTCAGGGTGCCAAAGTTTTCAGAAAAGCGAGGAATTTCCACTGCCAGACAGCAAAATAGAATCTATCTGCAACAAACCTAGCTCTTAAAAAAACATTATCTTTAGCACAAAAAAGACCTAGGCCAAATTATAACACTCTTACTCACTTAATATTTCTTTTCTGCTGCCAACGACTAATCTGCAAGAATAAGTAATAACTGCAGGCTCTTTTTATTGCTTTGGCTGTATAAATCATTAAGACCAAAACTAAAACTAAATGAGAAATACGTAATATCCCACTAGACTAGTTTTATCAAATTGAGTGTGTTGTTTGACAACAACCGTGTGTTCAAATAATAATAGAAATCTTCAGGTTCACATTAGCATTTTTTAATTCTGAAAATCAGGTTCTAATCATCTCTCCACACCTATCATAAGGTCTTAGGACTAAATATATTAGGATAGCAGAATTTAACTTTTAACTTAACCCTACTTGGTGGCTTCCCTTAGTTTGGCTACCAGGTTTCCTACAGAAAGAATGAAGAAAATTAGATAGCCAAGAATAAAATGATGAAAGTGGCACATGCTTCATGGCCATAATCTCCTCTTTCTCAACTGTGTTCACTCAGTTGCAGCAAATGACATCATTGTACTTAGGAGATACACCTCAAAAATGAAAAAGTGTTCAAATCTACTGCAAATTAGGAAGCCGGGGCAGGCATGCGAATGCCTCATTTCAGAATCCTGTGTGAATTCAGTCATTATCAAGGCCTCTGAACTTGAGGGTTTAGGATTTAGACAATTTTTCACCTGCCCATAAAGCAAAACCAGCAACACATTTCAACATGTTCAAATGATATCAAGTTTAGTAAGTCATTGGCTAAGCCATAAAAAGGAATGGGGCAGCCTGCCAAATCATTCAGGAAGGCGTTAGGCCTCGAACATCAGTGAAAGAGGTTTAATGTAGCCTGTTCAGAGCAGCAGGTTGACAGTTCACACATGGAACTGTGTGAACTGCTCCAGCACCATAATGCAGTCCAAAAGTGTGCCAAGATTGGCAAAATATTATTACTGATAGCCTTAGTGCCTAAAAGGACTAGAGCAACTGAAAAAATGCATCAGTTTATATGTGCTTTTACAAAGTCCTATCTAGCAAGTAATTATGATAATAATAATAAAAATTGAAGACATTTAAACCAGAATGGAAACCAAAGAATTGCACAGCCAAGACTTCCTTAGAATAACTTCCCGTTTCATCTAAAGCAGCAGAGAAGTTTCTCTTGAGGAGACCTATTTGTGCATACTACATCTACTGCTACCATTACTGTGGATGGTAATAGTATGAAGAGACAGTCCTAATATGATTTGTAATTATTTGATTAATATTTAAAGACATCATCCTTTCTAACAGTGTTAAATCTTGGAAGCTGGATTTTAAACTATTATCTCCAGAAAATCTACAGACATCAAAATCTCATCAAACTTTGTATTTCTGAAGTAAATGCTTATTTTTATCAAGAAATTATAAAGATCAAGCTGTACACACGACCCTTTAATATTCTCAGCTCTGCTTTGTTTAGATCTAAAGGATCATGGACAGAAAACATGGCAGAATTCAAAATAAGCTTTTGAAGGCAAAATACTCTGTCACTGTGACAGAGCAAAAGGTGACGTTCCAACTACACAAATGCAGACAATTCCTTATAAAATTATAAGAGATATATGTTCTAATTCTTGAACCTTTCAAATATTTTAGGTACTGCTGTGGAATCCCTGATAAGCTGCATAGTCTCACTTACATCACGTTACTTAAGGCACATTCCAAATCCTCACACAGTCACTCAGCTACAACTCCAATAAGTCCCTGGGATTTATTTGGGGATTTGACCTTCACCCACATGATCCTTGTTACAGCACATCATTTCATAAGAACTGTAATTCACCTACATGTAAAGATAGTCAGCAAGTTCAACCTACCAGCCTACAGAGGTGGCACAAGAATTTCCAAAATCTTTAAGCAAATTTAAGGATAAAAGGACAAACTTTTTAATTACAATTCTTATTACAACTACATGAATTGGAGATTTGTAAATTAACACGCAGATTTAATTCTGGCAAATTCTTACGGAAATCAGCTTTATATAAAGACTACTGGATCAAGCCCCAATAACTTGAAAAAAATATTAAGCAGGCTGCATGGTCCTACCCTTTTCCTCTTTCCTCATGAATAGTGATTCATAACAGAGGTGCATAACAAAGATTGAAACAGCAATTTTAAAAACCTATGAACTCTTTTAAAAATATGCTCTTGAAATTATATAACTATCTGCTTAATCATATTGTATTCTCTATAATCACTGGGCATTAATTAAATGAAATTAATTTATTTAGCTCAGGGCTCTCAGATAAATGCATCTTTCTCACAGGTACTCCAGAACATGCATGTAATATAGGCAACATTGCATATTGATAGACATGCACATATTCACAGTTTTAGAATTAATGCATAAGATTGACCTTGAATGATTTGCTTGGTCCTTGAACCTTTTCCTTGCTGCCTTGAAGCTACTAAATTATCCTTTGAATAAACTCAATTGTTTTCCCTCTGTACCTATGAATGACTAGTAACACATTTCATTTTTCTGAAATTTACTCATTTTTTGGCTAGAGATTTTCTATGTTTTTTGGTTTGTTTGTTTGTTTTAACTGGAAACCATTAAGGAGAAATTTGCTGTAAACATTGAACATAATATTGTTAATTACAATTACAGTAGACTGAACAGCCAAGTCACATGGCATTGTTTCTGCTCCCTGGGTTAACGTGAAGCAGGTATCTATGTTTAAATATGGAAATAAGCTTATTTAAAGGATTCTCTGACCCCTGGCAGTGTACTTATCTGGCCAAGAGACTGGCAAAAATGAACATAACAAGTGCATAAATACAGCTAAAAGATCACAGATCCAGATTTTAAAAAGACTCTCTATAGAAACCATATGTGTGGCTATGAATGTGTAAATGGACATACATTTGTACACATCCACTTGAACTCACTGCCACCCACCTTACATAACCTGTCACACCCATCCTACTTGGCTAGGAAAGGAAAACATGAGCAGTAGGCAATTTGTGTCACGTTTTAGCAGCACTAGCAAGGCATTTGGCAGAAGAGGATTTAAGGGGATGCTAATAAAAAGCGATTGTGACATTGGAGAAGGCGGCAGGATAACGTACTGAACTGACATGACAGAGCTTGGGTGCAAATTGGATGACAAAGGCTGGTGTGAGCAGAGGTGCAAGGAAGGCCAAGCTGAAAATAAATAAAAAAGCTGACACAGAAGGATGATGTGTAATTTCTCAGAGCCGAAGAGCTCTTTCTCTCAAATCGGTCACTTCTTGTTTACTGTGATTTCTCTGGCTGATTACACATCCTGACAGCTCATTATCATACAAACTTTTTTTTTTTTTTTTTTTTTAATCAGCTTGGAAAGAAAGGGTAAAGTATATAAAAAGTGGGTTTATCATGCACACTCAAGGAAACTGGCACATAGGAGGAAAAAAAAAAAGCAAGAGGTTAAGAGTGCAGATTGAAGGCAAAGTGTCGCTATTTAAAACAAATATATTTGCAAACTGCGACTTACCCAACCGTAACCGCGCAAAGTATAAATTTTAAACGCATCATTCCTGTTACTATTTGTTCGGATTGCTGTAAATCTGAATTTCGAAAAATAAAAACGCAACAGGGAGAGGCAGGTGTCTTCGGGGGCGCCCCGCGCCAGGCAGCCGCGCTGCCCCCGCGCTGCCAAGAGCCGTAAGACCGGCCGGCTCAAGCGGGCAAAGCGGCTCGCCGGGCTCGGGCGATCCTGTTAAGTTCTCGGAAAGGATCAAAGCGTCAAAGGAGCTTGGCGGTGCACCCGCAGCGCCGGGCGAGGACCCGCGCCTCCCGGCGGCCCCGGCGCCCGCCCCGTCCCGGTGCCCGCATCGCCCCTTCCTCGG
>JAWLRI010000144.1:5007321-5023542 GCA_034781795.1 Crypturellus tataupa
GAAGGGAAGAGCGAGTGTCACAGCGGGGAGGGACAGTCACGGCCACCTCCGCACCAAGCACATCGGATGGTGGAGATTCCTCTCCCAGGAGGAGGAGGAACCGGCAAAGCCGCAACCTGCCCCTTTCCCCCTGCCCCGCAGAGCCGGCTCCTCGCGCACGCCGCCCACGGCGCCTTAATCCTCCGCCCGCGGCGGGAGCCGAGGGGCCGGGCTCCCCCGCCCCTCCTCGCGGCCGTTGGCAGCGGGGCCATGCGCACGAGGTGACCGTTGGCCATGAACGTTGGCGGGGCGGCGGAGGGGCGTGTGCACAGGGTGACCGTTGGAGACGACGGTTGGCGCGGGGCAGGCGTGCGCACGGGATGGCCGCTTGCGGTGACCGTTGGCGGCGGGGGGTCGTGCCCCCGGGGTGGCCGTTGGCGGGGGGGACCGTGCGCACAGGGTGGCCGTTGGCGATGACCGTTGGCGGTGGTGCCGTGTGCACGGGGTGGCTGTTGAGTGAAGGGGAAAGGGGGCGCGCGGCGCCGGTTGGGTCGTGAGGAGCCACGTGAAAGGGCGGGCGGGACGCGGGGCTGGGTGGGGGAAACGCGAGCTCCGCGGTCAGGAGGGAGCAGATTTCATGGGAATTTCTGCTTCCAGGCACCATTGTTGAGTATGGTGAAAATGTATCACTCACCCCTTTTAAACTACTCAGCTTAGCCTCTGAGTAAGGTTGTGCCCTTGCTCAAACCCCCTCTCGGGGAAGTTCAGGGCCCATTTTGGCCCCCTTTCAGTGAAGTTCAGCAAGGAGCCCACCTTGCTCGGACTCAGCCTGCCCTACATCTGCCCAACGTGCCGACACCTCGAGTCATTGTACTTGAAATCCCCAAAGTCCTTTTATGCTCCCTCAAACTTCATCTCCTTGCTTCCGAGTCTGCTTTTCGCAGCAGTCCAGAAAAGCTGGAAAGAGATGTTATATGCAAAAGCTCCATGAAATGGTTCTTCAGTAGAAAAAGGGGCCGACAAAAGCCCCATGGTTCAAACTTGAGGGAGGCTGCTGCATGGCTGCGCCGGCACATCAGGCTGGATTTGCTGCGTAGCCTCAGCTCAACCGGATTAAATACAGCATCACACTAAAAGCACACTTAAATAGCAGCATTTGTGAGGAGGGGTGGAGTTACCCACAGTTTTCCCCGCTCTAAGAGCTGTTGTACCTATGAAAGATTAAGCATGCCACACAACAAGCAGCAATCAGAGAAAAGGGCTCTAATACTCTCAAACCCCTGTGAGAAATTGAAGGTCTCTTTTTCTCAAGCAGCTAATCTTACCACAAGGGTCCTTGAAGTAAGAAGCTATTTTGAATCATAATAATATTCCAGGAAGGCAGAAAGAAGTGAAAGAACTTGCATTTTCTCTTCCTTTCCTGCTTTGTTGTCCCTCTGGAGAACCCAGGGTAGTATTGTGGAAGCACTGGGCACCGGAGCTGGCCGACCACAGATGTGTGACATGTCCAAATGTAACAGAGCCCAAGTTCTTAGCCTGGTTTTGCTGTTTTGGGAACTGCTGCATTGGTTTTCATATAATTAGTTTGGTATAAGACCCAGAAGTAAGGGAATTTGCAACGCAACTGTCGTTTTTGGCCCCGACCCTTCATCAACCCCATGTAGGTTTTAGCCTGCTAAGGGAGGGAATTGACAGAAAATTAAATGTCTTCACAGAAAAATAACTGTGCCCAGTGACTTGATCTCTTCTATACTAATTCAAACATCATGTTTTTACAGGTCATGGAGTAATATTATTACTTCTGCAATAAGCTATCCAAGGGAAATGGTAGTAAAAGATGATAATGGGCAGCAGTAACGGAGCCATAATGGTTAGTCTTTAATATGCAGCAATGAGACCCCAATGTATTGAGATGCAAGAAGATAAGCTCTTGCAGTTATAATAATAATAAAATCTGAGTGGATATATCAAAGATTTGCAGAAAGTTCTTTTGATAATGGGGTAGCTAAGGAGTTTCTCAATCACAGCATTCAAAAATATCTCAACCAACAGATATGGTCCAGTGATACTTTCAGTTACATGAGACTTTCTCTGCTGATATAATGGCTGATTCAAGTGCTCATTGTGAACATATTCGTCTTTAAGTTTCTCTGGAAGCAGAACAGAGGCTGAGGAAACTTCTGTTCTGCTGATTTTCTCCTCTTGACCAGTGATGAATTCTTGCAGTTAAAATGAGATTAAAGAACAAAAAGCAAAAGCAGAATGGGGCATAATCTGAATTTACTTCAAAGTAAATAGTTGAGTTTCTCAAAAATGTAGATCCATTTGTATATTTTTTCTACCAGTTCCTTTTTTTCTTATCTAGGGCAGAGTCCGCCATACAAACATCCAAGCAAATACTTTCTGCAAAAGAATGTACAATAATTGCCCTGAAATAGAGAAACCCAGGGTAGGGTTCAGTTGCCTGAACATAAGGATGTGGTTCCATTACGGTTGCCCTTGATATGCTGCTCGCCTCCAGCTGCTTCCTCAATGGAGCACACGTCCCATAGAGCCTGTATCATGTATATACGTTAGCACGTCTCAAATGGCAGCAGAGAAAGCATCTAATAAATTAGCCAGCACAAACCCAAACAGAAAACAAACCCAAAACAGCAGTTCTTATGTATCTAAGTCTTTCCTCTGTATTAGAAATGTAACTTCAGTGTGGATATATATTTTTGTTATGATTTTTAAGGGCTTGTGACTTGAGAATAGGATTCCATTGCATAAACATAGGTGTCGTCATTCTTCATGGAAAAATTCTGTGTCACTTAAAATACATTCATCATTTTCTTTAGAAATACTAAGCCTACACTTACAGATCACTAGAAAGATAGAACTAATATCTATGGTCTAAAATTCCAGCACCAATATTCTTTATTTTATATATGCCACTATATATTCGCGGTAATATTAAGCCTTTTCCATTGTGTGCCACATTGGCACAATGAAACAATACCAAAACAACGTTAGTTGGGAGATGAGAAAGACAAGGGCAAAGTGGTAGCAAAGCTCCCTGCTGCAAGCAACAGAAAACACTCTTAAGAAGGATGCAGGCATCATTTAGGAACTGAAAACCTTGAAAAATGAGCAACAGGAGCTTTAAACCTATGAGTTTATGAAGGCTTATTATACATTCCCCCATTGCAGGTCAAGTCACCAAATGACCCTTTTCCAGTCATATGTGCTGGCAAGATGAGTGAGTGGGGACCAAAGTGGCTGTAGTGCTCTCTAAACCTTTGAAATTATGCCCCAAATGTACTGTTACTAGTTGCAAAGCTCACAGATTTAATTTAAAAGGGAATTCCATTCCAAGAAAAAGCAGCCCCTTATGCTGCAGCTGTCATTGGTTCTCTTGGTCCTCTGCTGCCGTGGCTACTTAACACAGTCTGTTCCTTGCCACCTTTCATTCCCAGCTTGTTCTTCTGGAGCATTTTGAGAGCTTGCAAGTGAAATTCCTCACCACTTTCTGAACTCTTCCCATTTTTCATGATGTGAGCTTCTCTCTCATCTACTTCCCTCTTTCATTGTCTGCTGTTTCATTGTTGTGCCAAGAATTCTATTTTTTAGATCTTCAGTCTGTTCTACTTCACCTTATATTAAGGATTAGTCTTCACTGTAATAAAAAATAGAACATAGCTGCCAATACCTTCTTTAAGACTGCCACGGGTTATTTTGAAGTCCAGGAAAATCCTAACATTTAAGCCATATTTAAGCAGTGCTTTTCTGTCTAGAAACTTGTTGTATTAGACACTAGGTTTCTTCTGATGGTACCTGTTGCCATTCAGGATTTGTTTCTTAGATACCTTGGAGGATGAAGAGACTTTTGAGTAGTGAACCAGTTAGACCACTGAAGATCTAGATTGCAGTTCTCAGAGTTTTTGCAGATCTTTTCGTACCTTAGTTACCATTTCTCAAGTGAGAATCATTTGCCACTCCAGAAATATTACCAGTGGACGCATGCCTGATAATTGTCAGGTTTCATACTTCAGCTAACTGAATATAGGTGGCAACGTAGCCTAGTGGTTATGCAGACACTTTACTCCCTAGAGTACAGACATATGCCTACATGACTTACTGAAAGGAGAAATAATCCTTCCTAATCCAATGTCTGTTGTTTTCTTCTGTAAAATGCATGCTACTCCATACATGTAACTCATTGGGATATTTCCTCTGGGGAACATAAATAGACTTGCGTTACAGCTTCATTGCCTGTGAAATCTTAATGGAATTTTAACTTCAGATTTGCTCCACTGGAAGGCGTTTGCTTGCACAAAGCTGTCACTACCAAACCTCAATCCAGCATCAGCTTAATTCCAGTATGTAAAACAGCATTTCCTCCGAGGACCTGTGCTGGTTTAAGCTGGTTCAACCAGGCCCAGAGGTGGAAGCAGGCAGGATGCCAGGGCCGTAGGGTCGGTTCCCGGCATTAGGTCGCCTGCACGTAAACACCAGTTCTGCGGGCAGCTGAGGCAGTGCACCCTTATGAGTGAGGCCCTATAGGGAATAACCAAAGTGAGAGGTAGGCAGACCCTGTGGGGATGACTCTCAATAACCAGAGTGCAAGTTTTGGTACATAATTTCCCTTTGCTGTCAGGAAGAGGTAGGTGCTTAGTGGCAGTAGTTAGTGTTCTTTCTTAGTAGTCGTCTTCTGCACCTGCTACATGATTACTGATACCATCTATAGATACCATCTGTAATGACACTGTTCAAGAAATATGAGCTCAGCCTTTAACAAATCCTTGTGATTTACTCCATTGAGCTCCAAATCCTCAGCTGCTCTAACCTTGTATAAGACAAGAAAAATCAAAAGACTGAGCCTGTTTTTGCAGTATTTGATGATCTGGCTATGCAAGTCGGCCATAAGGGTCATTAACATTATACTCATAGTTCTATCAGCGTGCTATGAAAACTAGCAGAATCCATGACAGGGGAATGGGCCTTTTGAAAATCTCATTTTCTTCAGGTTCAGAAATCATCATTTCCTGTTTGCACTTCAGTTCTGACCTATTTCTTCTGATTGTTCCACTCCAAAGGAATTAAATGAACAAAGATCTGTGAAATAATTGGACTGAAATGCAAACATGAGGAAAGCTCATTTGGTTTCATCCCCAAGAGAAGCTCTGATTAGATCTGCCTTAAAAAATCACTTGCTTTTAAACAGCTTGAGTTATGATTTGGAGCAGAGCTGCAGAGAGAAAGCCCCACACAGCAAAACCAGGCTTATTTTTTAGACTGGAACTTCGTTCACACATGGAAATGTAAAACACAAAGGCTCACAGAACAGCAAAAACAGAAAAAGGAATAATAGCATTCAAATGCTGCCTGTGAAATCCACGTCACGACTACTTCATAGTTCCAAAACTGCCTAAGCCTGTAAGGGACTGAATACTGCATAAAAATAAACACAGGGTACCCGCAGCCTGTGCTGTGTCCCACTGAAGTCAACGGACACCATCCAACCTATTTTGGTGCAACATTAGCACTTCCTTGATATAAAATATAAAGCCTTGGCATCCACCTAATCACAAATACAAGATACTCCAGTCTAAACCTTCAAAAGAACGAAGCGTGAGCCTCTCGCACTGCACGGTGCTGCTGCCAGGGCAGAGGCATCTGCAGAAGAGCCCTGCGAACAGCTCAGGCGCTTCCCTGCTGCTGCTGCGGCGAGTGCTCAGCTCAGTTATCCATGCAGAGCAGCCAGGTTACAGAGCACCTGACAGAAAAACAAGCAAGTGCCCATTTCCCTCCAAGAAAAAGAGTGCAGTGCAGAAGAGTCCAGAGGGATAGGGAGCACCCAGTGGCTATGGTGCATGGGAAGAGCTCACGCATCCGGAGGCAGGTGGAAATCCTGCAGGTGCTCAGAGATGATACAGAGATGCTCAGAGAGCTGTGGAGGTTTTTCCATGAACTGCCATGCTGCGCTACTAAAACGAACTCAATTAGAAATGCTTCCTCCTTAATGCTTCCCAGGTGACTAGGTTGGCTTCATAAGTGTACACAATTTTTATGTTACTTCTCACGACTAACTCACCATAGCGAAAACAGACTCCCCTGCTGCCTCAAAATGCTAGTGAGGCCCGAGGCAGTGCTAGGGAGACAGCCCGGTTCCTGCAAACAGAATAAATTGGCATTTTCAGGCACACGATGGCAGCCCATTAGCAGGCAAGGGCGATGAAGGAGACATACATCGTGCAGAGCAAAGCAGAGCCGAGAGCATTTTAAATCGTGTTATATGTGAAGGCAGTTGCTGTCAGTGCTGGGCCTCACGCGTGTGTATGAGGAGACCCTGCTGACAGGCTGTGGTCAAACGCTGACAGTCACAGATTAAAGATGTCTCCTTCCTGAACTCCAATATCTGTACTTAGGCCTAGCAACCATCTGCACAGCCTGCTCGTGAGGCTGTGTCCTGAGATGCAGAAAACGAAAATATAAGTGTTAGGTGCTTAGCTGCTTTCTCTGAACACCATGTTGACTTCTAAACATAGAACTGAAGAATCAAGCTAAACTGAACTTTAGTTTCTAAGCTTAGGAACTCAAGAAAGTGATGGGAAAGCTATAGGTAGTGCCCAGTTTCAAGTGCCCACATGCTGACTCTCGCTTCAGTAGCACTTAAAGCAGCAATACTGATGCCTCACACAGCAGAGTAGAGAGGAGAAGGCAAAATGGCAGCCTATTCATTTTACTTTGGAGTCACTTTTTGCAAACACCATTTATTTCATTTTACTGTATACAAGGCTCAAGGTGTAAAGTATTCCTCACCAAAGCTGGTGTTGAGCAACTATAAAAAACGAACGTTAAAAACTGAGATAGCAGGTTCAACATTTTAGTGAAGAGCACTTGCGGTCCTACCGAACCTTCACTTAGGGGCACTTTGTTATCTCTTTATGTGACTTCCCAAGACCTATTCCATGAAGCAGAGCAGCAACAGTCCTACTTGGTTCCATGCAAACAGCTGCAGCCTGACCTGTCATACTCAGACTACAGCATCACCAGCAGATACATCTAGTCTCTGCTCATGGAAACTGGGAGAGCCAAATTTGAAATCCCAAAGAAAGGAACAACTGTTTTTTAAAAAAGCAAATAGCCTCGGTTGCGGCAGGTGAAACTTGGACTATGGCACCAAAATGACCACTGGCAATAAAGGCAAAGCCACCAGAAATCTCTACTAACAAGCACGTGCTTTATGGAGGTTTATTATAAAGCAGCAAGTCATTCGAGTCCCCAGTTTGCCTGAACTGAAAGCGCCACTGGCTGCCACTGACCTGGGAGAGATTGGGGTCTCACACATGGCTCTGCTCTGCCTCTCTTCCTCCTTCTTCTTAGCTCAGTTAGTGCTGTGTCCCCTCTGCCCAGCTCAGCCCCCAAGCACAGCAGGCTTGATGAGGATGTATGTGTTTGGCAAGACAGTGAAATCGTCCCTGTTTCAAGCCAGCTTGTCCCAGTTTCACACCAACAGCATATTCGTCTCAGCAAACTAGTCATACAGCGAGCAGCCCCGTATAGCAGCCAGTTTCTCCACAGAGGCAAGAGAGCGCGGACACAGCTCTCTCTGCAGCACCTACGAGTCCCATTCTGCCCCAGCTGCCTCCTTGGCTCTGCCAAGAGCAGCAAAGAGACAGTCCTCAGCATCCGTCACAGGGCTGCGCTGCAGAAGTGCAGGCTCCTGTGGGAAATGGACACCGACGTTAAGAACACACCATTAGCTATTACATTTTTCCTTCTCTCTTCAGCCCAGTGCGTCCTATCAGACACCATGGCCATGCTTGTTATCTTCTTTCTATGCTTATTATCTTCTTACACTCATACTGAGAGCTGTGGGTAGCCAGGCTCCGTAATGCCGCACTCCGGATTAACCGCCTGCAAAGAGGTTGCTCATAAGCTAATGCCTCTTGGAAATTCAATCAGGAAATGGCAGCACATCTGCCCCTGGGGAAAAGCGATTTCCCAGCTAAACACGTGGTTTTCAGCACTAAAGAAACCTGGGGAAAACTTGAGGCATCAGTAAACCTGAGAGCTAGTGGCAGACACAGAGTTTGCAGATAGAGCAAAACAAAAGAACTCATGGGATTAATCATGCTAAAATCCCATTTAGCTAATAAGAATTAACCCTTCTGCCTATTCACAGAAGAGCAGACACTAGGTGTTTTAATGCTGGTAATGAGGAGAAAGAAAGGAAGTTTTATTATGTTTTGCCAGAACTTAATCATTAAGGTTATCTCTCCGTTTAAGTTCCAAACTGCTGAAAAGCATTATTACCAAAGCTAGGTTATTTTCTTGCTATGAAAGATGGAGATTCCCATGCACTTGCTGTTTTCTTGCAGAAATATGGAGAAGGAAGCTAAATTTCAGACACATTTCAGACACATACTGGAAGCTATTAAGGTGCTATAGCTTCTCCCGCTCCTTCCATCACCGTGTGCCTGTCCCTTGGTGGGAAGAAGTACTAGTCCCTTTGTTTTAGCACTTTTCTTCCAGGGAACATATTTTATTCTAGGGACATTCCAGTTGCCTCAACCTTATCCTCAGATGTTCGAGGTAGGAGAAAAGCAGTCTGACTGCCCAGCTTCATAAAGAGCTGATGAATTGTGTGTTCCTGTAGACCAATACAAGCCCCAGTATCTGTTTTGTATGATAATTCAGATTCCAATCACTTATTTGCACGGATCCTTTAGACACAGGAAAGAACAGGAAAACTGTCTCCAAAATCCAACCATCTGAAATGTGAGCTGTCACCATTCACAGAGAAATCACACTTACCTTTCACAACCATATCAAATAAAAATAGATTAAAAAAAAAAAAAAAACCCACAGTTTTACAAACTTCTTAATGATAAGTCAAGGCCCCAACACGCAGATGGGGACATTCCTTAGATTTGCAGCAACTGCAGATGTTTTCAAAATTAAGTCCTAAAATTGCATCCCACATAAAAGGTATTGAAAAGTGACATTACTGCATGCTGTTTTTTGTAAGGGATATAAAGGGCTGGTCAGATGACTAAGTCTCTGCTAAGTGGACTTCAAAGATTAACCAAAAATTTAGGGTAGGACTCAAGAATTCAGGGTACCGCGCAGAAGTCAGTAAGTTGCTGCAGTTGTGGCTGGGTTTCACTACACAGAATACGCCGCAGTGAACAGCAGAGGGTGTTAGCTCAAAGGCAAACGTCGGTGCACTGCACTGAAAGCATCTTATGTTTGCTACATTTGCAGCAAAATCTCAGGCCCCGCGAGTGGGGGGGTGCAGCGGTGGCCCAGTACAAATAGCACAGGGGAATCTGACCATTGCCTCATTGTCAAGACCAAAATAAGGAAATAAAACGATTGCCAACAAACGCCTCTTCCCACCTCAGTCTCGCTCCACAGATGCTTTGTGTCCCTGGAGCCCAGCTGAGGTGCCTGGGGGTGCTGCTGTGCCCCCCCTCCCCGCGACTGTGTGAGTAACGATGATCAGATGATCCTCCAGGAGAGACCCTCTGGCAGCCAGGAGGAGCCCGACAGCCTCACAGACGGAAAGGCCTTTGCCGGGAGGGGCCGTGCTGGGGCTCAGGGCTCGATTCTGGTGGGCACCGAGGGCCCCACAGCCTCCAAAACCACCCCGGTGCCCTTGAGGAGCGTGATCTCAGTGCAGGCTTGAGGCTTTAGGATTATTTAGGCGTTTTGCGGGGTTCTCAGGGGCATCGACACCTGAGGTCAGCAAGAAATGAGCAGGTGTTTTTTGAAAGTCTCAGAAAACGTCTGTGTCTTTCAGCACCCACGCATGCCCGCGGGCTCATGGTTACACTTCCCCTGGGCTGCACCAGGGGCAACAACAGGACTGAGCTCCAAGCAGCAGCTCCTGTTTGTACAAGAGGGCCTTCCCATTTGCTTTCTCCTCTGCTCTGCCTACAAATAAAAGAGAACAGGAGACAGGAGAAAAGAGCCGAGGAGGCTCTTTCTTCTGCTAATGCAGAGTGGCATTTTTCATGACACTCATAAGCCTGCCTTTGATTTCCAGAGCTTTCTCAGGGCAAAGTTATATCTTCCTTCCTGCTTCACTTAGCCAAGCAGAGTCTCCTGGCAACGGATATAAACAGAGAAACGTAGGATACTCCTGTTGTATTCATCGGAGGGAGTGACTCCACTAACAGGGCCCAGTGCTGTTTTGTGGGATATCTCTCCCAGCCTCCAGTCACCAGACCAGAAGAGTCCAGGTCTTGCATAGGTCCTATGTTGTGAATGTCAGACAGATGTCTCAGACACCCTAAAGGATCTCTAATAGCACCAGACAGACGTGTCTAAACAACTGGAATTTGTCCTGTTTGCTTCAATTCTGTATTTGTCAGAAGAATAGAAAAAAAAAAAGAGGGATTTTTAAAGTTCTTTAAATTATATACGCTTCCTCAAGAAGTAAACTTATGGCTATAATAATTACGAGCATCATCCTACACCTAGGATCACTGGATTTTAGTTCAGATTAACGTAATTAGAAGCTACATTTGGATTCTAGCCGTACCCATCCACAACAAATTCATGAGCTCAGGCAGCAGCTCTTCAAAGAAAATTCTCAAAAGTGGCTCCTATAACACAGTGTTGTACCTGGGCATTGATAAACACCCATCAAAGTCCCTCCCCACTACTGTTTCCACCTACTGCACAAGTCTTTGTTCTATTTTGTCATTTAAAAACACATCTTCTTAAGGCTTTTATTGAGTGCGGCCCATTCCTTTGCGGCAGTAATATGTGCAATCTTGCTGCACCTAAAGTTGGGATTAGACTGCGTGTTCTGTAAAAGAGAAAGCAGACTGAAAAGAAAATTAATTGGGTTGAAGAAGACACGAGGGAAGTGCCTGTGCGCGGGCTGAAAGAGCCCGGGGGCAGCCTGGGGCTCCCCCTGAGCACCCAACAGGCAGAGCCGCCTGGAAGCAGCAAGCCCAGCACCACGCGGCCCAGCAGTGCTCATTCATTTAGTCATCTGCTTAATTAAGAAAATAAACAGCCCCAAACTCAGCTGCCGGTGCTACAGGCATATCCACAACATAACCATCTGAAAGCACATGTCTAATTACAGTGCCAAAAGATATTTGAGCACCCAGCACCAGGTTGTTCAGCGAAGTTCTCCCCTCTTGCCTGGCAAGGGAAGCTCCAGGCTCCCCCCATGCACGGCCGCTGTGCAGAGGAAAGGCTGCTGTTCAGCCCAGGAAGGAGCTCTCTGGCAAAAGCGATCAGCCCAGTGGTAAGCTTGTTATAATACATTCACAAGGCAGTTACACACTCACCCCACGTCACTAATTCTTGATCTGATGAAAACCTGCCCAGTGAGTATCCACATCTGCTTTTGCTCAGGAAAAAATGGTTGCCAGTGTAAATATTGTGAAGGGCAATCAGCCAGCTCTGCCCTGGTGTCTAGTCCGCAACCACCGCACGCAGCGATGCGCCCAGTCCAGCGGCGACACTGTCCTACGCTCGAGCCTCGCGCTCCGTGTCCTTGCTCTGCCATGACAGCAGCACTAGGAAAGGCTGCCAAGGCGAGCCCTGTGCCCTTCGCGCAGTTCCAGGCACCTTTCGTGTTACATCAATGAGGACAACAGGAAAGAATAAAGAGGCGGCATCGGTGGGTGGCAGATGAGTGCAGTATCTGTGGAAACACGTTCAGAGCAAAGCCAGGCTCTGCAGACAGGGCAGAGAAGATGAAAGCTGTGAGAAATAGCACAGAAAGAACATAAAAAACACATTTTCAGCTATATTTACCATCTGTATTTACCACATTGCCTGAATTCACTCCTCTTGAGCCTTAGTAAAAGGTCTGATTTCCACTGTACTCACTTTTGAGTAGATTCGCACTGTGCTGGATCAGAAAGAGCCTGAGGAGACAGGTGCAGCTTCAAGCAGACCCTAAGAGGACAATGCAAGGAGGACATAGTGGTAATGATTCCCCTTAGGAGAATGCTGAGCTTGAGAAGTCACTGCCCACAGGTATCACTGCTGACTCAGATTTTGCTTTCAGGCTCACACAAATGCGTTCCGCTTTAAGGCTGAGCCTACTAAAGACGCATAGCTCTTTCAATGCAGGACTGACCCCAAACTAACGCAGGCTGCTTAGCCCAGGACACGTCAAGGCAGGCTCCATTCTGCGCTGGCCACCTTGATGTGGATTCCGGGTGACCTGAGATGTTGACGGAGTGAGTTGGTGGCTGCTAGCAGAAGAAACCTGCCAGGAGACGATGCGAGAAACAAGCATGAGACGCATAAAACAACCGAGCATTGCAACATAGGTGTGAACTCAGATGTGCCATGCTGTGAGCTCAAAATTCATTCCAGGATTAGGGCAAACTTGGCTGGAGATTTGAGCCTGTGGGAAACAAAGTCTGGAGCAGGTTTGAGTCAATCATCTGACCTGCTCTGTATCTTTTCAGCAAAACTATGGAAGATCTGGCAGACGGTTCAGGTCAGTCTTGAGTTTTACTGCTCAGCTGGACCTGAAAGTCACAGGTAACTTTTGAGGAACTAAAGATCCTTGAATTAGCCACAGTACTAAAAAACAAAAGCTTTCCCTTTTCCTAAAATCAAAGGTTAATCCTGTGATATTAGATGACAGTAACAACTTTTTAATAGCATAGTGTTACAGGAGAACAAGCTATCCAGATACTGGGGAATAAATATATTAGAGAGATGAAAATTCAGCTCTAGCAAGAAAAAAAAAAAAAACACTGGCAAATAAGGCCTTGTAGTACATCACGATGTTTCTTTTTATAGCAAACCATAAAATGGTTGCCTGGAAAACCTTGTATACCTGTCTGTAACTATGTGTCTCCAGATGAAAGATTATTTTCAGAGGAAAAGAAGAGGACCTGAGGAGAAGCCCTAATACCCCACCGCAGCAGTTCTGTTGAAAACTATTACAGAATCCCACCCTAAATCTCCATCCCTCATTGACCTTCTTGGAGGCCACACAACATCAATCAAGAAAGAGGTGTGCATCTTCCTGCTCCACATCGCTCCATGACAAGGAGAGGAGAAAACTCACAGCCACGGGAGTCAGGTCCTGTCACTACCTGTCACCACCTGTGTCTTGAATTTCCCAACATTCTTCCCAGAAGAACCTCAGGCATCAAAAGGCCAGGTGGAAAATGGGGATGAGAGCAGTGGCAGCTCACAGGCCACATTGCTCCGCTCTGAATTGCTTGGGTAGCTGAGAAGGAGCTGCCTGGAGCAGCTGAAGATTGAGATGTGGGGGAAACTTCGAGCAGAAGAGGTGATGTCGTCACTCCTAAAAGCTCATAGGAGTGAGAGACAAACAGGGCACAAGGGGTTCATGCTCAGTTTAGGTCACAGGTGGGTTTGCATGCATTTGCCTCTAACCCCTTCTTATAGCCCTGTAATTAGAAGATGGAACTAATGTGCTGAAATAAAACCTCATAGTTTTGCCCTACAGCGGGTGTGTATTAAACTGGGACTTGGTGCTGCCGAGCAATTTGAGGTATATCTCTCCAGAAACAGCAAGGCCTCATAGCCAGCCTCATCCTGAGACTTGATTGGAGTCGGCACTTGCTTAGGGCTCTCAACCTTGCTCCAGAGTGAGCTCTTCAGTTTTGAAGAGTGCTTAATACAAATCTGCACCCCATGCTGCCGAGCACCCCCTGCTCTCAGGAGAAGTAGTCGCATAG
This sequence comes from Crypturellus tataupa, assembly GCA_034781795.1. Classification (NCBI taxonomy): domain Eukaryota; kingdom Metazoa; phylum Chordata; class Aves; order Tinamiformes; family Tinamidae; genus Crypturellus; species Crypturellus tataupa. The sequence goes on from JAWLRI010000144.1 coordinate 5,020,986, forward strand.
CTGGGGAAAGCCGTGAGTGCGGCGCTGGCACCCTCGCTTTCTCAACAGCAGGTTACCAGAGGTGGCCCCACAGCCACCTGAAGCAGTGAAGTGATTTCTCACTGTGTGGTTTATGAGCACTTTGGAGCTCAGCTTTATTTAGGGAGTTAATTAGAGTGCACATCCATGAAGCTGGCAGTGTTGTCACTAGCTAAGGAAGGGAATAGCCATGGAGGAAAAGACCCTTCCGGTAACCTGTGCAGTAGAGTCCTAACTTTATTTGTAGGCTTTTCTACCACAGAGCTGCCCTTTCATGTAGAAGAGATGACACGGACCTGGTTTCACTGTTTCATGACCGAATAGCAGGTTCCTGATGCCTTCTAAAAGGACTTCAATCCTGAAAGTTGTATCAGCCAGTCTAATAAAAGCCTTTACTTTCATCTCCCCTTTTATCCTCGCTTTCCTTGGACCTTTAGGGATGTACAGCTGAACTTCCAATGCATCTGCCAGCCAGCTGATGTTCTTTCCCTATGCCTTTCTGTGGTTTAATCCAGTATTTGGTGTATTTGTTGCCTTCTTTTGCCATACCAGTGAGTATATATTGTGACAAATGCCTGAGAGAGAGTGTCAAGGTTCAGGGACTAAGTGCTTGGTCCAGAATGAAGAACCAGGTGGGGGTTAGACATGACAGGTTCTATTTATCAAAAGATAAAGAAGAGAAGAAAAGAAAACATATAATCCCATTTTACTAGTTGGAAGAGAATTACAAAGTCTGAGCATAACCAAAACCAGAGGGGTTGCCCAGGTACCACAACTGCCAACTTTTAGCAGACAGTGTGAGGAACCAGCAGCCCAGCAACCAGTGATCTGGACATGGTCTAATCCCAGAACCTGAAGTAAGGCTGTCCTGGTCAAACCCAGCCATCTGGCAAGTCTAATTGGAGACTTCATCATGTTGACAGACCATTGTAATAGCACTTGCCTCTTCAGAGTAGATCAGTGATAAGCCTAAGCAAGGCCTATGAAAACATAAAGTCCTGCACATGTGCACCATGGTGGGAGAGCCGGGACAGAGCTCAGGATGTGCAGGCGGAACCAACAGGAGCGTTCAAATGAAAAAATAAATCACTCCGACAACGCCCAGGTCTAATGCAAAACAGTGCAGCAAGACACTTCCCAGACTTAAGAAGGAAAAAGGCCTTGTGGGTCTCAGGAGACAAAATTAATAAATGTTGTCCCATGACAGATGCTCCTGAGGTCAAACCGCACATCCAGAAAGAAACAGTGAAATAGACCCTTAGCAACAAGCAAAAAGGGAACTCATCGATCACCTTCCCTACCCCTATAATAAATCAATCTTTAAGCCTGGTATATGTCTAAAGATTCAAGAGTGATTTATGATCTGCCATCATTTCCTATTAAGGCTTCCTAGTCTTGACCATGTGCTTGGTTAACATTCCTATCCATGCACCTCAGAAATTAGTGTTTTGTCCAGTGGAATACTAAGGTAAGTTTTCTTAGCCAATATTTCAAAAGCATCCCAGTCTTTGTCCCTGTGGGGTGACATGCAATCCATCTGCACATACCCAAGTAGTACGTACACTCAAAAACCGCTTGCTTCCCATTTTGTTCCTGTCATTGCAAGTCACTCCAGCAACACGAGCTCCATAATTTTTCAGTTTCTAATATCTGTAGACCTTGATTTTCCTCTACACTAAGACAGAAACAAGTTAACCAAACCTCACATACTCCCCCAAACTGATTGCTAAGTTTTCTCCTGGGAAATACATCCCTGTATAGACACTAGATAGGATTTACCTGGCCAAATGTACACCTGAACTGGCTATCTAAACCAGGCGCTTGTCACATGCCCGAAGGAGACACCTGAGAGGAGACCTCAGGATCCTGAGCTCATCCTCAAAGACTCTGTGTGTCTCCGTTGGCTATAGGGGTCTAGGGCAACTATCTCAGAAATAGTTCTTGTATATACATTCTCTTAAATAATGTCATCCGGCTATTCTCGCTTCATACAAAGTGTGTTAATAATGTGAAGCACAGAGAAAGTGGGGCTTGAGATTTTCAGTAGGTTTGTATAATGAAGCTCAATCGCTAGCCTGGCGTAAGGGAAGCAAGTGCCTACCTCTGTTAACTCAAAATGGAGTTTTGTACCCGCTCCATCCTATTGATGCTGTGAATTTACCTCACAACACTGAGGTACTAGCAATATGGAAGGCCTTTGGTGGGAGCTGGGTGTTTGGGCCCCTGGCATTGCCCTGTTTCTCTTAGATTTCAGGCCAAAAATTTCTCACCACACTGTCACAGTTACACTGTACTGGGCACTTTGTGCTCTGAGGAAATTTGCTGCATGAGAGGTCCTCACCCAAAGAAGGTACTTCCTCACTCTTACTCTAAGCAGATATAAACACAGATTCCCAGAATGGTTGAGGTTGGAAGGGACCTCTAGGGATCACCTAGTCCAACCCCCTGCTCCAGCAGGGGCTCCGGAGCACGTGGCACAGGGTGGCATCCAGGCGGGTTTGGAAGATCTCCAGAGAAGGAGACTCCACAGCCTCTCTGG
>JAWLRI010000144.1:5023642-5036474 GCA_034781795.1 Crypturellus tataupa
AGGAGACTCCACAGCCTCTCTGGGCAGCCTGTGCCAGGGCTCTGTCACCCTCACAGGAAAGAAGTTCTTCCTCATATCGAGGTGGAACTTCCTGTGTTTCGACCTGTATCCATAACACACAGAAAGACCGTAACACAGCCCACACAGTAAATCCCTGGGCTCTAACCAACCACATCTTAGAACAGACTTTCTGCAGCAGAGGAAATGTTGTCTGCATTTCCACTGAGATTACGTCCCCTCACATCTATGCAAAAACCTCTCACCTTGGACCTGCAGAAGTCCCTGCACCCTCAGCTGCAGAGATGGCCCTGGCCGGGGCCGTAGCACTGTCAGGGCCCTGGGGTGCATGGGGACAGCGAGCGTGGCAGGCTCTGCCACTGCTATTCGAAATCTGCAGCGAGAGCGCTAGGCTCCAGATGACCAAAAGAGATGGGAATACCTGACGCCTTCTTCTAAGGTGAAATTGTCCCCATTCATCTTTATTTAATCATCTGGAAATCTTAAATATTTGCTAATGTATTCAGAGAGATAAGTGAAATGTAACAATAATGTAAAACCAATCTAAGAATATTCTTCAGCTGAGAAAAATATCTAAAAAGAGAAGAAACAAAGTACAGAAGATGTAATAAGGCAAAAGAAAGGAGCACAGACACTACTGTTTCATCAAAAGAGAATAATATCTTAGCAGACATATGCCCTTATCGATACATAGTCCATTTTGGTATCTAATATCAGACTTGTGAATAATTTTAATAACCATTCATCTTAAATGAAATGCTTACTAAAATAATAAGCATCCTCTTTTCATCCTCTTAACAGAAAGCACTGGAAAACCATGCAGTTCTGTCACTACATCTAGAAGCCTTGCCTTGCGTGAGGTGCAGATCTTCAGCACAAAATACCCTACCAAGTGTATGAAATACAGTCGTACTCTTGCCACTGCACTTGGGCACCCACAGGTCTATTGGTCCAGATGGGGTCCACCCACGGGTTCTGAGGGAGCTGGTGGAAGTGCTCGCCAAGCTGCTCTCCCTCATCTACCAGTGGTCCTGGTCGACAGGGGAGTTCCCAGATGACTGGGACCAGTGTGACACCCATCTACAAGAAGGGTTGGATGAAGGATCCGGGGAACTACAGGCCTGTCAGCCTGGCCTCGGTATCAGGGAAGGTTTTGGGGCAGATCATCTTGAGGGCGATCACACAACATGTGTGCGACAACAAGGGGATCAGGCCCAGCCAATATGGGTTCATGACAGGCAGGTCCTGCTTCACCAACCTGATCTCCTTCTGCGGCTAGGTGACCCGCCTAGTGGATGAGGGAAAAGCTGTGGATGTGGCCTGCTTAGACTTCACTAAGGCCTTCACTAAGTCTCTCATGCTTTCTCCTGGAGAAGCTGGCAGCTCGTGGCATACACAGGCAGACTGCTTGCTGGGTGAGAAACTTTCTGGATGGGCAGCCCCAGAGGGAGGTGGAGAATGGAGTTAAATCTGCTGGTGACCTGTCATGAGTGGTGTTCCCCAGGGGTCAGTGTTGGGGCTGATCCTCTTCACTATCTTTATCAATGATCTGGATGAGGGAACCTTCAGCAAGTTTGCAGATGACACCAAGCTGGGAGAAAAAGTAGATCTGCTTGAGGTTAGGAAGGCTCTGCAGAGGGATCCGGACAGGTTGGATCGATAGGTGAAGATCAGCCGTATGAGATCCTACAAGGCCAAGTGCTGGGTCCTGCACTTTGGTCACAACAACCCCATGCAGGTCTATAGGCTTGGAGCAGAGTGGCTGGAGAGCTGTGTGGCAGAGAAGGATCTGGGGGTACTAGTCAACAGGCAGATGAACATGAGCCCAGGTGCCAAGGTGGCCAAGGGGGCCAAGGTGACCAACATGTGCCCAGGTGGCCAAGAAGGCCAACGGCCTCCTGGTTTGTATCAGGAACAGTGCAGCCAGCAGGACCAGGGAAGGGATCATCCCACTGTACACAGCACTGGTGAGGCTGCACCTCGAATACTGTGTTCAGGTTTGGTCCCCTCACTACAAGAAAGACATGAAGGTGCTGAAGCATGTCCAGAGAAAGACAATGAAGCTGGTGAAGGGGCTGGAGCAGAGACCTTATGAGGAGTGTCTGAGGGAGTTGAGGTTGTTTAGTCTGGAGGAGGCTCAGGGGAGACCTTACTTCTCTCTACAACTACCTGGAAGGAGGTTGTAGTGAGGCAGGGGTCATCTCTTCTCCAAAATAACTACAGGTAGAACAAGAGGAAGTGGCCTCAAGTTGCACCAGGGGAGGTCCAGCTGAGACATTAGGAAGAATTTCTACATGGAAAGAGTGCTGAAGCCTTGGAACAGGAACAGGCTGCCCAGGGAAGCGGTGGAGTCACCATCCCTGGCAGTGTTCAGGAAACATGTAGATGAGGCACTTAGGGACATGGTTTAGCAGGCAGGGTGGTGAAGGGTTTACGGTTGAACTTAATGATGTTGAAGGTCTTTTCCAACTGTCATTCTGTCATTCTGTCATTCAAGGGTCATGTCTCGGAAAGTGCAGACTGTAGGTGACCTCTTTGCTGACAAGAGATTTGGATTTTTTTTTACAGGATTCAGTCATTTATCTCTTATTTGGGGACTGACTGTAGACATGCTCCTAAACTTGGCCATGTGTTTGCAGTGCTGTAACAGCGAAGTAATTCAGCTCCCTTCAGAGTAACACTAGCTTTATATCAAAAAAGCACACAGAAGAATTCAGTCCTTGACCTAAATCTGCGTTATCAGGAGAGAGCCCTCCAGGGCAAAGCACCGCATCTGAGTAGCCATGGATCTATAGTCCATGAGTGCTAAGGCTTTAGGTCAGGTACTTATAAAAGGCAGTGCCAGTGGGAAACAAGATAGACTCCCAGCAGGAAGTCTTCCTAGATGCCTTCCCCACTGTGTCTGTGAAAAAAAAAAATGAAAAAAGAAAAAGCATTTTGTGAAAATGACCCATGGTTAATGAATGAAATACATTTACCACAGACAGAGGACACCCAAACAAATAGGATCTCTCTCCTCTGATACTGACTGTGTGCTGATTTTCAGCAGCACAGCTGAACCTCTGACACTTATCCTTACCTCCAGAATAAGCCTGTAAAGTCATAAATAGTTTTGTATCAGTTAGTTTATTTTTTTAATTCAAGGAATAAAATCTCACAGTTGCAGGTGCTAGAAATGCTCCCCTCGCGCAGCGCCATCCGTTCCTTGGAGCGCCCGTCCTGGTGGTTGCTCAGTGCCGTGTGCCGCGGCGCCAGGGCTGTCGCTGCTGCTCGCGCCCGGCCGTGGTGCCTGTGGGGCTGCTCCGCCCGTGCTCCGGCGGGACCTCTGCGGTGGTGCTGAGAGAACAAGGGGGATACGGGTGAGTGGCGCTCCCCACCTTGGCGAGCTGCAGGGCGGTGAAAGGGGAAGAAGGCACCGGGGAAGAACAGGGGAAAACAATGAGAGAACCTGTGAGCCACCACGGGCTCTGCTGCAGTACTTCAACCCCATACTCGGACTGAAATTTGTCATGGAAAAGGTGGCTCTGGGACTACGCTAAGAGAGCAATAGTCCTGTGCAGTAATGAGTATTTTCACTGCTTTGCTTTCTTCTTTCACCCTCGTTAGCTCTGGCCTGTCTGTCAGCTTTTCAACTATGACCGTTCCTAGGCTTGTGTCTCCTGTTACTCACACGTCAGCCTTTTTGGGCACCGTAGTCTTCTCCGACAGAACATCCTATCGCTAGCACCCTGCCTGCCACAAACAGGGGACGGGCATAACGAGTTAATGGCAAAAGACTAAAAGCAGGAGGAAAGGCAAGATAGGTGGGAGAAAACAGGACGAATCAGGGTAGGCTTTGTACCTACCCTGTTAAGAGTTTGCTCTATATACATACATATATATATATATTTGAATGGTTATATAAAATACACAGAGGTATAGTAGAAAAAACTGGGAGGCATCAGGGGTTGATATATACAAGGTAGGAAAGCAGCACTGCACATTAAAGGTACCGAGAGCATGAGACAAGACCAGTGCTAGATGAGCTGATTATCCATCACTCCCACTGAAAATCCTGAAGCTGAGGGAAATCAAAAGCCATGAAAAATGAAAAAGCCTTTGAAAATTGTTTCGCACACACCCAGCATCTGCATTTAGACACATCGAAGGAACATTTTTGATTCTTCTGGAGTAAACGAAACCTGAGGGACAGGAGCCTGAAGTTTCCCTGTGTGAGGTACAGGAGATGTCTTGACTACATCCAGAAAGCTGAAGGTGTCTGCCTGTATTCTGTGCTACAAATGCACTGCTTGGCTAAAATCCTGACAGCTACCGCAGCTACACCGTTCCCTTGAATAAAACAAAAGATCTACTGTTCAATTCCCCATCACCCACAATTCACAAGCTCATGCACACGCTGCCTGGGTACCTTCCCAAGACACTGAAACAAGCCATTCTGCTCTTGCTATCCCACTCTAGAAAGTATTAGCCACCCTCTCACACCAAAGATACCCCCGCGCACTGCATGGCAATGAGACTGTGCTCTATACCCTCACACAGCTGCAAGTTTCATTCTTCATGGAAAAACAGAGTTGAACACACAGTCAAACGCACTTCCCTCTTTAGATGAACGGACAGCCCCAGCAGGGAGAGGGTAGTTCTGCGCACATTGTAACCTGCTGCCCACAGACAGACTAAAACTCAGGCTGGAGGCTGCCAGGGACTGCAGTGGGTGGCAGATACAGCTGTAGTTAACCCAGCGGTGACTGCTGATGGAGCAGGCCGTGGCCAGCAGATGGGCACACTGCTTCGTTACGGTAGCTTTCTCCACATGCTGGATGAACCATCTGGAAAACGAGGCTGGAAAACAAGCAGCTCCCCGAGATCCAAAATCCCACTTTGGGGAATATGGCCAATCCGCTGGGCTAGCAGGTGCCACAGCTGCTAAACTGCTGAACCCAACTCAAAGCAACTGTGTTTGCCAGAACAAAAAGAAAAAGTAAAGAAAAGAAAAAGCTCATTTTCAGAGGCCTCCCAGCTACCTCATATTGGCAGCCATGGTAATTACCAGTGTAATTGCTTCAAGACACATCTCATTAAAAAATAAAAAAGAAGTTTTGGCTTTGCTGGCCATGATTTGCTAGTGCATCAGGCATGGCAGTTTATTAATGTATATTACACCTACTCCTTACTCCATTTTTGGTAACTTAGTCTAATTAACAAGGAAATCACATTAAATGAACACAGATTTTAGATCATCATTACTAAATGGGGGCTGGGTAAAACAGAGACAACATAGTAGACAAAGATAATTTTTCTATGGAAACAAATATATGTTTTTAAAGCATCTCTAAGAAGAGCCACTGCAGTAGCTGATAACCAAATTAGCACTTGTGATCTTGCTTCTTTTTTCAATCTTTTGCTTTCATTAGAGTCGCCCAGACAATGAATTACTGGGCCTCTAAAAGTCCAGGGATTGACAGGACTTCATTTACTTCATTTGCTTCATATAAGCACACAGAACTAACTAACGGGAGTGATAGGCATATACAGTATGAATGTGATAAATGTAACAGTTCTGAAATAACTAAGACAAAATTATACATCAAAATAATGATGAACCTAATACAGACTTGTGAAAGTGAAGAAGAAGAAAGTGGAAAAGATATCCAAACTATTCAGGTAATAGATAATACAGCAGAGGAATTTATGGGAAGATTATACATTGTTCAAATAAGCCAATTCCCATAGCCATAGTAATGACAAATGCCTTGGTTCCTTAGGTGGGCATAAACTGAAAGTCTATGAGATATGCTTAATCCCTAATATTTATAGATTTCTACAGTCTAGTTCTTTACCTTCAAATTCCTCTTCATTAACAGGCAGTGATTTTTTTTCCTTGTGTTTTACTTCCTTCCTGGAGATAAACAGAAGGTCACCAGAGTCTGATATTCTCTCCTTGGGATGTTTTTTTCCCTCTGCTCTCCTCTTCTTTTTCTTTTTTCCCATGTGCTCTTTCATAATATTTTCCTTTACTTTCTCTTCTGCTTCATCTCTCAGAGATGAGTGAGGATGGAATTTCTTGGTCTCTTTGTCCAGACTAGAAAATTAGAGAAGGAAGTCCACTAAATTAAAAGTTCACATACCATATACTATATCTTACCTTTTTACATTACATAGATTTCACCTTCTCCCACATCTCACAGTACTGAAGAAAGAAGGGTTTTTCATACTCCTGACCAGTTTTCAGGTTTTACAATTCCATTTCCCTTTTAGTTACAGAACAAATAAAGAATAGTCTAGAACACAGCATGGATTGTTTCTCTCTTATGTCTGTAGACAGGGTGTATCTCACTCACTTACTGCATGTAACCTTTTCTCTTTCTGCTTTTAGGTCACTTGTTAAGGAACAACAGTAGAATGATTTTTCCCATGACAAATATGTGGCTTTACAGAGAATTCAAAACAAAACAAAACAAAAATGTGCTGAAAATGTTACAGAGGAACTTACTGAATTAGTCAGTGCTTTGTTGGAGCCTGTCTATTCACATCTTACAAAACAATTTACCGTAGAGTCATAGCTCCAACAAGTAAGAAATTAAAAATGATGTTAAGTATAAAAGCTCTAACTCACTGGACTTCAGTTCTTAGAAGGTAGGCTACAAATTGAGCAGAACTAGAGATAATACATAATATAGAAAAAGAGGATGGGGAGAAAATATTGCAACAGATGATAAAGTTGTGAGTATGCAGGGAAGCTGTTGTGATTCTGGCAGCAGAAGTGGAGCACTGTGGCTCACTGAAGTCTTTATTGTCACATCAGTGCACGTGACTTTACCTTGGGTAAGATATATGCTGTCTATATGCTAAAGGTTGCATCATAAACTCTCTATGTATTTTATTCAACACCAAAGAGGTTTATGAATCTCAGCTACTCCAATACGCTTCTCCAGGGCTGTAAGTGGGCATCTGAGTTAAGAGAGTCTCGGTTATAGCTGCTTTTCCCATGTATGTGCTGCCTTACACATCTCACTGCATTGTGTGCTCCAGATCTCTGTATCCATGGAGCTGAGGCATTTAAATTCCACTTACACAGCTGCCAGGTGTGTGGGTGCTACTGTCCTGAGTGTCCCAATATCCCTTCGGGCATCTGGGCCTTGGTTTCTTTAAAATACAAGTGATCAGATGTACGTAGCATCACTTGGAACAATATGTCTTTAATAGGGGTAATTTGAGGACAAACTATCTGAAGAGTGCTATTCTCACAGACATTTTACAATGCAAATACTATACTAAAATAGTACATAAATTGTCATTTCAAATGTTCTGCTTTGTTTTTAAAAGCTTCAGCGAGAAAAGAATCAGAAATGATATAGTGACAACTTCAGATCTTAAAACAGCACAGACATTGGTACCTTCAATAATTATTCTTGCAAAATATATACTCTGCTTCAGGGCATGCTAAAAACTGTTTCACTTAGTTGAGCTTACAGCAAATAGAATGAATGCCTTAACTAAGCTTCTATTTTGTGCTGCAGGAAAAATACATATTTTAAATATTTTATTTAGATTTCATTAATTTTATTCATCTGCTATACCAACTGATCAGTGTTTATATGAGCAAACTAATGTTTACTAGCTGGATACCCTATAAAGAAATTCACAATTAGTAAGACTTGAATATGGAGTTTCACATGCTGTTTTACCCACAGAGCTATCAGATTTGATATCCCTTCATTTGAAATGTAATTCTAATGAGAACAATTATTTTTTGTTTGCTGAAATTTAGTGCATTTACTTCAGTCAGATCTCTCCTGGCAAACAGAATTCCTCTGTTTGCCAGGGACTAACTCAATCTTCTCATCATTGGTACATAACAAACAAAAGTCAGCTTGCCAATAAAGCCTATGTTTGGAGAATGAGTATCAAATTTGATATTACAGCACACAATTATGAAACAAAGCATGTAGGAAGAAACTCATTCTTACTGCATATTTATTTATTCATATATTTTTTTAATAAGGTATTTTATTTAGAATATAATCCAGCTCTAAGATTGTAAGAGAGAATCTACTGATATTCCTAGATGACACCTCTCTATTTTCAACGGTTTGTATGTATTGAATGGAAAGAGATCATGGTTTTAGGGTTTACTTTTGGGTAAAAAAAGGCTTGGTTACCATCATGTAGATGATCTGATCTGGAAAAAAAAAAGCATTCATATATTTTCATTTCAGAGATTCTGCTCAGTATAATTTTGGATTATTTGGAAAGGGACATCATTTTTACACTGATAATCATATTAGGGAATTACAATAAAAGTTAAAATTTAAAATTGCCTTTAAAGGTGGGATTTGTCCTGCTCATGTAGTCTCCTGGGAATAAATCTCCCTTGACAGGGGTTATCCAACTCTTTGGCAGCAGTGCCAATATTGCACTGACCCAGAGCAGATGAAGAGGGAGCCATTCAGTCTAGAATCCTTATGGCATGTCAAGGCAGGTGGAACATTCAAAACAAAAGGATATGCTTTCTCACACAAAATGTAATGAAACTATGCAGCTCCTTCTGGCAGCTTGTGGAGGCTCACAGCTCACATGGGTTCAAAAAGGTAACTGTACAAATCTGTAGATGACTCCCATTCTGCTTCTGAAAATCCTTAACTCTTAAATTGCTGCAGGTTAGAATTACATTCTGGGAAATATCCCTAGATAATTGTTCTGATTTTATACTGCTTCCTAAAATCTAATGTTGGTAGCTACTACAGAGCTGGTGCTCTGGAAGTTACTTCAACCAAATGCTATTTCAAATGCATAAAACTAGAACTTTATTTAAATAAAAGAGAGAGAGAGAGAGATAGTAATCCACAATCACTTGGAACCACAGCACGTTCAATGCACTGTTCACATCAGAAAAATTCAGCTCTATTCTACAGAAGTTTTGCAGAAGTAGGGGCTTATATTCAAGTCAGGTTACACGCACTCCCTACCATTCCCCAGATTCAAGCCTAATACAAGATCCAGTACCCATAATCTAATGCATAGCTTTATATAACAGCAAATACCTTGAATGAAAAGCAAGCTCTCCGACAAGTATCCCACCTTGCAGGAAGGCTCTAACAACTTTCTATGGCTAAGTTTCAAACCACCCATCCCACCAATGTTTCCAAAATGAAAACTGGGCAAGTAACTGAGTAGTAGAAAGGTGGAACAGACAAGTAATGCTCTTTGCCATATGTTCTGTGGGTTAAGCTGCTTGGCTATGTGTCTAGAGGAAATCATATTCCGTGAATCATATTCACAAAGAAGTCAGCAGCTAGAGTAATCAGATGGCACAGTAGGGAGAGTACTCTGATGGTACCATTGAACTCAAAGTGCAACATTTAGAATTCACATAAAATAAGTTTTATATCATGAGGTTCAAGCATACTCACATCATATAATCCGCCATCTGTACCATTCTTATATATCGGCAGGAAAAGGCATATTTTGTTTGGCTGATTTTAATAAGCTCACTTCTTACACAGTGTTCCTGCAATAATACAATCAAAACTCATCAAAATTAAATCTAAATCTTGGAAACAGTAAAGAAACACACATAAAGAAAAAACCAACCACTTTAGCACAGGTATAATCAGCATCTGAATGATGAAGACAAAAAGTTTCAAGAACAAAGCCCATTTTTTAATAATGCAGTATGAAAAAAAATTAAAATTATCATAGTGGCATAGAGATAAGCAAAATGAATAAATATTGTACTGCATGTGATAAAATCCCTCTAAGTTTCTCATTTTAGCTGCATGAAGCTTGTGGCTTGAAAGTCACCAAATAGCCACTACTGACAAAAGAACACTTAAATTAAGAACTTCTCAATTTGTGTCTATTAGAGGGCTTTTTTGTTCAACCCTGAAAGCTGGCTGACCTTGGTTGACTGGAGATGGGGAATGAAACAACATCCCCCTCAAGCCTGGCCAATTCTCAGGCCAATACCTGCATCCTCAAAAAGAGAATCCTGTTACTACCACTGCCCAATTGGTTTCTTCTTACAGGTTTACTTACTTTCCTGTTGTTGAACATGAGAACTGTGTAGAATTTATTATCTGTTTCCACTCTCTTTGGTGTCGATATGACAATGGCAGGAACATAATAATCATTTCCAGTGTGTGTCCAAGTCCTGGCAAACACATAGTCTCCAATCTGTACACCAAGAAAGTATTGGTTTGTGAGAACCTGGCAGTCTGTGAGTTTTACAAGACGTAACTACAAAATACTGAGATTTTTATACAGATCATTGTTCTAACATGTTCCAGTTCTTTAATACAGAGCTTTAAAGGCAAAGACAAAGGACTTGGTTCTCTCAGGTACCGGCCACTCTTAATTTCCACTGGATCAGGAATTGATCACAAATCAAGAAATATCTGACAGAGCCCTAATGCATGTACCAGGGCTCTGCTGGAGAGTCGGACAGACTCAAGACAAGGAAACTCTTCTAACTCCTTTATCTCCTTGAACTTTGCATTTATAGCAAGCTTTCAAAGCAACTCTGGAAATTTTAGAGCATGGCATAAATAACTGACATATACAGATCCATTTTTAAATCAACACAGAAGTTGTAATTTCTATGAAATTCTGCAGATCTTTTCCATAACGGGATGTTTTCCTTACAGAAACCAAGAGCCACCTGTTCAAGATTTGACTTCAAGGGAGAAAAAAAGACATGCCTTTAGTTTTAAGTGTAGCAAAATAGCTACAAAACTGCTTTTTGTACCCATCATCTCTCTGTTGAGTAAAATAAGAATGAACTGAAAAAAGAAAAGTTGTGATTGCAGATAGTCAGATCATCAACTTGAAAAAATAGAAATGGAATATTTTCCACTACAGTTAGTATGGGCTAGTAAAGGGTTATTTGCCCTTTACTAGCTCTCTTTTGGTTCTTAAACTATCTGCCAGGAACCTGTTTTGCTGGGAAATAGTATGCACCTCCATAAAGGGTATGTCATGTTTTATAGGCATGTTTTATAAAAAATATAACTTCTGCAAATGAATAGGGAAGTTCTAAACAAATTAAAAATAGCATGTTGAAAATATCACCAAAACAGAGCATTTGCTTTCAGTAAAGACTCTTTAAAATAAATCACATTTTGCAAAATATAAGAAGAGCTATTATTTGCATACTTGCTACTATGTAACATAGAATCCTGGAGCATCTATCTTATGAGGAAAGACTAAGTGAGCTGGGCCTGTTTAGCCTGGAGAAGAGCAGACTGAGAGGGCATCCGATCAATATGTACAAATACCTGAGGGGAGAACGTAAAGAGGAGGGGGCCAAACTCTTCTTGATGGTGGCCAGTGACAGGACAAAGGGTAACGGGTATAAATTTTTTTAAAAAAGGAAGTTTCATCTCAAGTTGCATCTTCCTCTCCATATGAGGAAGAGTTTCTAAAATGTGAGGGTGACAGAGCCCTGGCACAGGCTGCCCAGAGAGGCTGTGGAGTCTCCTTCTCTGGAGATCTTCCAAACCCGCCTGGATGCCACCCTGTGCCACGTGCTCTGGGTGTCCCTGCTGGAGCAGGAGGGTTGGACTAGGTGATCTCTGGAGGTCCCTTCCAAACTCAACCATTCTGGGATTCGTTTACCTGCAGACAGGGGCACGGCATAGCACCCCCTACAGGTATCATGAACTTCACAGGTACAGTCCAGGCCTCCCCATGGACAAAGTCGACAAGTGCATGGGTAGAACTGATATTCTTTATCACAGTTCCTAAAATAAGAACATAATAAAATATTAAAATGATTGTGTTTTTGCTCCTTGTGGAAAACTTCAAAAAATCATATAAACTGTCACATGTCACTGAGGTCAGACACACCGTGTCAGTATTAAACATTCCCCATTTCCATCTGTAGTTGGTTTTCATTTAGCCAGCATACACACAAAGGAAATAGGGGAATTTGTGCCTGAATGCAGCCCTAGTAACCATCCTTAATAACACAGCTGTTACAGAAGCAAAAAGGATAATTTTCTTGCTCAGGAATGAACTTTGTAAACCTACCAGCTGGCTGATTTTTGCCGTAATCCAGCTATTACTACAGGTAAAAATATGGAGAAAAAATAAAAAGTGAAGAGAGACTAAAAATAATGGACTTTCCCTCTACACACATCCATACATATGCACACACAGAGCATCTGCAGTTACACTTTTTATATGGACACACAGAGCAATCTCAGACATGAAACACACACACACACACACACACAAAAAGAAAACTGAATTGGCCAACGTACTTTATTTTTCCTGTAGTAAAGTCTCTGCATTAGTTTGATTTTTCTAATGAAACAATACACAATTTTACATGGCAATCAGTCTGTCTTAAAACTCAACAAAATGGCAAAACCATGTGATTAATCATGTCAGCAACCCCCAAAACGTTGACCTTTTCCAAATACTGAAAAGGAGAAACCCAGCATGGCATCAAAAGAGAGACAGATGCTCTCAGCTAGCTCTAGTGTGCGCCAGGTACTGGAAAGCATTTCTTCCCCCACTCTTCTTTTATAATCCCATCTTTTAGCAGATTTGTATAGTTTTTGGACCTTACACAATGTGATTTTTCATAAATGTATATAAATGCATGTACAAAATACATATATTCATTTTTATTAATATGCAAGTATAATAATAAATCTAATGAAAATCAAACTAGCTAAATATGAGCAAAAGTAAAGTTTTATAGGAACTAGGAATTTAAAAATACTTAAAATGGAAAAAAAAATATTACCTGGATAATAAAATCCGGTGATGTCTGATCTTGCAATCACCTTTTGGCTTCTGAGAGTCAAAA
>JAWLRI010000144.1:5040077-5093360 GCA_034781795.1 Crypturellus tataupa
TCCACAGCCTCTCTGGGCAGCCTGTGCCAGGGCTCTGTCACCCTCACAGGAAAGAAGTTCTTCCTCACATGGAGATTGAACTGACTGTGTTTTAATTTGTACCCATTGCCCCTTGTCCTGTCACTGGTCGCCATCAAGAAGAGTTTGGCCCCATCTTCTTTACATTCTCCCCTCAGGTATTTGTACACATTGATCAGATCTCCTCTCAGTCTGCTCTTCTCCAGGCTAAACAGGCCCAGCTCACTTAGTCTTTCCTCATAAAATAGATGCTCCAGTCCCTTAATCATCTTCGTTTCTCTATGCTGGACCCTCTCTAGAAGTCTCAGCACTAAAGACCCGGCAAGCAGGCTCAGTGTCCTGTGCACTGGAAGGGACAAGGAACCACCATCTAACTTCAAACATGTCTTTCCTACCTAAGCTGTTAGTGCTCCGTGCAATCAGCCCAGGGACCATTCCTGCTATGAAGGTGTCTTCACCTAAGTATATTTATTACAAAAAAAGCCCCATCCAATTCACAGGGATTTCCACTAGTGTCAGAGTCCAGCTCTGCTTCCATTGAAGCCAATGCATTAAAGCATACGAAGTAAAGCAGATTTTGCTTCCCTTTCACATGAGATTTGTGGTTGCACTTTCCTGCCATAAGTAAGAATAGGTAGGAAATGACTATCCATAGACCTCTGAGTATATTTGTCCTAACTTTGGCATTACTGCCACCACAATCCTGATTATTGCGGATCAAAGGCGCCAAACAACTGCTACTTTTCCCTTAGTGTGCAGCAATGAGCCCACTCCCCGCAGAGCATGGCCTTTTGATGACAATGGAAAATTTCACACTTTTAGATAATTATTAAAATTTGTTACAATTTAATTATTTTTAATCACACAACAGTCGTTTAGCATAGTCACAAACAAGGCTAGGTCCCGCACATTGAAGCTCATACTGAAGAATAGACAGCACTTTTAAAACTGTAATCTTAATGAGAGGGGTTCCTTCCTAAAGAATGTGGCTTTATTTCTTTGCAGAAACTGATGTTAATTGATATCTAGAAACAGAAATATTTAATATGAAAGGAGATGTTCCTTGCCACTCTCAAAGGTTACATTCAGATCTGGATATTTTAAGTAGGTAACAAGTAACTGATACATTTCTCATTATTTGTAACTTCAAATGAAACCCAAGCGCCAGCCTGAAGTCAAAGGTCTTAGTCAACACGTTTTAGTCAGCACATCAAAAGGAACTGAGCAGATAGAGGGATACAGCCTACAGTTATGCCTCAAATTAGCTAATTATCAGTTTCCAGTGATTTACATTTTCTTGGATAATTATTAAATGTGTTTGCTGATTTCCCCAAACATTTCCTTCTTCCATCACCAGGGATCTTCAGCCATCGCAGGGCCCTATGCAGGTGGCAGTCTCCTTCAGCCTCTTTGAATAAGCTAGGGACGTAACTCACCTTTCACAGACAGCAGCAACCAGAGCGGCCTGAGCTCAACTCCCACAGAAGGTCAAAGCTCAGAGGGAGGATAACCAGACCATTAATTCAGTTGCAGACTTAAATAGAAAGCTCCTGTAGCAAGGACATCCAAAAAGGATTACTAATTCTTCTAAGAAGTTGTGAACATAATTAGGAACCATTGCGAGCTAAAAGCTAAGGGTTTTATTTTGAATTTTCATAAAAACAAAACAACAACAACAACAAAGCAGTAAAACAAACCTGCAGAGTAATTGCCATTTTTCTACCATCTCACAGTAACAATATTCAGAATAGCTACTTGGTTGATGCAATGTATTTCAGCCAGCAGTTTACTTGCTTGTATCCATTCTGTAGACACAAATCACAGTCAAACAAACAAACAAATCCTCTGACAACCTTTTAAGGAGACTCCTTTTCCCGCCCCGCCCCGGTTTTTTGTCATCGCTTTATTTTCCCAGCACATAAACAGAATTCTAATTACAGCTGCATTTCTACCTCTCACTCTTAAAGCCTTTCAGCTGGAGATTAGCAATTCCTAAAGACGCTGCTCTGCTTAGGCTCCTAAGCCGGTTGACCTGGGATAAGCGATTGCACAATGTTAATCACATCATGTCTGGGAGCACACACTGCTGTTCCAAGGAAAACTGCACAGAATCCACGAATGAGCTACAACACGGTCAGAGCTGACACAATTTTCAGGCAGAGGACAGTCCCATCCACTGCAGAGAACTCACAGTATAGGTTCATATTGTGTTTATCTAGGTTTTACCTGTCTTTCCACTCCATACTAATGCATATATATACAAGCATGTATTTATATGTATACACAGATATATCAAGGTAAAAAATAACTAACATGATCATGTAAGCAGGCTCCTACAGAATACAAAGCCTATGACTTTTCTCAGCATCCACTTCATTTAGGGTAACCATGCATTGAAGTTCAATCCGAGTAATTTCCCTCATTCAGTGAAGAAAAAGAGAAATAGGAGGAGGAATATGTAGGAATATATATAGCAACATATAAGAGGAATAAGAGGAATATATAATTTTTGAAAATATGTGAGCTTTATGATGAATTCTCTATTTGTTTTTTACTCATCCTCTGTTAGAACTTAGAGGTCTGAAAAAAGATTTTCTTTCTTCTCATTTTCCTAGTGAGCTTATTTTAATATTAGCGCAGTACAACTCTACCCAGACTGCAGTTCTACAGGGGCAGCAGCATTGCCGATAAGGCATTTACTTTTGAAGCTTTTAGATGAAGAACTTGAAACTGAATGAGAGAAATACTTTGTTCTTTGAGAAGTAAGTAGTTTGAATTTTAAAGCATCAATAGCGTATACAGAACAATACTGAAAATTTTCCACTGGGAAAATTAAATCAATTTTTAAAACTTAAAAGTATTTTTTGATTCCTCTAAGAATTCACTCACACACTCTATTGCAAAGACAAAACTCAGGACAGAAGATCTAAACATTATTTAAATAGAAGATATGGGGCTCTGTAAAGTAAGAGGGTAAAAAGCCATTATGGTAGAATAAATTCATTTTCAAGAATATCCTGAAAGAGTGAAAATAATGATAGAACACAATATTGTAATCTAAAATATGTTTTCTGAACACACATATCACAGAAGAAGTTAGTATGACAGAGTATGTTTTCTCTTCCCTAAAAAAGTTATTTTAGGTTTTTATCACAGCCTAAAATAACTTTTTAAGTTTATCTTTATAGTTGTTTCTTTATATATTTCCATAGGTATTTCATCAAATTCCTCCAAGTAAAACAGCACTCCAAGTAAAATCATCAATCAGGAAAGTATATATATAAGATCAACAAAAATCTTCAATTGCAGTATCAGAGCAGCTACATTATTTTGTGTGAATGAAGAAAATGGAATTAATGGAATGGAGAGAGCACTGGGTCTGGGCAGAAGTAGATGTCCTCTTTGGGACGTGCTGAACAGTAGCATCTGCAGATGCTGCTGACTCTGTTGAGTACAGCACTATCCACAGCAGTGTGACTTAGCCACCTATTCATGTGTAGACAACTACATTGAATGGACACTGAAATTTCAGCGACTGAATGTGGAGATAAATCTCACTCCTCCTCTCCATCTTTTCTCTTAATAAAGAATATTAATAAATAAAGAATTTCATGGTAGGTTACAATGAACCACTTTTGACATTACAAAATCCTTTAGTAATCTAAAATCTATTAAACCTCAAAACTGAGTAGATTCCACTGGAGATTCTCTGTAACAAGGTATAAACATGAAATCTGATCAAAATGCTTGTGAAAACAGATACTTTGAGCTGCTACACCAACAATGTTATGCCAGTCACCTTTCTGTATTTCTCATAAGACTGAACAGGGAAGCTTCTTTTCTCCCTGTTCCTGATACTGGGAAGAGAGTTAGTTACATAATGCTGAAGCTCAGCAAGTATTGACATTATGGGGACAAGAAAAATTTACAAAGGGGCTTTCTTCTCTTTAACCAAAGAGTTTACCAACCCTTTGGTAGACAAGTCCGCAGTTCAGAATGCCTTTTCTAATTTTTCAGATAATTCTGAAACTTCAGTAAGGACATAAAATGCAGAACTGAGGCTACCTCCTAAGAATACCTCACCCTTCAAGCCTAACAGGTGAGCTAATGCTAATAGAAGTCCAGCATGTTGCCCATTTTATTAGAGAATATTTCATTGTTTGCTGCAGATTATTATGTGCATTTTACATGAAGTTACTCTTAAAAAGTGTTAAAATTCAAGCAACGGAGAAAATGGCTACCAATCTATGAAGCTGCACTTCCAAAAGCATCCCTTTTTACTTCTTGATATTTTATGTATATGTAGATTAATGTAATATGTAGATTAATGTAGATTCATGTATATGTAGATCTGCAGAATACAGAGCTTACAAAGCTTATATCCTAGCGGTCTTTACTCAACTCTTCTCTTTCAGCTGTCCTTGCACAGAAAATAAAGGCATTTTGCTCAGATTTGGTTCCTAGAAAGTCAATTTCTCTGGCTCTGTCAGTTCTAGAACTTCTGTTCACAAAGTAATATTTAATAGAGCTCAAATTTTTGGTATACAAAGTAAAGTCTACCTTTTCATTCATGATAAACTTTAGCTTTACTAGAAGTACATTTGATGTCTAATTGATTATTTATGCTCTACAGACACCCTATCTACACAGTTAAAGTGTATATCCCAAGAAATTCATCTGCTTTTCCTGTATGCCTTAGGGTGCATTTTCCTAAAAAGTTACTCAAGCTGTGGTAAGCTGTATCCCAAATAACAGCATTTCAGTAATTTTGCAGAGCTAGCCAGTGCAAATATTTAGGTAGACATACAGACAGACAGATAGACAGGAAAAAAAATGTTTACGTAAAAAGATAAGCGATCATTATAGATTGCTTTATTTTAATTACCTTTTTCCTCTATCCATTTGGATACCATTATACTAAGTGCCTAATTTATTGGTTATTACCACAGAATAAAATTCTGCTAGAAGCAGATACTGAAGAGGAATATTTGAAAGAAAAATGTGTGCATGTTTTTCTAATATCTTACCTTTTTGTTGTTGTCTGAGCTTTTCTCAGTTTCTTTTTTTACAGCTTCTTGAAGATCAGAGGCTTGTTGCTTATATGTTAATGCTGTCAGTATCTCATCTTCTAACAATATGACATCTTCATGTGAAATTGGCCATCCCAGTTTTTCTAAAGCCTCCAGCAAAGCTTCCTTATTCTGCATATATTGGATTGGACCATCCTCTTTAAACCTTAATAAAATAAATAAATATAAATCAATAATTGCATTTAGGAGAGATTTTAATTTTTACTGTACTTTATGAACAGAATCATGGAATTTAAAGGCACAACAAAATACTAAATTCATCTAATTCAATCTTTTATATGCCACAGATTCTTGCATTTCATTCAGTTACTATTGTGTTGAATCAAGTAATTGCACTGGCTTAACCATATGTCACTGGAAGACATGGAGACAGCAAATTAAAGGGCTGAGCATAGGTGCCTCATGCCATTTTAGATGCCTGAGGCATTGACAAAGACATTATGACCGCAAAATCATGAAAATCCTAGGCTGTTCTGGCCCTTCTTCTTGGCTACAGACAAGAAGAATCTAGAGCATCTAAATGGTACTTATTAAGTCCTCATTTGCTTCATGAATCTTGACTGAACACATCAAAAAGACAGAATCTTCTGCTGTTTGTTCTTCTCACAGTCCTGCTCCACTTTGTTTCTACCCATCAATCAGAAGTTTGTTTCCATTTATGAGTTATGGTTATATCTATATCTGTTAGACTGAAGGCTCATTTTAAAACTACACACTGAAAATACTTCTACACAAGATGTGAATCAGTTACAGTATCATTGTTGATAAACAAACAACAAAACAGAACAGATTATTTCATTCTTTAAATTGCCTGTTGGAAATAATGTTATTTCTTTTTAGTAATCCCATTACTCCTCCAACTCTTCTGTAACCTTGCTAACATTTTAAAAATGTGAAACCTAGATCTGCAGAGAGTATTTAAGTGTTAAATAGTTATACTTATGCACAATTGTGGCATACTATATTTCCTATTCCACTTCCCTACTCCTCCTCATTACTCAGCTCTCTACTCCTCCAGGAACTGTTCCGCATTGAAATCATACTGATTGACAGGGTTATTTACCTAGCTTTTGTTCTCTACTAGCAAAATCCATTATTCATCCAGAATTGATGTCAAGCAAACTGATCTACTGAATCACTTCTCTCAACTATTTAGAACACAAATCACTTCTCCGTTAATTCTGAATTTTCCTCAGAATCTCATATACCTTTTGGCAAACATTAGTGACCAGAGATCTCCTCAGGCAATTCCTTAAGAACTGTGATCAAGTTAGTAGGCTTTAATAGCCCCACCTAGGTTCCTAAAGATTTTGAAAATATGTTGTCATCCTTTTGTTATACACGGAGAATATCTTTATCATTTTAAATTTAGAAAAGAAATAAAGATTGACCATTTCATCTTTTAGGTATCAATATTATCCATATTTCTATAAGCATCTAGTAATAGACTACAATTGCTAGGATTCGTTTCTTATATACCTAAACTCATGACTTATGTAGTCATGACTATATTTGAATCAAGACTGACCATGTATAAAAGTCATGAGTTTAAGTATATAAGAAACAAGTCAGATGAGTATAGGTATATAAGAAACAGGTCCTATATAGTCATAAACTTATGACTTATATAGTCATGAAGTAATAGGAATTTCCAGTCTGGTACATAGTTCCTGTCAGGATAAAGGTGCTTATTAAATCTTTACAAACAGCCACTAAAGTGCTCTTTACTGGATGACAGACAATATAATAAAATGCCAAAGGTGACATTATGCTGCCCTCCCAAGGCCTGCCACTTGACACTGGCTTAGGAATAGATTAGTACCATTCAAAAAGATTGCAAGTCCTTCCCTTTAAAAATAATCAGCATTGGAGAAAGGAGGCGCAGAGTTTAATACTACTCCATATCACATATCCCATTTTAAAGTAATGTACAGGCCCAAAATATTTGAAAATAAAACAAGGTAGTTACAGAACTAGTGACAAAAAAAAAAAGTGTGATATATTTATGACCAGCTTTTCAGAGGTGAGGTAGAAAATCAAAAGGTGACAGCTCACTTGTCTCGTTCATCTTGAGGTAGTGCTCTCCAAATAATTAGATTTAGGCGCCTATTAAAGAAAGCAAAACAGCTGTTGAGAATGCATTTCCTTGTAAATCTGTTAACCTCAAAAGAGCAACTAAACCGTTTATTTACATTTCTGCACTGATTTGTATTCTGAGAACACTGTATGGTCAAACTGTATCTTTACCATTCAGCTATGAAATTATCAACTGCAAGAGAAGAAAGGAAAACAGCATCTTTTGTCAAATAGCAACATGACTGGTTTTGGGTCACGAAAGAATTAGTGGCAATCACTGATTCCTGCCAGGATTTGCAATGGAGGGTTCAGTTCAGCACTACCTGTTAAACCAAACAACAGAACTGATTAACTATCAGCAAACTTAAGGACAGTTCCTTTCGTTAAATCGTTCTAAAAATACGTAGCCTGAAGACACATAGAGAGCAATGTTAACTATATTTTTCTGCCAAGATAACCCCTCGGTTGTGTCATTCAGACTTCTACTTCACTAATCTCTGGCTATGCAAGAAAACAGAACTAAAGTAATGTAGTTCTGTGGCCTTTTAAAAGTACCACAAATCCTTCTGCTTTTGTTTTCTAGATGCTAAGCTCTTATCATGTCATCTACTTCACAGTTTTCTCTATTAACATTTAAACAGCTAAGCCATTGCTCAATTACTTTATTTCATTGGTAAAAATCTTTACCAATGATCCTAGTTGCAGTAACTATAGGGAAGTGAAATGTACTTTGAAAACATCAGAACAGATTCATTGTTTGGAATAATTCAGATCTATCAGACTTGTAAGTATCTTGCTTGATTTACTGTCATACATCCGCAAAGATAGTGCATTAAACCCAGACCATGAGTAGGAATTTCTTGTTGGTTCATTTTATCTTCTAGAAACCAAACCAAGCACTTTCAGCATGTAAATGATTGACTGAATTCATTCACAGCCTGGAATCTCAGTGTGCTCCACCGCCTATTTCACACTTCTACATCTGCCCCCTCATAACTGGACTTGTTTGTAAAAAGCCTCTAGCTATACGAGATCATGCAGTTTGCAGCCTTCAGGTTTTTTCTCATTTAGGACTGGATAGTCTTGTGGTCAGCACATGAAATTACTGCCCTCACCACCTTCCCCCCTCTTTATTTGGTGTTAAAGGCAAGTTACATATGGGGAAGATACTGCCATGCTTTCCGCTGTTCTTCAAAGCCGCATGTACTGACATACTGTCTAACCTACAAATGCCAGAATAAATTTGTGTCCAATCACCACTCACAAAGCTGAATTTCAGCCTTTGTAAAGTCAGTTATTGAAAATGCAGCGTTTATGGCAAAATAGTTCAGTTGGGCTGCTGTTTAACTTGTAGAGGAAAAGCAATAAGAAAACATCTTTTTTATATCATTGATGATAAAGATCCTAAGGCAGGTCCATCTTTTATAGATATATTTACAAGAGTAGGGAACTACATTCTGCTATTATAAATTTGACCAACTAAGCCCTATGGGACAGTTTGCATAGTTAAACACTCCGACTCACCAAAGTTTAAGAGACAAGGGCCAATATTGTTAAAATGCCAGAAAATATATTAAATATAGAACGGGATAGCACAACAGGAAAAACTTGAACATTTAGTGGAAAACATCAGAAATATCTCAGCCCTTCTACTATAATCAGTGACAAAATGGTTTGCTACAGAAATCAGTGATAAATCTAGATTTCTGAGTTCATCAGAGTGCACAATAACAACAGACTTTTTTTTCACTGATTTCCATTAATATTAGACATTGTGAGCATTATTTGCAAGTCAGAATTCTTGATGTTTACCACAGAAAGAGATATATTTAGCAATGGGAAATGGGAAAGAAAAGGAAAGTTAAGAAATGTTTAAAAAAGAAGTTACATGATCACAGAGATACAGAGAAAAGAAAAGCTTAAAGAGGCCACAGTGGAATTAATCAGAAAGCGACAGTTAACACTTCTCATCAAGGTTTTTTTTGCTTATGTAAAATAATAATTACTTTTGTAAATGTTGTTAGAAAAAAAAAGTCTGATAAGACATCTCATCTCAAAAAAACCACACATAATAGACTAGATATCTAATGTCCTTGTTCTGTTCACTTTTCACATGCTCTTATGGACATTTAATTAATAATCATAATGCCTCTCTCAAATAAATAAATAAATAAATAGATAGATAAAGTCAGTACAGACAGGTTCCTCGGTTATACTTCTGCACTTATAGCTAGATTCTAAGCAGCTGGCAGAACAAAAAGGCCACTTATTTAAATATAAATCTGTGCTTTCAGAAACTTAAATGTAGGTTATAATCTTGCTACTATGGTATATTCTGGAGGTGCCCCTCCAGCAAGGACTGCTTCCAGGTTTATTCTTAGAAAACAAGCAAAATACTATTTTCTTTGTCATTGAAAAAACTCAGTTTGAGGAACAAGCTATTTATAATCTCCTTGTCTACTCACTGGTTTTTCATTCTGTACTTTTTTTTTAAGAAACTAAACATTTCTCCTACAGGTTAATGGTTGATTAATGTGTTTCAAAGTGTGGAATTACCAGTATGGGCAAAGTATTCATTAGCAAGTACCCAATACATCAGAAAAAAATGCATCTGGATTGTAAAGATGGTAAATTTCAGATTGTCAGACTTGCCTTTCATAGGATTTAATTGCTTGCTCCAGTTTCTCTTTATAGGCATCAAGATTCACTGCCTGAGGATTAATTAGTGTTATCCGCTTCTTGTCGCTGCTAACATGGGCCAGTGATAAAACCTGTAACAAAATAAAAGAAAAAGACTTAATTTATCACGTTTCCTTCACCAGAGCTCAGAATGCCCACAACTCCATGTCCAAAGATCAGAACAGACAGCAAGAGAAAATATGAGGAAAGAAAAGAAAGGCTGCAGGAAGAAATCTCTGAGCACCCTAAGGAAATAGTCATTAGCCGGTAATAAGGATTTTCAAAATTAAGACATTGTTTTTATACTGTTAATAAAATCTTCTGAAATTATACGAATCCCTTACACAAGTCAATGCTTTTAAGGCAAGGCAAAGCAAGACTTGTAATTACTAGTTAATTCTAACTAAATCAGTACTCTCCAAAATCCACTTGAATAATGAAAGGATAGGTCAGAAGGGACATGTTCCTGTCTAGATCATGACTATACTCCAGACTGTACTACTTTAAAACAGCACGCTCTTACACTGATTAGTATCTAATTCTAGCATAAAGATGGGGCAGTTACTTATTTCAATAAGCACTTATTCTGGAAGACCATATTTTCAAAAGAATTAGAGTCCAAAAGACACAGAGAGATATTTTTGACCACCACACCAACTCCTGACAAGAACAAGGTGGCTATTACCTACTGAAACCAGTCTTAACTGATTGCAGTAAGGCCAAGGAATCTACCCAGGCTGAGGTTCCTCACTGTCCTTCAAAGCCCACAACAGAGCATCTCCAGCTTACCAAGAAAACAGAAACTCATATACTCATCATCAGATCTTCAAAAGCGGGGAAAGCAGCAAAGACGCTTTCCCATCTCCCAACCCGAAGTCCCAACATTCTGCAGACTACTCAGATCAAACTACTCAGATTTATTCTATGGAAAGCCACTTATTTATCAGTGTCCTGAGTAAGGTCATCAAGAGAAAAAATTCAGAAACAATATAAAGCATGAGAATGTTACTCTCCCCAAAACACATCTCAGCACATTACAGTGGAATGTAAAACTTTTCCATGTGTCAGGGTATGGATAACAAAAAAGATGGATGAACCTCAATTTAGATAAAACTGAAACTTGTGTTGATGAGATAACCAATCAGCAAACAAGGCAAAAAAATGGATTTAATGCATTGGCACTTTTTTGTTATGTTTTGTTTGTGTTCAAATCATCACAGTTCTTCTGCATTCCCAGTTACTTCTGCATTATCATTTTTCAGGAGCAGTGGCGTGACCTTATATTTCCCATGAGCAGCTGGCTGTGAAGTTGCAGATCTCTCTTTCTGAGGGCCTCTTCACTCTGATTTATGAATCCACATCACTTTAGTGTCAGACTACATCAAAGTTTTCATAATAGATTAATTTTAAGATCACTTAGAAGCTGAAGTTAATTGCAACATGACAGTGAAGTATGAGTTTGGATAAAAGTGGACTTGGAAAGCTGAATGGCAAGGACCTGAGAGTACCTCTTGTTCAATTCCATATGGTCCTCACTGCTGGCTCTTACATTATTCAATCAAGATTTAAAAACGTCAGCAAGACCTTACAAACTCCCACAGCAGCTCCAAGTACAAGCAGTATCATTGCTAAATGAGTGTTTAATACAGGTTATAAAACACTCTAAATAAAATATGAGGGATAGGCAAACTTACAAATACCTTGTTACAGAATTAAAGAATAAAACCGAATAAAATGTATTCTATATAAACTAAACTTATTATGCATACTCTCAGAGCCATCAAAACTGCTTGTAAAGCCAAGTTAAATTCGACAAATAGATTCAAAGGAAGGAAAACACAAGGAAATTTTTTGAATGCCAAAATGTTTTGGCATTTTATAAATTGAATACTTACATTTGCATATCAAACGAATGCTTTTGTTTGAAAATAGCTTTTATTTCAGACACAAAAATGCAAATGTTTTAAGGACAAAACCAAAACCCAATAACCCTAGAAAACTATTTGTCATTTTAGACTGAAGTAGATGTTTTTCTTGGACTGAATCTGAATTTGGTTCTTCTGAGCAAACCATGGAAGGCAAAAACCCATGACTTGCAAGGCTGTACAGGCTACAGCCTGCAAACCAGATATTCAACAGATTCTCTACAGAAGTTTTCTCCAAAACTACATTTTTTTTCCTCAAAACTGATGGATAGATTAATGAAGTAATGTCTTTGAAATAACTCCTGTGAAATGGAGAGGCCACACAGAACTGAAATACAGGTTGGTTCCTTGTTAATTAGCAGTTGTCACAGAAAACTTTTGCATGCCTCTTCTCCAAGGTGAGAAAGCTGCTCACAGCTAGGCCGGCATCACCGTGAGCAAAGGCTCAAAGGAAGAAGTTTTATTGTTCCCAGAAAGAGCAAAGCATCATGTTTGTATTTCCCACCAAGAAAAGTAAAACCCCAGGAGAAGGAACACAAGCATGGCTTTACATTTCTTACCTTCAGTGAAGTCCTCCAGACTAGTGAAATAATGAAGACTCTTAATCAGCCTGCTAATGATTCCTACTCAAGTCTTCTGGTTAGTCTCAGAACCTGTTTCCTCCTTTTTTTGATTTGCTAGCATGAAGCTTGAAGGAGAATGGGTACTATACCTGAAAATATCTACTGGATCCAGATTTTATTTTTCCTTTCCATATCCTCTTTCAGATACAGAAAAAGCCATGTTTCTACAGACAGAACAATAATTCCTTATTCCACTATTAACCAAGGACTTTCAGTGCAATTAATGAGGGCTATCTAGGTATGATGAAGTGGTAAAAAAGATTTTGTAGGAGCTTCTATCTCTGAACTACAGAAAGGCCATAGATAACTGTTTAGATCCTACAGCAGTTGCATACATTCTGTACAGAATCCTAAAAGCAATGAACTTAACTCAGTCCTAAATTAGGCTGACGTACGCTCTCACAAACTCCTTATAAAAATATCTGTAATATAGCACTTGTTAATAGTAGCTTTCAAAGACATATCTTGTAAATTACCTTTAAAAAAAACCCACAACATTTCAAAAGCAGCTTAGAATTGCCTGCAAGGGATACAAAGGAATCTGGCAACTTAGAAAGGTGGAAGAAAGTGCGCTACTTAGGACATGTGTCCAGAAAAAGACAAGAGAAAGAAATGACTCCTCAGAAGTCAATCACTAAGGGCTGTATGAAAGTATCAAGAGTTCTCAGTGATGTCAAGAGAACTGTACGGCATTTTGTTGAAAATAGGTATTCTTGTAGTTTTGCAGGCACTGTTTTTTTGGGGGAAAAAAGAGGCTATTTTATATCTGAAATGTACTTTTTAAAATGGTCTTGATAGAAAAAGTAATCTTTTAAAAGTATTTCCTTTCAACTTCAAAAAAAATGCTTCGGGATCTTGGATTTGACTTATTACTAAAACAAAAAGTTTTGCTTCATAAATCTGCATACTATGGCAAAAATTCCCATTTCTAAATTATAAAAAGAAAAAAAATAAAAACTTCAAAATGCATTTGTACACTCACTGTATTTTACTTAGCCCTATATCACATCCTATTTTAGAAACTCTTGCTTACCCATTATTATTTACACAGATCCCGTTTAGCCTTTTAGTTTAATAATGTTTTGAGAAACATCTGTTAACAGTTTAAAAGAACTGTGCATGTTAACAGCACTTTCATAGAATGCATCATATGAGAATTAATTTAGAGAAACTTGCTACAAAATGGACTTCTTGTAGAAAGAATGGCAATTACAGTTTCCTTGGTGCAAAATTTTCTGTGAATTTTGCTCTTCCAGAAGCTCCCAATGACTTACACCTATCAATATTAGGTTTTAATTATAGAACTATTGTCTTTAGAAGAACAGAAAAAAAGTCCTGAGAATGCACCAATTTTCTTTGGGCTTAATGAGCTTAAAATATAGATCTCCGGTGAATTAATACACATCAGTAGCAGTTGTGGCTCACACTAAATGTCTAAACACCTGATGGCCACACACTGCCATCAACTGGTAACTGCGAGAGGAAAATGAACAGCTCTGAAACTTACAATCTCTCCACTTGGTAGGAAATACTATTAACTATCAGCTGTATCTGATGCATGAATGAACTTTCATATATGCACTATGCATTTAATGTACATCATAGTGAACATCAGAGAACAAAGTCATGATATTTGCAGACATGAATAACAAAATCCTTCTTAAAATAATGCCAAGTTTGATGTTTGCTCTAAAACAGCATAAGAGCTTTACCTCATCAAATACTTTGGAACCCACATGCTTGTCCAGAACTGGGATGTAGGTAGTGTCATGAGGAACAGCAGTCGGAGCTAAGGCATCCAGGATGGTGAGACGCCTGGCCACCAAGCCATGAGTCCTTAACCAGCGAGCCGAAGAGGTACCTGCACAACTAGGGGAAAAGAGACGGTAGGATGCAGCACCAGGTAGAAATGTAGTTGAGCAATTCAAAAGGACTCAAGAAACATATAAACTATCATTATTGTGATATATCTGTGTAATATCTGCGCTAACGTACCTTTTACATGGCCTTTTCACATTTCCCTGTATTTTCAGATCTGTGAAAAATAAACATTTGCAATGTATTAGGTCCTGGCTTTTGTGCAGATAGATAGAAGAGCACACGCTTGCAGTGGCATAGTAGTACCATCACCTTTTTATTTTAGCCTACTAGCAGTGTCCCAAGAGCTGCACAGTATTGTCCATTTCAGTGGCTAAATTTACCAATGAGAATTATATTTCCTGTGGTTCTTTCTTGGTGCTTGATCACTATTAACCAAGTTACCATAACCCTCATGGTCTCTAATAAATAAAGAAATGCATAAAGAAGATATGGAATATTTTAATTTAAAAAAAATCCTTTCAACTTTATGTATATTCATTTCCCATAAACCAAAAGAAAGATTAACCAGTTTATCCCCAAACTCAAGATATAATATCAAGTATCACTAATGAGATGGCTTAGAGTGGCTGATTTAAGGTGTACCACTATGAAAATCTGTATAAACACAAAAAGTATCTAAGGAACTAAAATGAAGACATCAAAATGCTCAAGCATCAGAAGTCTTTACATAGAAGGGAGGCTTTAGAACAGTGCATATACCCGGATGACAAAAAGCAAGGATGCTTCAGTCTCCTCTGTGCAGCCTCAGCCACAGCTGTGGCACAACTGCAGTGCATCGGGGACACAGATAAGCCGTTCTCACACCAATTGCCTTCTCACACCAATTGCGTTCCCGGACCAAGGAACGTGGCGGCACAGCAAGGACACTACTGCAGCACCCTCCTGTGTGTCCAGCACTCTGCATCTCTGCTGAGTTCCACTCACTCCTCTTTTCTGCAGGTTTGCTTAGTTTTGTCCCAAATGAGACACGACTCATTTCAAACCTATTAGAAGAAATGTTACCATCTGTTCCACTCCCAGCTCATTGTTGGGTTAACTTGCCTTTGAAAGTGGTTGTAGTTTTCACATTCTTTCTGTCAGAAAACTCCTTTTTTTCAGGAGATACTCTTTCCTCTGGACTTTCTTCCCTAGATTTCATTCTGTGGCTCAGGATTCTCAACAGACTTGTCTTTGTTTGTTCTGTAGGTGTTAAAAGGGAAAGAAAAGAACAGCTAACTTATTAGTCAAATACACGGCAGAGATTTTTGAAAACTAAATTATTCTTTGGTTGTCCAGTCCCGATTTTATGGGACTGCCTGCCCAAGACATCAATGATAATACCACTTCAGTCCTAATTTGTACTCTGTATTTTCCCAGGGGTGAAGACTTTTTTTCACATCAGCCAAATAGATAAATTCAGTTTCAGATTGCATCTGTGTGATGCTTCAAAGAGAAA
Source organism: Crypturellus tataupa (assembly GCA_034781795.1). Taxonomy (NCBI): domain Eukaryota; kingdom Metazoa; phylum Chordata; class Aves; order Tinamiformes; family Tinamidae; genus Crypturellus; species Crypturellus tataupa. The sequence continues at coordinate 5,055,805 of JAWLRI010000144.1, forward strand.
TTTAGTGTACTGAGGAAAAACATGAGTGTAATTAATGATGTAATTAATGAAATATAGAGCAGCTCTTCATTTTCTTCAGCGATGCACTTAAGATTAGAAAGAAATGAGTCAAATATGTACTGTTAACAAACTGCTTACATAGGTTTTATAGCATTTCTGTCAAAACAGTTCCATCTTTCATTGCAGGGCTTGTGATGAAGCATAAAGGAGACATCTGTCAGTGTGGCTCAAATTAGGAAGACAGGTGAGAAGTAAAATGATTAAAAGTAAATTAGAATTACAGGAAAATGACTTCTTATATAATCAAAGGCTTCGTTTATTCCCACAAGAAATGATGCTTTATTCTAGAATTAGCACAAATTTTTAAAGTGAGTAAATGAATTCTACTAATGGAGGTTCATTTTCGATTCTTACCTGCATAAAGCACCTTCTTCCTTTGAGCTGGGCTGTCACCCCTTGCTTGCCAGGCACAGGCTGCACGCGGACGTAGAGTCAGCGCTGCTGGCTCTTCAGAAGCACAGCCAGGCCTCTTGTGAAGAGCAGTACTTAGCTCTTGAGCACATGTGGTTACAGAAGACACAGCCAGTATCTGCTTGGGAGTGTTGCTTCTACGTGACAAAAATAACAACAACAATAAACAAGCTATAAATGAGCTTCTAAAATATGATATCATTGGTTAAAAAATTATTGTAAATGCTAAGCTAAATGTTCTGGAAATTTAAATGTTCCTTTCAATTATTTCCAAGAGTGCAAAATATTTGCTGTATTATCCTGCTCTGCACTCCAAAGAGGGGATCAAAGGCAGTTAAAATATTGTTAAATATTTTTAAAATATTTAAAACTTCTTCATTAACCCATTTCAAATGTTGTTTGTTAGGTTTCAGGCAACACCTGAATGTACATTTTTAATAAGGTCACAATGTTCTGTAGTAGTATCTTTGAATTCTAGGGGAAAGAGAAAAATAACCAACAGTAATGAAAGCAAGTGACACATATAGACATATGTTTCAGCATTAATAAAAAATAAACAAACCAACTTTGCTATAAGTACTTATTTTCATTTTTATACTGGACAACCTACTTTCTCTTCCATATACATTAAATCTTTCAACAGGACACTCCATTTTAAATTTCTTTTTATTTAAAGTATTTGTTTTATCGTAGGCATATTGATTTTAATTTACTACGAGATTGTCAGTGAGTTTGTCACTGATGCTTAACTTGGAAACACTTTTAATGATGAAATTACTTTTATTTTGATAAAAAGTAGGTCTATCAACAGGATAATCATTTTTTATGAATTCCTTGGGTCAAAGGGAACAACTCTACCATGTGTTGAAGACATCAATAATGTTCACCTCTTTGCATTAATTATTCCTAATATTTGAGAGATTCTATTGTTTTGTTACAGTAAAGTATTACTGTATAATTACAGTTTTACTCTTTCCATTAATATAACTATTTCTTTTGAAAAAAAAAAGTATTTCTTCTTGAAAGAGAAGAGTTAAAAATGCAACAGAATGCAGAAGAAGAACTCTAACAGGTAGTTTCTACCACATATTAGCAGAACAAGAGTTAGAGGACATACTTGTTCTCTGTGTCTTTTTCTCCATTACAGCAATCCATCATCAGACATTCATCATGAAAGTTCTTCACTTTCTCTAGATCTCTTTCTCCCCTTTCAATCTCTTTTCTTAAAAGGCGCATATCTTCACTCTATCGAAGAGAAAGATAAATGTCTTATTACAATTACTCTTTAAATGTTTCTTTTCTATCCAAAACTATCCAAATTCTCATAATAATTTTGAACGATGATCCAGATAGGACAGCCATATAATTTTGTATTCTTCAAGGAAACTACTTGCTTGCTGTAGTCTCCCTGCTTCCTAAACCAAAGTTTTGTTCACTTTCTGCACATACAAGCAAGCTAACAGCAAAAGAAGATCGAAGTATATTTGGTAACACTGGGCGATCATTTAATTGATTCGTTCTTTTTAGGAAAAAAAAAACTAGCATTCTCCAACAAGCCAGTTATGCTCTGCAACACGAACTGCCATATTTCTAAACATTACAGTGTGGTCAGGAGTTCATAAATAAAATATAAGATATGTACATGTCAACTATTATTGTTCCATCAGTCCACCAGATCCCAGCTATATCATACCCAGTCCTTAAAAAATGGGAAGTAAAAAGCACAGTCTTTAAGTAAGTGTTGGAAGTGAACAGACTGGGAATCATTTGGATCACAGGCAGAAGAAACAGGAAGGAAATTCCAAAGACGATCTCCTTCTAACCCCCAACGGGGTGCAAATTCTGGCTTAGGACAGCAGAGGTTCTGGTCCTCATCCTTCCAACATGTGCCAGAGTCGCACATCAGAAGAGCCACCAAAATTGTCCAGTGCATCCCCTGACATATTGCCAAAGATGGGGTGTTTTCATATCTTCCTTCTTCTGTTACTCTCTGCAGCAGTCTAAATTTCCTGCTACTGGCTTGTTCCCAGTTGCTCTCATAGTTCCACTACAGCCATTGCTAAAATTTGTGGAACTAATTAACTGAGTATTAGCTTTAATTAAAAACAAGAATATGCTTTCAGTGGTGTTTCTTTCAGCCTATTCAGAATTTTCCTACTGGGAATTGTTAGATTGAGCTCCTTAGTTACACTCGATAGGTCCCCATTATTCTAGTAACTTTAGTCATTACAGATATCTCCCCAGTGGCTGTTGTAGAGGAAACTTTTAGCAAAAATCATCTCTCCACTCTCTCATTCATTAACAGGATACAAATCAGAGTTTCGTTTTATACAGTAACTTATTTCTGAGACAACAGATATCATGCACGTTTCTTCCACAGCTGAATTTGACTTAAATGTATGTCTTCTTTTTAGCAACATTAGCACAACAAATGTACTTTATATGGGCTTCTTTGTTGCGATCTAATAAAATATCACAATCAAAAAACGGTATAATCATTTCTTCCACATCACTTCAGATTTGTCTAGAATTAACCTTGTTTTCTAAATAATATATTGTATGTAATATGAAATTGCAGTAATGCAAATTCTGTGGCCTCTTCAATAGCACAAAGCAGCAAGCATATGTGTTTAGAAATACTTACAACAAGAGTCTCTGTAGCTTCAGGATCAGTCAAATAAATGTTGTAATAATGAAACCGTCCTCCTGTTTCTGTAGCTAGTTCATGCAAAAATTTATTGGCTTCTGTATCATCACAGTTGAAAGATACAGTATGAATGGGAATCTTATGGTGAAGCTGGACTTGAGCCAAAATTGTTTGAGGGCGCTGAAGAACAAAAGTGTTTATTAAGCGTGTGACACGTAAAATATATTTATCAAAACATGGAGAATCTGTACAGAATTTCAGCAGTTGTAATGTGTCATACAGATAGACATAGCTTAGTTAAAAAGATGAATTTTATACAGATTGTATATTTCATAATTACATGAAACAAACTCATTTTGAACTAAATTTGTAGTCCTGAGAATGTTAGAGGTAGGGGATAATCTAATAAAATAAAAATAAAACTATAAAATAATTATTATACTTTGTTTCTGAAATTTTAAAGGAAAATAAAGAATTAAATTATGATAAATTAAATATGTTCTAGAATATATGTCCTAAATAGCAAGGGTAAGTGTCAAACAATGCAGATTTTATTTAATGTTAAAGTGAGAAATTTTAATAACTGATAACCAATAACAATCTATCTTCCTTCAGAAAATAACAAAGATTAAAACTAAAATTAAAAGAAAATTTAATATGTAAATCAAATATTTTTACCCTGATTTTTAAATCAGGATTAATTATACTTTGATATTCAAGTAACTTTGAAGCATGTAAATCTACCTTGATTCTTGGGCTACTTTCCTTTGATCAAGAAAAATGGAGGAAAAATAATAGCAAACCTTTAGCTATTTTTTTCATTATCAGGGCATAAAAAAGTTATTTCTCTAAGTTTATAATGCTTTTGGAATCACAGATTTATTGCATGTTTAAGCAATTTATTTTATGTGACTTTCAACACAACTATTTACCTAAGTAAATACCTACATACTTAATGAGTTATTTGGTAGAAAATCTTGAGCTCAAATTCGCTTATTTGGTTACCAGTCACTTTCTTTCTATGTTTCCAAGCCACCATACAAGGCTGAAAGGTTTTCATAAGGTTTTAAATCCAATCATACTATGGGAGGTTACAAGCTCTTAATATTTAAATCCAATCATTTTAAGGGATATTCATTATTTCTCAATTTTTAATTAACAAGATATTTTTGCTAAATTAGGAATGTAATAAGTACACTTTAACACAAATCCTAAGCTTAGACATTGAAATACAATTTTAATCAATTATCGGATCCTTAAAACAACTGATTAGAAATTACAGGAGTTATCACACATCAAAAGTGGTACCATGGGAGAAGAATTCTCATCAAGAACCTTTCACAAACAGCACATTTTAGAGATCCAATTTAATGATATTATGACCACCTCCAAGAGACTCAGCTCTGAGCTATTATATCCATCCCCTACTGTTTGCATCAGCTTTCTGCTACCATCCCTGCAGCACCACACTAGTTCATTTTCTCCTATTTCAGAAATACCTGGTCAGGTCTCCCATCAGTCAGAAGATAAATAGCTTGAGTGTCAGTATCAGCGAGTGCAATCTGCAGAGCTCGGAGGGTATTTGTGGAAGTTCCAACCTAAGCAAGCAAAAGGAAGCAGACAACACAGAGCGGCCAGAAAATCAAAGTAAATGTCAAAGTAGCACCTATTAGCACCAAATTGCTATTCTGTGCTTATGCAACCATATATAAGTGAATTGTTGAGCAACAGAAATACAAGCTGTAGCAAAAGCAATCACTGAAAGACCATAAACAGATAGGAGGATATAACATAGAGGATATATTGCATTTTCCCATTACTGTTCTTGATTGCCAACTCTTACACACTTGACATGTATGTTACTTAATCAAATAATTCAAATCTGTAAATGAGTTGCTCAAGATGTTTCTCAAAAATAGAGAAAGCACTTACTGCTTTTCTCAACTAATTTCTTTCCAAACTATCTTCCATGTAATCCCTCAGCACATCATAATCTGTTTTTCAGTAAAAATGTTAGCCATGACAATAAAAATACAAGTAACAGTACTGTGCCTTCTAGAAATTCATATTTGAACAACACTTTTCATATATTATTAACACACTTAGTGTTCATGACTTGTCTTCTTTCTTTCTAGACTTAATACAATTCCTAAACTCACTGAAATGCAACTCACAGCTTACAGGAACGCCAAAACTAAAACATTTTATATCTTCAGATCTCTACCTTTCAAACATTCCATGTAGAAAAATTACCAAATTTAAGGGAAAAGTGAAGTTTTATCAATATGGAAAAATGTTTTGTTAATTCTTAGTTTTAGATTCAAATAGGACCCAAGAAAACTTTACAAGATGCAAATCTTTACAAGAAAAAGTCTGTTTTATAGTAGTATAATGCTAAGTACCTATTCAGAGAGCAATGAGAATTATAGGAATCTAAGTGAGAAGAGACTTAGGATCCATATATATACCACATTGCAGAAGATACATATGTTTTTATCAACCCTAACATTGACCCTACATCCAAAAATATGTTAAAAGAGAGCATTATTACTTCAGTCCTACGTGTGTTAGCTAAAACTTCTTCCAGTGTGTCTTTCTTCCAAAAAGCTTATTAGAAACGGTAGAGAAAGTAAATCAGAAAAAAACAGATGGTATAATCTGGGAGTGACTCTGTAGAGCTACGCAAGAGTTACATGAGCCAGGCAAGTGGTCACTTAGATGCTTTATACTCCTATTCCCTTATCCACAGAGAGCTCTAACAGTACCCATTCATAACAAGCCTGAGCCATTTCTTGTGCTAAATACATCTAAAATTCTTAATGTTTTAGTATGTATCACAGAGTTTTAAGCACATCACCCTTAATGACATCTAAATTAGCCATCCTGGGTCTTTCTAATGATGGTACTTGGTTTGGAACTTCTGTCACTTTTCATGGGAAAAAACCTATAATGTGGATGTGGATGATACGAAGAAAATGCATGACAATGAATGTTATGGTAAATCTTCTTAATTTTAGATTTCTCTGTTGCTACAGTTACAAATCGATTAGAACAGATTAGGGGTTGACCTGCTGGAAAGCAGCTCCGCGGAGAGGGATTTGACAGTCCTGGTTGACAGGTTAACCACGAGTCAGTAACACTCCCTTGTGGCAGGAGAAGCATTGCCAACAGGTTGAGGGAGGGGATCCCGCCCCTCTACGCAGCTCTAGTGAGGCTGCATTTGGAGTATAGAGTGCAGTTCTGGGCTCCCCAGTACAAGAGGGACGTGGAGCTTCTAGAGAGAGTCCAGTGTAAAGTGACAAAGATGTTTAAAGGGCTGGAGCATCTATTGCATGAGGAAAGACTAAGCGAGCTGGGCCTGTTTATCCTGGAGAAGAGAAGGCTGAGAGGAGATCTGATCAACACGTACAAGTACCTGAGGGGTGACTGTAGGGAGGATGGGGCCAGGCTCTTCTCTGTGGTGGTTGGTGACAGGACAAGGGGTAATGGGTGCAAGTTGAAACACAGGCAGTTCCACCTCCATATGAGGAAGAACTTCCTTCCTGTGAGGGTGACAGAGCCCTGGCACAGGCTGCCCAGAGAGACTGTGGAGTCTCCTTCTCTGGAGATCTTCCAAACCCGCCTGGATGCCACCCTGTGCCACGTGCTCTGGGTGTCCCTGCTGGAGCAGGGGGTTGGACAAGATGATCTCTAGAGGTCCCTTCTGACCTCAGTCATTCTGTGATTCTGTGATTCCGTAAAATGCCTCACCGTTTTTTGTAAGTTTATAAGTGAATGTGACATGTCTTTATTATGAGGCATCATCACCCCACAAAATATAAATGTTATCACATTTGCTGTTTATAGCTCAACTTCCCTATTCAGCATCACTGGGAACCAAAGAATACGACCAGATCAAAGGGCCTATACTGATTGATATTCGGAGAGATCTGCTGTTCCTTTCAGCTTCACTGTGAAACCAGCTTTCTGATCTCAGGCTTATGCCTGTGCTGTTTTAAATAGTCTAAAATGTTAGGAGCAGATGAGATACTTGAAAAAAAAATGAAAACTCTTCTTGTAAAATTCCCTGTGCTTTTCAGAAATCCTGAGCTGAGCACTTGAAAGGAAATGTATAGAGGCAACAATTCACAGTTTCAGTGAACAGTGATAAAAAAGGCCATTACCAAATGCATGCACAAAATGTGTAAAATCAAGCAAGCTCAAGGTATGATCAAACCTGCATGATGTTATAGCACATGTATGGCTTAGGCGGCAGACACAAATCTCTGGGTCTGAAGGAAGGTAGGACCATTAGGTTTACTAACCAAACTCCTCCAACCGCTCAGGCAGGCCACATCCTTCTCTATGCATTTGTGTTACTATTTTCTGAGTATGGTGGGTTATCACCTGAGGAAGGGTGAGGAGTTTGATAATATGTTCTTCTGTTAGCAAAAGTAACATGGGATATACGTGTACCGATTTGCAGTCCCGTTTTGGCCATGCTGCTGTCCACATTTGACCCACGGACTGGTCTGAAGCTGTTGGCAGTTGCACTCAGGCTAGTGTGTGACTGTGGTAGACTACAAACACTTCTACCCCATTTCAGGGAAAAACTGTCAGTTTTTGGCCACAGGCAGAGAGAACACTGGGAAGAGAGGTGGATGTCTGGTCTGACTGAGGCTGCTCTCATCTTTCTGTAGAAGCTGAGAGACAGCCCGTGCACCCAAAGGGATGTGAGGAGCTCCCGCAGCTCCCTGGCGTCAGCTGGGAGCTGCCCAACAGACCATTTCTTAAACCACCCCTGGGCTGTGGGTTTGCCCACAACTTCCCTGGTCCATGCAGCATGTATGAAGCAAGAATAACAAATCTAAACGCAGGGTTTGAGTCTGTCTCCTGAAGAAATCAAACTTGCATTGTAGTTATTGAAAGTATCAAGCTGTAAATGGAATTAATATGAATTTATAAATATATCCACCGTGAAAAGATAATACCTGACACAAATGATGCTTTTAATTCTGATTAAATAAACTCCATACCTCCTCTGTATTCTCAGGAAGGTTAAGTCAAACATTTAGGCAATCTGAAAAAAACACTATACAGATAATTCTTGATAATTAGTTTCCATTTTACCTCAAGTCCTTTTATCCAAAACCAAGCATCCTGCAAATTCTCCTCATTAACTTCAGCCAGTTTCTCTTGCCACGCCACTGCTTGAGCACTAAATTTCACAAAGTTAAATCTCTTTTTGTGTCTCAGTTGTTCCTGCAAGAGACAATGTCTAAATTTTTCGATATTGTATTGTATTCTCAACAGCTGATTAGTTAGAGTCAGACTAATAGAGTTTCAATTAGTGTATATTGATTATATGGTTACAATAAATTATGGTATCATTGACTTATGGTATACAGAGAGACACACAGAGACAGAGAGATGGGTCTGACACTACATGCAATTATTAAGATAATATGAACTTCCCATGGGAGTCTCCATTTACTCAGTTCTAAACCTGGACCATTTGAGAAACAAAATATTTAGAAGGGTGAGAAACAGAGATGAGACTAGTTATGAACATTAGGATAAGGAAGAGATAATGACTATTCTGTACAGGAAATTAAAATGAGAATCAAAATACAAGATTGTTTAGAGCAGGAGAACAAAGGGAAGAATTAGGACAGTAAGGGAGACTTAAAAAATTCCCGAAGTTGTTTTTTGGACAGAAGTTGTAACAGACTGAAAGTTCTGTGCAAGCTGGTACAAACCTTCAGAGTCTACAGTCTTTGACTCCCTATTCCCACCATTTCTGTGCAGACACTCGTGAAACCTTCTAGCACAGTATCTTATTCTTCTAATGCTGATCCACCAGACAATCACATCTTACTACTTCCTGTCAGCTATACACTTAGTTCAAAAAACTCCATTATAGTTTTACTTTTTTTAGCCCAACTAATGATTGCTATTGATGTCAGACAGATAGAATATTTATTTGTCACTGGCAAAGTTAAAGTACATGACTGAATCTAGTACGATCATTACAAATCACAATATGCCAGTGGAATTGGATAACACTGCTTAAAAATAAAAATGAAAATTCCAAAGGTGTTTCATCACATTGCACTGTTTTTGTTTGGTTTTGTTTTTATTTTGTCTTTAGAATCATCACTTAATCAAACCTGTATGAGCTGAAATATTTTCTCCTTCACCAATGACAATTTATCCTTCATAGACTGAGATGTATCAATAAGAATATAGACATCATCTTCAAACATATTTCCGAAGAGCCCTCTGCTTCCTTGCTGAAGCCACTTAATCCTGGGGTGAGATGAGGGAAGAAAAAAAAAACTCATCAGAGCACTGTGTATCAGAGTTTAACAGGAAGTATGTTTTATCATTGCTGCATTTCTTATTTCCTTTCCCTAAATATCTGTCACTAGTCACTGTCATATGCGGTAAACTGGACTGAAACCTTTAGTCTCTACCTAACAATGCAAGACCCTTTTAGTTTCTTTTTTCAGCAGGAATTTGGAGACAGAAGAAACACAAAGCTATAGGGGAACTTTATAATGCCCATGTCAGGTAGTATTTATTTCCTCTGTAATTCCATTGCTCCTGTAACTGCTCTCCAAGCTGAAGTCAAAAAATCACATAAACATATGCTAATATCCCTCCCCATTTAGGAAATCACCTGAGAACCTATTCTGCAAGGAACTTAAGCACTTTAAAGGGTCCTAATGTAACAGAGATGCTTAAATGCCTTGATGACCAGGGGCCTTAACCACAGTCTTAGTTTTACTTCTCAAGCAGAATTTGAGCATGCCTGCTGGTTAAATACATGCATGCACACGTCGTGTACAAGAATATTTCCTCAGTAATGGCTGCAACTGGTTCAAATCTAATTTCCCCTGAGCGTCGTTAACTCCTTGTCTACTCTGAAGCATAAGCATTTAACAGGTTGAACATAATGGCCTTGGGAAAAATTTTACTCAATTCTAGAGAGGTTAAAAAGAAGTTTTCATAGAAACTGAAAGGATCCTATTATGTTTGCTACTGACAGACATTCTACCATGCGCTATTTCCCAAAAGTGTTTGATATTGTCTACCAAGATTTTGTTATAATGAGATGAGCCATTCAAGGCATAATTGTGGCTTTGCATTTCAAAAACACAAATTCATCAAAGTCCTTTACCTCATTTTTTTTGCTTTGTGTATGTATGTAAAAATTATGCTAAAAATAGCAAAAATGAAGATATACCAAAAGGAATAAGAAAATTTTGCTCAACTTTGCTAAATATATACAGGCAATTACAGTTGTGGAAGAGAGCAGCAATAACATTTAAAAAAAAAGAAAGTTTGCATCCTGCCTTTTTTTGATGAGATGTCATTGCCCTAAAATACAAAACAGAAGGCACTGTGTACTCTTTCTGTTTGCTCTAGGTTATCTATTATGAAATTGTCCTTCTTTTCCTAATGTAGATATAAAAGATAAGATTTATTGAATCTATAATGGAGATATCCACATTTGAGTCACTCAGAGGAAGATTGCTTTTGCAAACAACAAGAGAAACAGGCATTTTTTGAATATAATCCATTTAACCTATTTGGGGCCATCTGTAGGGCAGACGACTCACACCTAGAATTGCCTATTTTTGTGTAGACTTCCTACAGAATCTGTAAGTACACATGCCTATACTGCTATAGAAATATAAACCATGAAGTCAGCTTGACATATGTTCCTTAATAATTAGCTTATACCCTGCCTATGATTTAGAGTGTTCATATTTTTTCTCTCCAACACAGAATTGCAGCCAAGGCAGAGAACCATTACCCATATGGGCACAAGGCAAGGTATGCTACTCTGTATGAGTGCCAGGTATAGATCCCTGATCCCCTTTCAAATTTAGAGGACTGGCTAAGCAGTCAACATCTGCACTTGATCAGCAGAACAGTCCAGCTGTTCATGGTTTCATGGTTTCAAATGACGTGTCATCTTCAGTTGTCCTGGGAATATTTCAGGAGAGAGGTTATCTAATTTCATATAATGCTAGCCCCACTAACAATTAGGAAAAAAAAATCTATCCCTGTGAACACTCTGTGTTATAAGAAACATGCCCAAGCTCTTCTGTCAACCAAACAAGTGCTCCCTTTTGGCAATTTCCTCCTCCTGATTAGGAGAGGTCTGCTCCCCACATGATGGTAACATGTAGTTAACCTTTGCTCCATCTTTTTAGGGAAGAATATCTTTGAAAATGAGCAAGTGTGGAAGAGCACTTGGTTCACCTTTGTAGCTGGCTCATCTACAAGGAAACCTATCCCAACGCTAGTGTAATATGCTCTTAAAGAGCAAGAAAATGCAAACTACAAGCATCTGTTTTCTCTTTTAAAGGTATCACAAGAGACTCTTAAGTATACAGAATGAATGTCTAACAAGTCTTATTAATCATTCCGGAAGTTTTCTGGCATTTTGTGTTCCAATGCTTTTTATAACTTGAGCAGTATTTCATTTTTCTGATCCATCCTGAGAATAAAAGGTAACAAAACTCTTCATCAGATTATTTATATAGCTACAAAGACACAGAATTCTGATTCAGAAATGGATTTCTGCCTTAATACTGCTATTGGCAGTTTACCAGCTACTTCAGTTTATTATGGCAGTAAAGGAAACTTTCCAACAGAAATGTAAAATAACACAACAGAATTTATGTGGCAGGAAACTAACCTTCCTTTCACTTGTCTGAGAACAGTCCTCATTTTCTCTTCATACTGCCTGTATTTTTCTGTAGTAACATGCACATGAACTACAGAGCCATCTTTCCAGAAGGCATGTACAAACTTGTCACAGTATTTTGCATGAATTACCTTCCTCTTTGTCTCCTACAGCAAAGAAACACAGTACATGTTCCAAAACATATCCTTTTGCTATAATATTTGGAAAACGAACTTCAGAGGCACATGCATGTTGCAAAGGAAGAGCTGCAGAAATGGACACAGAATACAGTGGCCACAGAATTTGTTCATAGCAAAAGCCTAGAGAAATTGTTTTCAATCTCTTTAACTAGCAAGAATAAAGCGTACTGAATAGCATAATGGTAGAGTTAGAGAAAAACAAACAGAAAACAAATGAAAGGTAGACCAATAAGGCATTGCTGAAGCCAGCCCTGACTCCTCCTTTCAGATGCCGTCATTTTCAAGGAGACAGCCCTTTGAAGAAATCGTATTTATGACCATCTTTGCCCCATCCCACTAAGAAACTGGTTTTAACAAAACCCACATCACAAAAAAATCAAACACTTCAACATAAATAGAGCTATTAATCAACACCTCAAGTCGTAAATCAAAAAAATAAACAACAACCCTCAGGATCTGAGGGAAAATTAACAATACTGACAGCATCGGTTTGTGAAGATTCATCCTCTGGTTTACTTTTTATGTCAACGATCCCATCTGCGTGGCGAAAACTACAATCAGCAAGTGCATCGTACAGTGTCAGCTTCCGAGCTTTCAAGCCGTACTTCTGCAACCACTCCTCTGAGGACAAATATTCATCAGACTTGTGCTCCTGTAGTGAACGATCAACTTGGGTTGCTAATAAGGCAAATAAAAATAAAAACACTTTCATGTTTAATACGCTTCATTTTTGATAAGCCATTTCCAAAAAATGCCATGATACTGGGGCCAAATTTTTCAAATTTATGGCCACACTTTCTTTCCTAATCCTTGCCTAGTCTCTTGAACAAACCCATAACAGGTGATTAGACCATCAGTATAACTGTTTAAATATGGATTTAGGAGTCTACCTAAACATTTTTAATTTTCACAGCAGAACTGTTTTGTAGAACTTGAGAAGGATCCCCTAGTAGTTCCTGAATAGAATATAGAATTAAATCAGAATAATAAATGCCCGGATATTCCTCAAACATAAAACATGGAACTCTATGTGGCATAAGAAGATATGATAGTCATTAAAACTGTCTAATATATTCCCTTGTCAGCTGTAATTATCAGGTTTTATGATTCCCCCCCAAAAAACAGGGACTGACTGCTAACTATAATCCTCTGTGTTATAGACATAGAAGCATAGTTATTAAGGAAGGAAGGGAGCTTAAGAGACAGACAAATAGAGATTAAGAAAAAGAGTATGGCTGTTTCTCAAAAGACAGAAGAAATCTCTTTGTGTTCTCATAGGTAGACAATTTTCTACAGATGTTTCTTGCCAAGCTTATCCTTTAAATTTTGTCAAGTTTTAAACTCATATAATGAGCTGTTAAAAGCTGGCAGCTAAACTCTCTGAAGATCATTGCTCTGTAGCTGTTCTACTTGCACTGACAGCTTTGGAGTGAGTGGATACTTCTGACAGATTTTTAATAGTCTCTACATCAGTTGTGTTTTTTTATTATTATCACGCAATTCTCCGCAACAGATTCCTTTATAACTGGCGCTACCTATCAGAAAATTGAGATCAAAGAATCTCAATAGGCAACAGGATCAACATGTGAACAGAATATTTTCGGTGTTATAAAGTTTGGTTTAAGTGCTGAATTGTTGAATTACAAAATGCTTGAATAGACTCCCTCATAAGATGTATAAATTTATGTAGAATCATTTGAGAAAAGGAAACTTCAGAAGATATAATTGGAAATTCAGTTGAAGATATAGGCTAACACTGTATCATCTTGTTGATTCTTTCAGAGAAGACTATTAAAAAAAAAGCAAACTTTGGCAAACATTTTACTCTGTTTCTGCACAATATTGCCTTTTTATAGACTCCATACTTGTGCATCATCTTATATTTTCTTTAGATCTGTGCTCTTCCTCTCAATATCAATATTGATACTGAAAGAGAAAGGATTTTTTGTTGTTGTTGTTATCTGGTATAACTGTTGATATGTTTACCTTTTTCTTATCATCTTCTTTTATAAATTCTCTAAGGACTGAGAACTGCACATCTCTGGATACTGGTAACAGGGGGATAAAGAGCTCATCACTAGCTCAATAAACCACATCTAAACTGAATGACCCAGCAGCAGTTCGCATAGCAAGGCGAATTTATTCTGTCACACTTGAATTTTAGCAGACTTTTGTGATATAAGCCTACTTTGGTTAGATGCAGCTATGGTGACTAGAGTATTGATATCCTGAGCCTGTAAACAATTCTATCTGCTCCCTTAACAAACACAGGGATCAGTGCAGGTGCAGGGTCAGAGTCTGTCCATGTGCAAATGTTTGCTTTCTAGTTGCATGTGGCCCTTAGGACAGCTATTCTGACAACTGTCACATATGCACTTAGGGAGTTGTACACAGAAATCTGTCATTTTTGTTTTTTCCATGTGTTATACATAAAAAGTCATTTCTCAGTTCAGATAACTGCATTATCTGGAAAGTCAGCAGAAAATGTATCCCTTTGTTTCCGTCTCCCTTGCTACAGAACATTGCAATCTTTAGAACAGATCATACTTTACAGTAGAGCATTTACAAAGAGGAAGGCAAAAACAGGAAGAAAGGCAGACAAAGGCAGACAAACAGAAAAACTGCAGTCATTTGGACCAATGGGCAAAATTCAAACAAGGCTGAAAAACTGTCATAATTTAAATGTAAATCATGATGTAATTTAATTTCTTTTAATTCATCTAGAAAGTGATTACATTTGAAGGCATACACTAAAAGAACACTAAAGCTTCACAGCCAAGCACTCATAAATTAACAAGCCCTGGAATTAAAGCTGCCCTTGCAACTTCTTTGTGGTCCCTTTGTTCACATGCACTACAATAGTTGTTAAACTGCATACTGGCAGTCCTGCTAACTTGGAGGATGCTCCCGTCAGAACACTAAAGAACTGTATAATATCCCTCCACAGAATAATAAAGCCAAGCTAAGTCCTGAGGAGTTATGTTATTGCCAGATGTTCAAATCCAGTGCATGCAGGCAAAGTTCTCTGCTTCAGACCCTTACCACCACAACCCACTCGCACATCTGAATACACTGCTGACAGAGCTCAGGTGATGTACAAGAGACTTTGCTAACTGTTATTCAGAAAAGGGTATCTGTCCCCTGCCTGCACCTAGCCAAAGTGAAAGTAATTGCACTAAAAAAAAAATGCAACTACATAAAATCATTGATGAATTGTGCTAAATCTGCCTGAATTTTGTATCAACTTAAGCAAATTAAAAACACACTAGACTCTATATAAAGTATCTTAAACCCCAAGCCTAAGGCAGAACATAGGCACTGACACTTACAACTATGATCATGAAAATCCAGCCTCTCAGTTGCAACCTAGTCCTGAAGCCACCTAGACTTTGCAAACTCCTAAATTTCCAGTATTTAAAACTTGCCAGAGTGTATTACTGTGCTCCAGAGCACTGTGCCCAGAGTACCTCCATCTCAGCAAGGCTGAGCAGCTTCTCACCAATCCCTGTTTAACCCTTGCAAGGGTTCAGTGCTTCTGTCTCCAGAAAGCCTCGGTCAAGTATGCACAGAACAACAAACAGATCATGCTCTGGACAAAATATAATGGTGGAAACTGTTTAACGAACAGATGCGGGTGTTACGCCATGTATCTTAACACAACAGGGTCCATAACACTCACCTAAAATTACAGTAACTTCGTTTCAATTCTCTGTATCTCCCTAGCAATATTCAGATCCAAACTTTCAGGGGAATATCCTAGCTACAGAATTAGAAGCTATTCCAAGACGGTCATGAGGGAGAAATACTTCACAGCACTCTGCAGAACACAGCAAAAGATTTACTGGCCCAGGCAGAGAGAGAGAGAGCAAAAAAGAGGAACTAAACTTCTCAACATCAGTGGTAAGCACATTAAGCTAGAAGTGGAGTGATGCAGGTTACAACTCGTGTTTCTCAGGCTGTTTCTGTATTTTGTCCAAGGGCTGTTCAGTACAGAATATGGAAGTCCAGGATGTTGTGAAATCGGTACTCTGACAAAAATACATGGTAAACTGGTAGGCTCCAGTATGGTAGGCCTGCTATTTATCTCTCTGGTAGAAAAAAAATCTTGAAACCTAGGTAATTTCCAAACCTAATTGCTAGTGTGAATTAATAGCAATGTACTTCAGCCAGAAGTGTTAAAATTCAGCAAGTTTAAAGTAAACGGAGGTTTGTAATGGAAATTTTTAAACACTCTATGTTTAGATGCCAAGTATACATTCTGCCTATGTTTAGACATTGCTGCTAAATCCTCCTATTGGAACTAAAAAGAAAATCATCTCTAAGTTGCCAAATTATGAAAACTGTTCACAAACAAAACAAATTGATCATGAATGCAGTGGTCACTCTCTTGAAAGAAACAAATGATACCATTTTGAGAAGCTGGTTGCTCAGATTCTGATAAAATTTTCTGGACTTGTGTCAGTGTACTCCTGGCTTCCTCTAGCTCATTCCAGATCAGGAAGACATCTTCACGGACACCAGCTACTGCAAAAGGAATAAAAGACAGAACTTGGCATTGTCAGAAGAAAATCTCCTTTCACTTTTATAACTTCTCAATTATCATAAAGTATTGGGGTTTATCCAGATACTGCTGTATAACTTTGTTCATAGGGACCTGTTGCAATAATAAGTGCTGTTCTTTGCAGGAGATCTAAAAAGGGCTCAAAGTTGGCACCACATTCTCTGTGCAGAGAGTTAGAGGTGCTTAGCCTGGTAGAGGCAGCCTACAGAGCTGGCCACAGTCCTTTCCCATAATGGGAACAAATCATTTTTAACATTGTCAGACAATAATAAGGAAATTTTACATAGAAATTCACATGTGGTCCCCTGGACTTCTTTGCAAAGGAAGGCTCAAATTATTAGTTCCAACTTTGAAATTTTAGAGAGAGAACATTTTGAACTCTATCTCCCAAAGTACATATCTTTATTTATCTGTACTTTGTATGAAGCATCCATCTTAAAAAAAAAGGGCAGTTGTAATTAAATGCTAGAGAAAGAAAAACATTTCCATCAGGTTATATTCTCAAATAAATGGAAAAATCCAAGGCTGGTATTGGCACAAGGATTTCTTTATCCTGACAGTTATGTTTGTTTAAAAGATTAATATATGTATTTACTTAGTAGAGTACAATTATTAAAATTGAGGTACCATGTGTATTTAAGCAGTCTACAAACTACTAAGAAAAAAATGTGTTAAATTAGGTTAATCACAGATCTTAAGACTACAATATAGGTTAGAATTCAATCCAGAAATGAAAAATGCATGTAAATTATGATATGAGTGTAAAAAGGGGGTCAAATCATAAGCTCTCCTAACTGTAAATGCAGACTACAAGTTATTGCAAATTACAAATTATTACTGCATTACAGATGAAGATGCTGGGTGCATCTAGTGGTTTAGTGTATATACAGTGATTCACTATACTAAAGATAACACATGCAAACCTGTCTACTAAAGTCGGCTATCAGTTAGTAAACAAACCAGATCATTTTGTTCTTCGATAAACTTCCTTGAAGTGGTAATATGAACATGTTTTGCAAAACCACAACTGAAATATTACATGTGAAATCCTTTTTATTTCCAAGAAATATTTTGAAATGTGTTGTTGTATAGTGCCATCTCCTGGGATCTGCCTGTACTTAAAAAAAAAAAAACTGCCTTGACCTGTGCAACAACAACCAACATTTCCTCAGTGGCAAAAAGCCTAAGTAAAGCATAGTATAGAACATTAAAGACATTAAACACATATCTGTAGTAACAGTACAGACCTAAAACCAACAGTACAGACCTAAAACCATAACATACATGCACACACATGCATCTATTTCTAATTTTAGGATTGCTGAGAGTGCAATCTAGCAAATCCATCTTCTACTGAAGCTGTATGTGCTCCATAAGTCGTCAAATAGCAGGATCCAAGGTTAACTTCATGAAGGCATTAAATGCTATGTTAGAAATAGTGAAAGTGTTAGTAATTTTTCAACTCCCTTAAAAATAATACTGATGACTTTAGGGTATTTCTTTCATTCCCCTTTAATTAATGGTGTGGACTCTTCAATTTTACAGGAATATTCTGTCTTGAATAACATGTGCACTGAAATGACATTGCACAAGAAAGTGCTTAGTTTTTTTTTTTCCCCTATTTGCTTTTATGCTGCCACACAGCCAAGTGAAACTGCATACATTTATGAAGCAAAGAGGTTTGCTGACCCATATTTGACAGGACAACTACAGGCATCAACCATTGCGCATTGCGAATGCCACGCTGCCTGGAAAACCTTTCATCCAGGCCACAGGCTGCCGTGGCTTCAACCAGAAAAGCAGGTTGCGAGCAGCGCCACCGAAGCAAATTTCTGTCCCTACACAGGACACTCACCTCCACCTCCACTTCCACCTCTTTTGCTTTACAGCTAAGGGGGGCTGGGAAGGAAAAGTTCCTCTGGCAACTGAGTCCCCAGACCTCAAACACGAGCATCCCCCCTCACGAGTATCCTCCAGGCAGTGTTTTTGACCCTGCATCCTCCAGGCAGTGTTTTTGACCCCATGGCCAGCCATTCCTACTGAATGACTTTAAAGCAAATAACGACTGTGAAACGATCAGTGAAAAACAACTAAGGAGGACAAACCTCTCGCCAGCTGAAACTCCCTGCGTTCACGCCTCAGCTGGGCCATTTTTAGGCTTGCGGAGCTCCAAGCAGTTGCAAAGCGCTGCCCTGGTGGTACCGTGAGGGTCGAGGGCTCCTGCCCTGGCCCATTCCCCAGCCCTCGCCCCTCTTCACGTGCCCCCCACCTCTCAGGGGCCGCCTTGTCTTAAAAGCAAGGCGTTTTAGGGGCTTTAAGGGCCCACGGGTTGCTCCGCTCGCGAGGGGACGCTGCCTCCCCTCAGGCGAGCCGCGAGGCGACTGGCAGTTTAACGGTCCTCACGCTGGGCCAGGAACCCGCTGGCCCCGTCGTCTCCACCGCTGCCAGGGGCGCCGGGCGCCGCAGGGCCGGCACGGCGGGAAGCGCGAGCCGAGCGGGCCAACGCGCTCCCCTTGCTCGCGAGGGAAAGGGTGTTTTTCCCTCCTGCCCAGCTCCCCGCTGCGCCGCAACAAGTCTGAGCGAACCAAAATTTGGCCACCAAAATCGCAGCGTCATGAGAACGGGTGCTCGCATGGCACGAGGAGGCGCTGCCCTCACCGGGATGGTGTTTCTCCCCCTGGGGAACCGTGTCCCCAGAAGAGGGTGAGATGACAGGGAAGGGCACAAGGGAGATCTGGGAACGGGCACTTTGCTGACACCTGCTAAGCACGAAGCAAAGCAACACGGCTGAGCAGACTAATAACCACCCTCATCTCCATCTCCCAGTTATTTCACACTGGCAGACAGTTTTAAAATATTTTTTTTCCCTGTGCATACCTGCCTCATCCAGTTTGGCAAGTCATTGCAACCCATTCTCATTTCATACACAAGAAATAATAAGTGCTTAGAAGAAAAGCCATACACACGCACACACACAAAAAGCCTACAAAATTTATAGTATATTTGAAAATCAAGCAAATAGCAACAAAAGTATAAACAGGGCAAAACAGTAGTATTTCTTCCTTCTCTGAGTATCTAGCTTGGACCATGCAAGTGAATCCACATGTAACAGAAGGACATAAATTTTAACCTCGATTTCCTTGTCAGTTACGAATGGCCACTTCATTTCCCCACTGCCGGTCCCTCGCTGCGCCTCTGCGGGGCAGCAAAACACAGCAGCCTTCCCACAAGCGCTGCTTCGTAAAACCACCCCGGGAAGGGGACAACCCTGAGGCACAGGGCACCACTCGAGGGTCAGCTGTGGCCTGTAGCTACCAGGCCAAGCAGTGGAGAAATGCGCCCCGGGGTAGATCCTGCCCCTTGTGCACTGCACAAAGGGACACAGTCTGTGGACTTTGCACCCCACGTGGTAGTGAGAACAGCTGGCTGCAAGCATCACGCTCTGCACATCAGCACAGAGACTTGCCAGGCCACGGTTAGGCTAAGAGTGTGTGCGAGGCAAAAGCAGACACAACGGTTTTTACTGTGGTTTGTAAGCAAAGGAGCCACTCTGAAGATACCCCAGTTCCCTGTGGCCATCAGGCAAGTGTGGACGAGGAGTTCAGCTGACACTCTTTGTAAGCCAGTCAGGCACATAAGCCTACACAGCCTGGAATAGTTTGCTATTCCAAGGCGCTGTCTATACTGAGATCTATCCCTCTTCAGACTTCTCACATCAGGCAATTCCTGGTTTGAATCCACTGGCATTTTCTTTACCCATGCCAACTCATTGATTCTATCACACAGAGAAATAAGAAACATTGCCCAGAGATTTACTGCTGGTTCTGCTCCCAAGAACCAGCAAGGAGGAGCTCACACTATTCGCTACAGGATTTAGCTCAAAATGACAATCCCTCTTCCAACCCTTTTCTCACCACTGCTCCGAGCGGATCGCACCACCGTGCACTTCCCAGGAAAAACCTCCCGCGCAGTTTCACCATCTCTTGCCCACTACACCTCCAAGTTACACCCTAAATTACATCTTCCTTCCTGCAAGTTTTGTTTCTATTCCCTCTTCCATTAAAATTTTAACTACGTGACAGAAGTGCTTAATTTGCACCTGTTTGCAGATGAAGAAGCTACACAAAGGAGGTGGGCAGAAGTGATAATAGGAAAATCATCATTGAAAGGATAAGGAGATATTACCACATTAGTCCAAATTAGGCTTCATACAGGAGCATTTCTTCTGCCTTAAGCAGATCTGAGTCTGCACACGTAAGTACTCTAATGCTGTACTGGCTTACACCTGTTTTGATCTTGAACATCCATTCACATTGAGTGCTAAAAAAAATTCAAATTTGTCAGCTTCTCACATTCACTTTCTAAATGACTGCTCGGGATGCAAAACAGGGCAGAATTAAGCTCTTATCTGAAATTTTAAATAGATCATCTCTGACTTGTTTTGGTTAAGTATATGAAGAAGAGAGAGCATGAAGATACCCTCTGATTGCTGTTATGATGTTATGATGTTATTCAGTAGATACCATGAAAACTATCTGACAATCTTAAAATGGCTTCTTCAGTCCATAAAACACAATGATGAGTTTGAATTTCCAGCTGTTGCATTTGTGATGCAAAAAGAAAGAGGATCAAAACATCCTTGTGCCACCCCTCAAATTCCAAGCAACACCCCATTTGTAAGATTAAATATCTGGTTCATTGTCCGTTTATTTTCTTCTATAGCTTATCCAAGAACCAGTTTCAGAATGCATTAGCAGGTAAGCGACACTTTTATTAGTAACGTTGCCTTCTACGTCCTCTAAGAAGCCTCAGAACCAAGAGGCATCAGAGACACACCAGAATAACATCTCCCAAGCATTTTCTTTTCTGAGAGGTTTTTCTATTCCGCGGGCAACTGGCAGGTCCCCATTGGCTGGCAGTGATGTCACAGCTGCCACTACGATACCCGCTAAGTGCAGACAGCTAATTGTGCTCCTTTTTAATGTGTAAATTCTGCTCCATAATAGCAATAAGACACAGCAGACAATGCATTTCAAGGAGATTACTGCCCTTTTGAGCGATTAAAGCTACTCAGCATTCAGCTTTAGAAACAGTGGTGAGGAAGTAATTTCAGTCATACAGGAGCTCTGGGCCTGTCTATTGAAACAGGCCGGCTGCCTGAGGGGAGAGGAAAGTCCCCCCCTGAAATGGGGTCCAGCCAGGAAGCACTTAGAGCAGACTGAAGGCAATAATTATAGTGTTCTGAATTACTATGAAATGAGAGACACAGTTCTGAATCACACTCTGTTGTTAGCTTTAAAATCTGTGCAGGACAGGCTTGGGTGTCCTGTCATGGAACAAACAAACAGGTGACACTTTGTCCTCTTACTTCTGGCCCCCAGCATGGTTCTCTGGTACCGTTATAAACATGGTTGTCTTAATGCACAGGTGAAAGATAGCTTAGTTCACAGAGAACTGGTCTACGACCTGGGAAATACAGGATAGTTAGTCACAGACTGTCATACGAATTTAGGTGAGTCACAAAATTCACCTTATGCCGTAGGATCCCCAGTAGTTAGAAGAGGATAACACTGCCTTTGGGCGACATTCATGCGGAATGCTCCAGCACAACAGGGATATGAACCATGACAGTAAAGAGGTCTTATGCTTCCTGATGCTCAAAATACACCATTTCTTTTAATTGAATGTCTTGCTTATATATGCAGCCTCGCTTCACAGCACAAGCCAGTCTCCTCACAAGCTGGTTGAAAGCCTGGATCCACTAAGGCTGTTTTATCACTGTTTTAGCACTATGACTAATGAGAACCACATTGAGAGCTTTTGACCCAGCCCCAGCCCCATTAAGACAGGGATTCTGCTGCTTCTCTGCTTCTCTCTGTTGTTTCCTCTTTTTAACCTCTTTGCTCCTTCTTTCCTCTGGTTCTTTTTCCTGTGCTTTGAAAATGCTTTTGCCTGTCTTTATGATAAATTCAGATCTTTACAGAAGCAAGTCTAATTCATGTAGTTTTAATTCCCTCATATTAGGTATGAATTGGCCTTTATCAATGTGGCTGTTGTATCAGTTGATCTGTCATACCTTTCCTATCTTTCTTTCCTCTTCATTTCTGCTATATCTCTTTACATTTCCACCAGGTCACTGCCATAAGCACACCAGTACTAATCCATATATTATGAAATATATGTTGTTGCTTCTTCTCTTTTTTTTCATTTCCGTTTCATTCTCTCTCACAAGCACATCCTTCGTTCTCTTCACTTCTCTCTTTTCCTTTCCCTCCCCTTCCCACCCACAGAACTTCTCTCTGACCAGTCCTGTCCCTACTCCACCCATGCTGACAGAAGGCTTCTTTTGAGCTTACATTTGGCAAGTTCCTATATTACATTGCTATTTTGAAAATTTTGAAATTTCTCAGTATTTCTTATTGAGAAAATCAGTGTAATTGGGGGATTTTTTTTTTTTTATATTGTCTACCTAGAGGTATCCGCCCTTTCACTTTTCTGGTGTTCTGGGCAAATAGACTGTTTCCATCCTCTTCATATTTTAGTGTGGGTCCAGTCGTATCCATATAGTCAATCTTCTCAACAAAAGCATGGAATCTGTAATACAAAGTAGTGTTTCACCAGTGTGTAAACTATGTAAATACCTTTGTAATTTTTATAGATATATGTCACACATATATCAGGTTCACTGTGGCATACAACTTTGGAATTGTTTGGATATCTAAGCCTTCAACTTCAACAACATTATCAATATTACAAACATATTCTAGACATTATGGAGTCTTTTCCTTTTTTTTTAATGAGGAACATCCTTTCATTTTGGTACTGTTTACTCTGAGGCATCTTCTGTTACAATCTTCTGGATATCAGCTTTAATTAACACTTGTAGCATATGGAGCAAGCACATTATTTCTCTAACACCTTAGAATCAGCTCATCTGTCTAGCTCAAAGGCCCAAAATAAATATTTATTTTACCATTGGCATGTAAGTTATTAATTTAAACAGACATTTACACTCACTGTCAAAAAAAAAATTTCTCAGTTAAAAAAAAGAATCAGATTCAAACTATGAAGAGTGCATGAACTTTGGCCATTCCTATGGTGAAGTTGGCTTAAACTTATATAAAATTATTGGCAAATATTCACCAGCAAGATATCTGTAGACCTACTAAGCCTCTGCACAAGCTACACTCATGCAACATTACTGAAGACTCAGTGGGAAGCAGACGAGATGAAGCAGTTCTTCTCAGACCACTGCCACATCCTTCTTGCTTCTTTCTCTACTGTACAAGACCCATTCACCTTTTTTTTATATAAAAGGAAAAGAAAATCAAGGATGGTGAGTAGCAGTGCACCTGGTATCATGGAGGTACTGCAGTTCTAAATGACCACAGTCATTTAGACATACATCAGACCTCAGCAAACATAATGCATCACATTGCTTTTGGTAGACACTCCATCACTTAAAAGCTACTTCTAAACACAGATGGCTATAAAAGAGCTAAGGAGCTGCCATCTTACCAACTGCTCTGCTGTCTTTTGGGAGACTTCTACTGTTGGAGGTCTTCCCACTCCTGCACAACTAACAAAACAGAAAGAACTGGCAGCTATTTCATAGCTCTGTGACTTAGAATGACTTCTGTTACTGAAACAAACACCTTCTGACTCCTACTACCCTCCCGCTCTTCAGCATGAGCTTGATGTCATGTTTTTTTGTCTTTTATTATTTTTTTGTTATCAGCATCAAGATTAAAATCATATTATCCCTGTCTACTGAAGGTTGATTCTAGATTCACATGGTTGTTTCCCAGGATAAAACAGTCAACAAGCCATGGGAAACACTTCAATTTCTGCCAACCATGTCAAAATAGACCCTGGAGAGCATGGCACAGAACTGCAGCTTCAGATCACCAGGTCTAATGGACAACAGTACCTCAATATTTTGTTATTCACAGAAATACTCATGACCGGCATTACCTTTTCAGTACATGTCTATACCTCACTTGATCCAAAAAAAGCATCATTAGTTGCTAGAGGCTGCAGATATTACCAAAACACAAAGCAAAATAATAAAAATTGCTTCAGTTCTTGTTGTGACTCTTTCCTCTGAACACCTTTTCCAGTATCCAAAAGAGGAGCAAAAGAAGGACAATTTAGGATATAAATAAGGAATGGCCTATTTGAAAGTCAGGGAACATCCATATAAAGAGAAGCTTGGTCTCCTCTAGTAGGCCTTGTATTTTATTCATAGTTCTTTAACTGATTTCCTCTATTTCCCTGGACCACTTATGAATAGTCTCATTTTTCTCCATAAGTAATATAGGGATAATCCAGGTATTTTGAGATACTGTTCCTATCAGAAAAAACACTTTCCAAATACTGAAATTACTACTGTGCTTCTTTCTGTCATACCTGCCAGAAGTCAAGTGGCTCAACTCCTTCAGGAAAATAACAGTTCCATCTTCCCTGGCATTGAAAGATACAGTGTTGACAGGACAGGGGCCATCACAAACCTTCTGCAGAAGCAGCTGCCTTGTGTCTCCAGGAACATCACCCACAGCAAAGAAATAAACAGCTTCAACCTGCCATTAAACAGAAAAAAAAATGGGAAGGCTGGTTGTTTTGCAGAGATCTCTGTCACTTGTTCAAACTCTGTCCTCTGCTGAGCACTTGGATGAAAATTTGGTTGAACTGATACATTACTTGGACTATAAGACTTGCACATAGTTGGTTCTCCCTCTCACATAACCTGGTTACTCAAAATATAATATGCATCACACTTTCTTAAATGAGAAGTGAATCTGGTTCACAGACCCTGGGTCTGATTCTGCCCAACACAAACCCCTTGCCTTCTACAAGTTAAGAGAAAAACAGAGACAGGTGTAGGAGATGACACCTTTATTCTTAGTCAGGATGAGGTGTTCTGCTGCATTTAAGAGAGACGCTCTGTTGGTGCCTTGTCGGGATTAAAAATCAGAAAGAACTTTTATTCCAAAATGAGATTAGTTGGCAGCGCATATTTTGAGAGTTAGGAAAGATGCAACATTCTTTAAATTCTGTTGCAGGTATTTAGAGATTCATATTCTTTATTTTTCCCAAGGCAGAGGGAGCTTGGCATGTTTGTTATGACCACACACATGTATTATGAAAACATTGCTGCAAAAAGAGTGAGAAAGTGAAGAAATGTCTTCCAGTTACTGCCTGTGTGTTACACTGTAATAACTGTGAGATTGCCTCCACATATCCATACTAACAATCCTCAGAGTAAGTATGCTTCTTCTAATACTAGCATTGAAGAGACAAATGAATGTATTTCATTAAATTGCACAATTAGCAGAATGCTAACTTCACAGAAACAAAAGGAAGCGATGCTTGCAGCTCTCTGCTTCAGTTCTAAAAGCTGCCCTCTCTGTTTCACCCTGCTAAAAAGCTTTTGGAGCAGTACACAGCTCTTCCAGCTGGAAGCCAGTCCTGAGACTACACCCTTGCTCGGGAAATTCCTTTTGCTGCAGAGCCTCTGGCCTGGGGGGACACATACGTGTTGTGCAACCACTCTTCTCTGTGCTCCTCCTCTCTATGCTCCTCCTGATTCCCATGTTCTCCTCCTTCTCATGACTGACGGTAATTCATACACTTGGTAATTAATTAGCATATCAATTTTATACTTCTTCCAAGGAATTTACTGCCTGTCCCTGCAACTTTTAAAATGCTGAAGGTTTGGGGGGCTTAGGTGATACAGAACTAACTGCTGGCAAAAAATGAACAGAACTGCTTAGCAGAGTGTACTCCACTACAAACCCAGCAATAACATGCCATGAAGGAAATGCTTCTGACAGATAACTGGGGGAAAGGTTCAAACCTTTGTATGCAGCCCTTCATATTTTGAAACCAATTATTTACACATCCATCTAAACCAGCAAGCAGACTTCCTAAAAGAACAGGACCAGACAGCAGCAGTTCCTCACAGTCTCTACCTGTCTGGAGAGGTGCATTTTGGATGATTGACCCCTCTTCCAAGCTTGCAGCAGTGGTGTGACACTCTAGTGAGACACACCTGCATGAACTGCATGTTGAACACAGGTGCAGCTGTGGCAGGTACAGCTCAAAAGGCCACAACTTTATGGCACAATGTGCTTGAGCTTGGGACAGGCAGTCGTGAAGGAAGGAAATCAAGAGAGTAACCACACAGGGGAAGAAAAGCTCCACTAAACGAATGGTAGGGAGAGCCAAGTCCAGGGGAAAAGGGAGCTATTGTTTTGGAACAATTCCTGTTGAGGAAGCGAGTTGCAAGGAGTGAGTCATTTCTGACTGCTCAGTGAGTATGCGGCTTGTGCTGGGGCTGCACGAAGGCTCTACCAGGCCGCATCAGAGTGAGGCTTGCAATCCAGCTGAACCGTCAGGCATGAATGATAATGACTGCACTTAGGAGTAATTAAAGTCTGCTTTATATTGATTACCTGCCAAAACTGACTTGCTCAGTTTGCCCACTAGCCCACCAACGTCCAGAAAAGAATAATAGGTGTTTCACTGTCAGATGGATTTTAATTTCTGTTTATTCACACTCAGATCTGCCAAGTCCAACATGCCTTTTTTTTCCATCCAGACAATACTGCAATCTAAATGTGATTTTTTTCTGCTTCCCACCAGGAAATCAGTAATATGTTGCAAACTGAAAATGTTAATGAAATTTTATGAAAGAGGCATCTAAAAAAGTATTCACAAAAAATGTCGCTCTTGCACAATTTGTTCCTAACTGATTCCCTTTTCAAACATCAAGGTTCATCCAGTTAAGAATTCACCAATACAGGGAGCCAGAAAGGAATTAAAACCCAATTTACCTTCTCCTTCAAACAAAGTCTCGGAACAAGGAAGTTAAGATTGAATCTGTGCAGAGGACTGGATCCTTATGGTGGCAAAAACTAATGATTCCAGTGCACACACAGTGGGCCCAGTTTTCCATTAAATTCGGGTGCCAGAGTGCTGAATCAGTTTACACTGCAAGCAAATTTCATCCAATGCCTCTTTCATGAAACACATTCTAAGTGACTAGCTCAAAGGATGGCATGTATTATT
Organism: Crypturellus tataupa; assembly: GCA_034781795.1. Lineage (NCBI taxonomy): Eukaryota > Metazoa > Chordata > Aves > Tinamiformes > Tinamidae > Crypturellus > Crypturellus tataupa. Next base: position 5,083,434 of record JAWLRI010000144.1, read on the forward strand.
TTTATGTCTTGTGGATCTGCTATAGTGAATAATGTAAGATGGCACTTTTAGGAATAGATATAATTTAATTGCAACAATACTTGGGTGTGCTTTGTCCTATTGTCCTCGAAGAAACTTTGTCTATAATGGGAATGATGAAAAAAATTACAGGCCCTGCAATCAGCTAATCCTTAGGTAAAATTCTGTACATACTATTTTGTATTTCAAGTAAAATTTTCCATGAGCACTTTAGATATGTTACAAAAGAAAAAAAAATGATTTCACTGTCTCCAGTAATTTTGATAGGAATAGTGTTTTTATAAGCTTGAAGCCCTGGAAAACATATATGGTAAAGACAGTGGAAGGCAAGATATTTTCTCTTTCCCTTAATGAATGAATATGTTATTTATTCTGTGTACCCCTGAAAAGAAAACAAACAAGTTTCTGCTTTCAAAATACAATCCATTTACATAAACAGGCTATTAGAAAACATAGCATGCAGTTATACTGGAAAAAAATCCTCCTAAAGCCTCCCATTAATATTTATCCTTTCAAAACTCATCAGAGCAAATCGTGGTATCCAGTTTGGCATTGAATATTCTTGGACTGACTTGAGGCTCTGAAAGGCAGGGGAGCTCACCGTCTCATCACCCATGGCTTCCAGCAGCGCCTCGGCAGAGCTGCCAGGGCTGGCGGTGGCGGCGCGTGCCAGCCTCCAGAGCCACTTCACAGCAGAGCTCACAGCCTGTTCCGACACGGCAGCAGGCTGCGGCTGCCACCTCACGAGATCCCAAGCGGCCCTGAAAGGGACATTAGCTATAAAGCAGAGGTAGCTGGAATAACACTAGCACAAAAGCAAATCTCTACTATCATTACTGTTTTGCTAGATTTTTAATAACAATAATAATAAAACATGGCTACTAAATCTAGATCTGCATTAAGAGAAGCAGAGGCAAAATAAAACCCTCAGATTTTTTTTATTATGATTTTTCAAGACCACTGTTAATGGCTGAAGTACTTTACAAAATAAGAAGGATATGGCCTGTCTCCTATGTTGTTTCAGCGGGATTTTTTTCTTTAAAATATTGGGAGAAGGAACAGTCAAGTTTTTAAAACATGTGAGTGAAAGAAAATATCATCTGGTTTCTACAGGCCTCTCTTCACAGCTTGTCGCATGGCCTTTGTGTCAGATGATTTCAGCTTACATGTGCTTTTTGTAATAGAGTCGATCTTTATCTATCTATGAAAATAAGTTCCCTGATACTAAGCTTTTTGATATTTTGATTGATCAAAAGCCTTTATCTTAATGACATTATAGATGTGCAAAATATATGATGTGCTGAGCATGCACTAAAAAAAGCAAGCAAATTAAAAAATAACTGCTTCCAACATCCATGACATTCCATCAAGTATTACTCTAAAGAGTTTCTTGGAAACCTAAAAGACCAGTATGACTTCAGAGATTTTTTAAGGTAATATTGTGTGCTACACTGCCACTTGCCTTTCTGCTTCTATTGCAGCAGTGATAAAGTTGACAAATACTTCCCAGGTTACAGTGCCTAGATTTTGACCTAGCTTTGTGAATCATCTTTAAATAAATTGTTACATGCGCTTCTCAAAAGCTGTGCTACCATTTAAATCTCAGCTGCTTCATAAGCCAGAGAATTAAGATAGGGCACCAGAATTAAACCTGTAGGATCTCAGTTGCTAAACTGGGATTCTAAATTCCTGTAAGCCATCTTAGATGACTTTCAAAACCATACAGGCTAATTTGCACACAATGTATCTTTCTATTTTTCTGTGGTAGAGTCATAAAAAGCACATACCAATATTTGTTTTCTGTTAGTGTTTCTCTTTTCCACAACGTGGTATGAATATTCTTCCTTTAAATGTAAGCACTAGGCTCAGCATTACTGTGGGCAAAACTTGGCAGAAAATCTATAGGTTTTACCGAGATACAAATGATAACGATTTCTGCTACAGAGCACACATTATCCAAACACATATCTACATGATATGAGACTTTTTTTTCTTTGAATTCTCTGCCCAACAAAGGACAGACACAGATTTCCTTCTGCTTACCGAATGAGGTTAAATTTGGCAATTTGGGTCACCTGTTCCATGAGGACCATCGAAAGTGCATCACAGCAGAGATCAAATTCAGCGGGTGAAGCGGTGCCAAAATCCAGCACAATGACAATGCACTGCTCTTGAATGACGCCAAATATCTGCCGGCTTGCACTGGTGAGCCAGTCCATTCGCTGCTTGTAGAGCTCAATAGCTCTCATTAGACAATCCACAAAATGAAGAATCAGTTCTTTTTTGGCTGTCAGCTTCATTTACATGCGAGAAAGAAAGACATTGAGCATCAAAACAAACAACACAAATAGAGCCTCAAGCTTAGCACAGCTGCAATAGCTGGCTTCTAAGTGCCAAATGTGCCAGCCAAGGTAGCAGTGAAAACAACCCATTTTAATTCCACTATTTCAAGAGCAAGTGCTTGACAAATGCATCCAAGCTACAGCATAAAAGACACTATTCTGCCCTAATTGCTTTTCATAATCTTTTTAAACAAGCATGGGGCAGTGCCAATGGGTTGCATTACTTGTCTGTCTCAAGACTGGAGCAATTATAGTGAGCTAAACAGGGGCTAGGATGGAGAAAGGGCTGCAGAACAGATGGATGGACAAACTGAGGAACAGAGAAACGTTATTAGACTAGATTTTTCTGTGGCTCTTAAAAGTGTGTGCAGTGACACAAAGGAGTGCACAGTTAGGTTCTGGGGGCACTTCAATCTTGGCTTTAGCTTTTGAAAGGAAATGTAAAATGCTTCCTATTTGAGCTTTTATTTCATTAACGATCCCCAACATTACAGCATTTCTAGTAGGTACTTCTGCAAATTTAGTTTAGACAAAAGCAATCAACATCTAAAACTTCCCATATCATATCAGCAAATTAAGCAATATTTAGATTCACTACTAAAATGAAAAACATAGAAGGCTATGTATATAAGCACACACATTTAATGTGCAAGATGTGGATTTACAAATTCACTGTGGGTTCTGGTTGCATAATCTTTGTATCTGCTACATAGACTTGCAGTGAATGTCTTCTTATTTATCAAAACACTTCCCTCTTATCTCTGATCCATGTAAGTTAATTTACCTGCTACTTTCTGCCTCCAACAGTTTTCCATGTGTGAGTACAAAATTTTGACTATAGAAAGGTTTTCAAACAAAACATTTCTCAGCGGGAAAAAAATGAGCACTATCCCAGAGTATTAGTCTGCAAACTTCTTCCTCTTAAATGTATTTTTCTCAAACGTATAAATGTTCCCTAACATCAGCTAGGGTCCTGCAAAGCACCTCCCAAGTGCAGTATCAGGCTGCCTGCCAAAGGAACGGATGCCTGGGAAGGAGGGCTCAGAAAGTCCCTTCTCCTCCTATCACAGCCAGCCTCATACAAGCAGCTCATTGCATTACAGTGCTCCATCTCCATCTTAAAATAGAGCAGTATTCTTGCCCCTCCTTCCTGTAGATTGATCCAGATTCCCATATCCCAAAGGGCTGGAAAACTTCCGACTGTCCAGGCTAAATTTATTTGTGGCAGTTTATACCCAATTATATTTGGACTAGTATGCTTTTTAGCATAGAAGACTACAGCCCTTCTCTGTCCCTGCAATTTGCCTTTCTGTAGTCATTCAAGGGCAATAATACCCTTTTTCGGTTTTCTTTAGGCTTAACTAAATGCATCAGCATCAACTGAGCCCTCCCAGCACCACTGTTATTCACCCTAGAGCCTTCTCCAGTAGCTTCTTCTCCAGAATTGCTTCTTCTTAACCCATGATAAGCAGGACTGTACAAAATGTTCTACAAGAGGGCTTGCCAGTCTTGTACAGTGGCACCTTAGGGCTACAGTCAATTTTTTTCTCCCTGCCCCCAACACTTCCTAAGATTGAAAGACATGTAGCTCTTTCATACAGAATTAATGGCAAGAAAAGAGGGAATAAGGCTCCCTAAAACAATTCTTTCCCCATTTTCACACCTTGTGCCTCAGAAGTGATACTAGTTAGAAGAAAAATGACAAGCTCTTGTTTTCTGTAAAATCCTTTCTGAATTAACTCTCCTCTCTACTACCTCACGTACATATCTCTTCAATTAGAAGCCACCCTCTTAATAACGGGACAGGCAGCAGCTGCTGCGGAGACATTCCTCAGAATGTTAGTCTGGGCAGGAATCCAACTAGCTGTCTCTGTAGACTATGCTGAGCCTTTTGTGACCCACTAGCACTAGCACTTAGCAATGGGGAGCTCTGCATTGGGAATGATGCCATATTATGTCTCCTCATTTCAGCATCTACATTTGTTTTATTGACTATAATTTTCTCAACTCAGCTGAGCATCTTCTTTTTAAGTGTTCTCTTTTTCAAGAAAGGGTAAATGTTGCTTAGAAACTGCAGCTTTCTCTGGAAAGCCTTACTGCAATGCTGTACCGTGGCAACAGTGTAAGACTGTGCCAGAAAAAAAAAAAAAAAAAAAAGATATCTAGTTCATATACCACTGATCCTTATCACTAACAGACTGGCAAAACAGAAAAAAAAGGCCAAAAGACAAAGTTCTTTCACAAAAGATACAAATATTTCCTGTCATGGAGACATTATAGGCATATCATTCTACCGCAGTAAGCCCTAAATGCATACGAAAGTTTCCGCAATCTCATGGCACTTACATTATACACGCTACCATCTTGGGCTCTCATGTACTGAGGAAAAAGGCCAGCCGCATACCGAGAAGCCACTGGTTTCCCCAAGGTGCTCACATAATCTGCAGGAAAGGTTGCAAGAGATCAAGCTGCTGATCATAAGTATTACTTTCAGAATGTACTTTTCTAAAATATACGCAACACAAAGGGGAATAAATCCTGATACAACTGTCATGTACTTTGTTTTCAATAAACCAAAATATCTTTTCACAGAACTCTAAAACCAAAACACAGTAAACCCTTTTCAGGGGAATGGAGGAGGATTCTTTGGATATACTAGGCTTTGAATGAGAAGGAGCTTTTCCCTTAATAATGAGCATTGCAAGATAGATGTATCCTTCAAAAACAGATACTTTCCCGCTTATCATGAACACCATCCATATGTGAGACAGATGTATCTGTACTGTACTCCTGATATTATGAAGCTAGAAAGAAATTTTAATTATGCTTTTGTTTTCCGGTTTTTGTTTACATATGAGAGCCCTCAGGGCACCAACAGGCCTTGATTGCCCTGACCAGCCTCCATCCGCAGGGTGGCCTGGGCACCCAGTCTCTGCTTGGGCTGCATTTTAGGTATATGTGCCCTAAGTCCTTCCTCTGGCTGCTCTCCTGAACAGACCTGTCTCTAGTCCAGCCTCCTGGATGGGTCTCTTGGACCTACGCTGTCTCCAGTCTTGTCTCTGGCTCTATCTCCTGTTACTTCTGACTGGACTCCCAAGGCAGACCCTGGCTGGACCTGATTCATCTCTTCACCTCATCTGGGACTGTCAACTGTCCCTGCTACCAGCTCCCTACTGTGCCCACTGTGCTCAGATGCTGCAGAGCTGGACACTAGTTACTGGGAAAAGTGCCAGTGCTGTGGTCCCCTTGGGCACCCTGCTCTCACTGCTCCCTGAAAGCCCCATCTGAAGTAGGGGAAAAGGTACGTTTAGTTGTTTATAAGCAAAGACAAATGAAAGGTTTAGGCAATAAAACTTCCGTATTATGCATTCACCTCTCCACAGGACATGCAAATATTTGTTCATCAAACAAAATACAAAATCTGGAACAGATAATGCTGTTTTCTTACACAACTAAATGGGTGCTGAAGTGGGTGCAACTAAGGAAAAGGTTGCACTGTGCTCTTTTGGAAGCTGGAAAACTCCTGCAGTAGCTCCCCTGATAGGAAAATGCTAGGGGTGGGAATAATTAACGTCATAAAGTTGCTATTCTATTCAGCACAGTGACCTGTTAAGCTAGTACTTTTTGTTCTTAAATCTACTCTGTAACAACATGAACCAGCTTCTTCTTCCTCTACACCACAGAGGATTTCAGGATCTGTACTGTTGGTCTTTGAATGCCCCGTGGCCACAAGCCAGCCTTATACAAGCTGGAATAATCACAATTTATTACAACTTTTACTTATCAGTATGCAAACTCTACAAAGAAGAGACTATTTTACCATAATCTGCAAAGCAGTATTACAGAAGTGATTAATAATTATTAGTGAACTTTTCCTCTCCAGCTGTCAGATAACTTCAAAGAACATTTTTGTACAGCCTGACTTTGCAGGAACATTAACCTAAATTCAAATCAAATTGAATTGCTAAAAAACCCAATACCTGGTAATGATATAGACAGTAAACCCACAGATCACAACATAGTGTTCTCCACTTACTGCCTCCTAAAAAATGGACAGGATCTCACAATGTGTTATTTTCAGGCAAAAGATTAACAGCCTCAAAACCACAGGTTATTTTCCAGCGGTAGCTAAATATTAGAGTATCTAAATGAGGTTAGGGTAAAGAAGCAATATAGTTCAATACTGAAAGCATCTTTCTGAGATCAATAGGAAACGGAGTTCTTCAGTCCTTTCAACATGCCTCAGTTCTGGCAATGTCAGGAAGTGGAAGCATGGCTTCACTTTCTGTCATTATTGTACAGTAATAGATGATCTGAAAATCTGAGAGTAAACTGCAGTGTAAAATGAGCACCACACTACAGCCTATTTATTTATTATTATTATTATTATGTTGTTGTTGGCTTGTCTTATACCTTCCCTGTGCTGGAATCCAATTTGTGGCAAAATCTGGGAGAGGGATAATTTATTTCTCTTGAGCCCATGAAGTTGAAGCCACTTAGAAGACGAAATGAGGGGCTGTACATCCAAGCCCCACTGACAGACTGCCAGCCTCCCTTCCTTTCTTTTTGATTTCTTCTCGTGGTCCTCATGGGAATTTGAGCTCTCATGATCTTGTCTGTGCTTTGAATCAAAGGCATCTGTTTTAAAGAGAAAGGAGGGAAAAATACCATTTACACTTTTACAAAAGATTCATTTGAATTCTCTCCTTTCTCTGCATCTCTTGAATGGCACTCTCTATACATACACCTTACTTCCCATTTTCTTTTACTATGCTGAATAATGTTCTCAATCCGGAAAGTTGCTATCAGTCATACACATCTACTTGATATTATGCCATCCATATGTCATGGTTTTACATCCATATATGTGCACCTTCAATTTCTTCCCAAAATATACCTCACTATTGCTGTGCCTAAGCTGGTATCTGTGGACATGGTTGATGTTTCTCCACATTTTCTCCAGTATTAATATTAGCAGGATCATACAGTCTCCCATTGCCCCAAAGGGGGCAAGGTGTTGGAGCTGCAAATGTACTGCATGGATCCAACTAGTCCAAAATCCAGAGGGGCACTTCTAACTTTAATGACTACAAAATAACTTTCAGTCTATTAAAGAATATGATCAGAGCTCTGCTAAGATAAAATATTACGAAAAATGACCTGGTTACAAAAGTTCATGAGATAAAATGTTCCTCAGTTAATAATGCATAAAGGAAATGAGTATGTGCCTTCAAAAATCATCTTTCAGTGTGACAGTAGCCTTCTGCATGGGGCAGACTGGCGCCAGCTCTTTCACAGCCATCAGTCCCACAAGCAGGGTGCTGCTGTGGCAGGCCTGCAGAGGAAGGCATGCTAGCAGCCCTCCTCCTCCTCCTAATACAAAAGCAGCAGTGGCAAATGTTAACCCTGAAGAGACATAGATAAAGGTAGGCAGCTGCTCCGGCACTGCACATAGTCAGTCACTTGAACAGTCATTTTCAGTTTCCTTCTCAGGAAAGAAGAAAAGCCATCAGAGCTTTCTGTGCCATATACAGCACAGGCAAGACCGGCACTGCTTCAGAATGGCTTGTACAGAGCTAGCAGCCCACAGTTCATCAAATCAAAATGTAAATGATCCAGAAAACACGAAATCTGTGCTAAAACAGTCCTGAAATACTCACAGTCACTCCAGGCAAGTCTCTTACACGGATTGCCAGTCATGCTGTATGTCTTGATCTGAAACTCCTCTTTGTTTTCTTCTTAAAAACCTGCATAAGAATAGTTTTTTGCACAGGACAGTATGAAGAGGAGGCTAACAGCACTGACCTTGTCAATAAGAAGGTTAAAGCCAAGACATGCTCATGGCTACTAGTGTTACAGATTAAAAAGGATAGCTACCTTCCATGTCAATAAAGTCAGATGTGACCGAGATCCCCTTCATATTCTGAAACGAGAATGCAAGAAACTATCAGCATAGTTGTCCTTCATCTGCTCTAAATTATTGTAAAATATATCCAATGTGGTAGTTCCCACAAAGATGTGCTACAAAGATGGGAATGGTACTTTGACTTATTGTCAGACTGCTGTAATACATTCTATTATTGCTTTGTATTATACCTCACCTTTGCTATAATCCAATTTATGATTAAACCTGGGAGTATCTGAGATTTTGTGAAAAGATTCATAACTCTGAAAGCCTACGAAATGATTCACAAAGGAAAATTATTATGCATGTGTATATGTATATGTATGTGGTAAAAGGTGCAACTGAGAGTAAAACCCAACCTAAGAACAGAAAACAAAATACCAGGGGAGGTAAGGTTGCATATACTGGCCAAGTGTTTTGCCATTTCCTTATTTCTTCTTTTAATAAATAAGATGAATGAACAAGGGTTATTTATGAATCACTAATAGGCGAGTTGCTAGCTATTGTCATCAAACAGCTTCCTATGGGAAAAGCAAAAAATGGGATAAAATAATAACAGGACTGCACCAAAAGAATTAACATCTTCCTCCTTTCTTCTTTGCAGAGCTAAACATGTTATTTATGCCTCCTAACACGAGTTTAAATGCCCATACAGAAATATACGATCCATTCCAGTCTTTGTCCTGCTCATGCATAAGACATTAACAGCATGAAAGGCAGGGAGAATATTAAAAAAAGCAAGGGTAGGTCTGCATGTTACAGCACAAGCAACCTGAAAAAGCCGTTTTCTAGCAGAAGAACCCCTCTTTAGCAGGGATTTTGTGTTAATGCACCAACAGAGGAGAACAATGACAGTCGCGGTACAAAATGTCTGCAGTGAGCGGCGAGATGTGTCGTTTCTAACCGAGGAGGCAGAAATTATGTTGCAGAATTGCACAAGGCTCTTGTGGTTTATAGCCGATCCACATTTCACACGCCAGCCTGCACCGCAGTGCTAATCCTAGAAGCCACCCTGCTTCCCAGGTGCCCGGGGTTTTGCGGTGATAGATCTGCTTTTCCTTTACACGCACGGTACCACTCCCAGGCACTGGAATGGCACCTTCACGGAAAACTGGCACTGTATGAAAAGGAGCATTTTAAAAGGAGGTGCAGTGACTTCAGCGGAAATAGTGAATTTAACCTCAAGTCCTGGAAAGGCAAGCAAGATCAAAAGAGATGACAACCAGGGTAACCTCAAACTCTGAATGAAAACCGAGTGTTCTCAAGAGGTGAATGGGAGTTCAGCCGCGCACCTCTACCTCTTCCCTCCACCCACCACAAACACTCCCTGAAATCGTGTGTTCCCATCATGTGTTCCCAGCTCTCAAGAGATGCGCCGAACCCACCAAAGGCGCCCGCCTCGCGGCCGCCCTACACACGCCACCCGCGCAGGGCCCGTGCGTGAGCCCCCTGCGTGACAGCCCCCGGGCCACCGGCACCACCGAAGCACCAGAGTGAAGAACAGCCGCTCTCCTCGCGCGCCGGGGGCAGCCAGGAGGGACACGGCACCCGAGCAGAGGCGCCCTCCTCCTCCCCGCGGCCGTTGGGGCGCAGCCGCCCGCGGGGACTAACGGTCGCCAACGGTCACCAACGGCCAGCAGCGGGGAGTAACGGCCCGGCGCC
>JAWLRI010000144.1:5093402-5122301 GCA_034781795.1 Crypturellus tataupa
GTGCGCCGACCGGCCCGGCCCGGCCCGCCGCCTCCCTCCGGCCCCTGCCCTGCTGCCTCCTGCGGGCCCCCCGCGGCCGCGAGAGCTGTGCTGCCCCGGGTGAGCCCTCCGTGCGCATCTTGTTTATTTTGTTTGTCAGGAAAGTCCCCCTTCTCCTCCCTTTTTCCCTTTTCAACTTTTGGCTTGAACGGGTTCCAAACCCTCGGTGTTGGCACAAACCTTGAAATAACTGGGGGGGATTCCCCATTTTTCCGCCGCAGGGGAAGTTGTTGGCCATGCAGTGAGTGAGCACGAGTGTGGTCAGGAAACTGTTTTCCTGCCCCCAGAATTCCCATTTCTGTTGTTAACCTGCTGGGTTTCGGGAAAAGGGGGCGGATTCCAGTTGTGCACCGTCCAAATACCAAAGTCATCGTTATGGAGGAATAACTGGTTCTCCAGCTCTTCCAACCTGAGCATTCAGATTTATTTATTTATTTATTTATTTAGCCCCTGTGTCAGGTTGCCCCAGCCACGAAGGAGACAGGAGCAAAATAGAACTGAGAGAAAAGACCTGCGCAGGGATGGCAAATACACGTGATTTTGGTTCAGATGCAAGCTTTTAAAAGAAGAGTGCAGTGCAGAAACAAGCACTGAGGTGTACAACTGGTAGAGGAAAATATGGAATAAATTCTTTGTGAACAGAAGCAACCATCAGAAAAAAAAATGCATTTCTTTAGCAACCAAAAGTAGGTAAATTAATCTGTGTATCACGACAAGGTAGCGGGTTAGGAGGACTTTGATGCCTGCCACATGTCCTTAAGCTGGAGTGAACATATACACGCTGCAGGGGAACCCCATGCTTTTGAGCAAGCCCAAGTTACTCTGGTGCAGTAAAATACATGAAAAATGTGCATCATAAACCTGAACTCAGTATTAAAAGGTCTGAAACTGTTTATGTGTTTGTGAGCAGAGTTTCCGCCTCAGTAACAAGTAGCACTTTCTCTAGTCGGCTTTTTTTTTACCGCACAACCAGAGAGTAATAAAAAAAGAAGATGGGCTGCTCTATGGGATGAGCTGATGGCCTTAGCCGTGAGTTGGTGTTCAGCTGGAAATGCCCACCCGTGCCCGTGCACAGTGCTGCTCTACGGCGAGCCAGGGCAAAGCTTTGGCTTTCTGAGAAGGCTCAGTAAACAACGCCGAAAGAGAGAAGCTCCTTATAAGGTCTCCAGTTTGGATGCGTGCACCGCTCTCTGGCTGGAAACGCTGCTCCAGCTTCTCATTCAGTCGGAATCATGGGCTTAACGACGAGCCTAGACATGATAAGTCATTCTTGATTACACAACTATTCCCCCGAGGTATAGAAAAGGCACTTATTCCTCAGCCATGAAATAGTTTCTCATTATATTATTAAAAATAGTAGGTACTGAATGTTCTCTGGATTTGTTAGGACACTGCGATGGCCGTAGTGCAACTTTTTCCAGTGACCCGTATTATCTTTGAGGTACTTTTAAAATTTCTCTTGCAGGTGCAATCAGTTTATAAGGTTTGGAGGCTCTGACAAGAGAGCCTCCAAAACCAGGAGATTAGTCAATCTCCTGATTTGTTTTGTTACTCCCAGTAATCTAGGTTTTAAACACCTAAAATGAAGACCCAAAGAAGCTTTTTCTGCAGTGTACAGAATGAGTGTATCTATCCTCAAGCCTAAGTATCTGTAAATATAGCAATTATGCGATTAAAAAGAAAAAAAAGAGGAGTTTCTGGTTATGTGAGTTACAGTTTTCTATCAAAGAGTCTGCCAAAAGCCCTCGCTCTGGGCTTGGTTATGCTAAGCAGTTGCAAGAAAACATTCGCTGCGGTGCTTTGAATCGCGGTGCTTATGCAACAGTCTCGCAAGGCCCGGGGCAAACACGGAGCTACATCCAGCTCCCACAGGTATCATGATCCCGTGGGAGATTCTGGCTGTTTTTTCCTAGGTGAAATTCTTCCAGACCGGAAAATCAGATGTTCCCTGCACGTCAAGTAAACACAGTTTCTTCTTCGCGTGGAAGCCTTGCTGCTCGCTGACCACCATTCAGCTAGTGCTGGAAATGAGGAATGAGTTCTCCGGGGGCTGCCTGCTGAATGAGGCACAGCTGGATAATAAAGAGGCAGTGATCCAAGTAACTGGGAAGCGGGAATTCACTCCTTGCGTAGGGAGGATAAAACTATGTCTTGAGCTATTCTGTCATCTGACCTTTAATCTGGGTGATGAAGGGATATTGAGGGGTGAAGAGCATGCCGTTATGTCATTTGTTAGAGAATGTTTTGTGATGCTATGAAGAGCAGTGCTGAAATTATATTAGTAAGTGTAATTTTATCCTGACTTTAGAATGTTTTACCTATCAATAAATGCACTTTACCATTTTTCTCATGGAAAAAAAAAAAAGGATCATTGACTGTGTTTCCTTTTTATTAGTGCTTACAATGAGGAACTGTTTGATTTTTATTTTTTTTAGTGGCAATTCTTTTTCAACCACAGCTGAAAAATAATGCATTCCTGTTCTGCCTTCCAATATTAAGGGTGAAAAAAACCACGGAACTATTTAGCATTTTCCCTTCTTTTTATTTTATTTTTTTCCAGTTCTCTAAAAAGCTCTCCATCCAAGCTAAACATTGTACATAGTGCACCTGATGTAATTGCTATTTTACGAATAGCGAGATGGACTCTTGTATCTTAAAATTTCAGGCCCCGAGACTTGTGGCACTATGAAGAATGGAGCCTCGGCAGGAAGTTTAAGGCTGTCACACATCCTGCCCAGCACTGTCACACTTCCTGTTGACTCCCTCTCAAAGAGGAGGCGCAGGAACCAGGGACGAGGAAGAAAACAAAAGCAGTTTGAACTGATGCTGTGTTAATGCCGTCCCCGCTATACACTTCATTGACCGTGATCGTTTACAGTGACCCTAAGACACTCCGAAGATAGATTTTAGCCAGCACAGGCAGAATATAAAAGCATAAAACAAAAGCTAAGCAAGCACGATAGATCAGACACTCCTTACATCATACATCCGTACATCGTGCTCACTCATCACGAGCCTTCTAAAAAAAGAAATGCCTTCAAGGTATGTCTGGGCAAGTCAGAGGTAAATGAGCTAGCCCTAAACGAGTTGACCCTGGTAATAAGCAGGGATTTTGCCTGTTCCTGCCTAGAAGCCAAGTAAATGAGCCAGGACAGAGCACAGGGCAAAAGAGTTACCAGATTTATTGGAAGCTCAAACATCTCTGTGTGGCATTGCGTTGTATGCTGTAAACTTACCTAGAGAAGTACGTTAAGTTTCTTCACATTCCTTACACCTCCTGCACATGTTTAGTGCCCATATTTAGACACCTCTTTTCCTTGAGGAAAAGAAAAAAGCTTCCATGGAAGCCAGCAGATGGTAAGGTGCAGCCTTAGCAGCCCAGCCATCTTTCTGAGTTGTCCACCTTTTACCTAATCCTATCACACTGCTTCCTATATGGAATCCGCAAGAGGATGATTGCTGAGGATGCACATATAATTTCATAATTTCTTGCTGTCTTTAGATGTTTACTTACCTACAAGGGCTTCCAAACTTGCAGGAAACAGAATCTTCTCCTTCCTTGCAAATTTCTGTCTTCCATTTATGACCTGGGGCTTACAGAGCTGTCTCATTAATGAAGAGGCAATGCTGCAAGGGACAGTGAGTAAATCAAATCATCAATGAGAATTCAAGAAATAAATGACAGCAGTGTCCCGTGACCTCTGTGTTTGAAGGTACTTGCGCCTCTAGATTTGCCACGCTGTGGTACCCACGCACTATTTTGTGCACTGCTTAATCCTCATTGCCATAGGGTGATAGTGCCCTCGTCCCACGTGTATTTCCTTCCAGGTAGCCTGCTTGCACAAGCACCAAAGCCAGCTAGTGGGCACTATGCCCCACTGCTGGGAACACTTATCGGGAGAAGGAATATGAGCATGAGGTGCGTGAAGTGCTTCCTGTCTCCATCAAATACGGAAAGACTTTGACAGTTCTTGTTCTTCCCTTAGGTCCCTTGTCAATGTGCTCCTTCCCCTCTCTGAGGTCACTCTTGTTTATATCATGTTCTTGAAGGAAGGAAGGAGCCCTTTTGAGAGGGAAGCACAAAAAGTGGAATTGGTTTCCGATTCCACCGAGGACCTGGAAAAACTATGGAATATCTCACATCTTTGTCTTTCCTCCACGGGGTGATTCTAGTTAACATGATTAGAAAGTTCCACCACAGTATCCATTTTTAGGATAGGCATGCAAAAATGCTGAATGCAGGATATAAAATTTAAAGGGATGCAAACAGAGGAGAAGTGAGAGAAAGAATTAATGCAGTAAATTAGTTTGCATTGCAACAGAAATGGAGAAGACGGAATAAGAACAAAGTGGACACATTACAATTTGATTTGGGTTCAGACATTCCTTTTATATCAGCATAGAGGCACTGGATGTGGAGGAACATTTGAGGCACAACTTTGAGGTTGAAAATGTAAGAAATGTTCTGCAGAAACATTCAGCAGCCAGTGAACAATATAGCAAACAGAACACACAAGAATAAGCCAAAGCTCAAAGTTTATTCTGAGGCGAGTGGCAAAGTGAATACTTCTCTCCTGCACAAAAGGGTTTGGCTCAGAGAGCAAAAGCCATAGTCGAGCAGTGATTTATGGGAACCAACAGAGCAATTCTGAGCACCAATAAACAACAATTGTGCATATGAAGTGAGTGCCATCGAAAAACGCGAAGCTTTACTAGCAGCATCTGTTGTGAAAGGGTAGAGCGAGGTCGTGTATGACAAAGTCATCAAGATACATCGGAGTTCCTGGGATTCCAGCCAGGCTGGAGGTAATAATTTTCTGAAAATATATGGAGACCGAATCCAACTCAAAGGACATTCATTTGTAGTGAAAACAGCCTTTCTGAAAGCCAAGTTGTTTTATTTATAAATACCTAGAGCCACTCTGCATCCATAGTAATCTGGCTGTGCCGTGACCTGCCATTCATGTGCACAGCAAATCATGTATGCGTGCACAGGGAGTTACAGCAGTGCCTTTTTTCTCCTTTCATACTTGCCAGAGTATTACATATATATTTCTGTCATTGCTGTCTGCCTGGCAATATCAGAAAAGAGACTATTAATCGTTAAATATTTTTAAGTTGCATGTCTTACAGAGCAGATAACAGAGTTCGTTCACTGCAACAACAATTCAAAGTAGATATGCAAAGATTTCTAATCAAGTCTAGACAAATCTTGCATGTTACTGTGTTCCTGCCAGCACTCTAGCAAGGGTGGGACGAGGGAGGCACCACCTGAGGCAAATAAAGTCCAAATGCCTGAAGTGCAGGTTGCTGGAGATGGAGGCTGAGCACAAGGCAGCTACAGAAGAAACGGCATTACACTGAGGACAGGAATCTACTGGGCAGGACTACACGAGGGTGTCCCAAAATGTCCTGTTACGGTGTAATGCCATATCTAGTATTATGTAACAGTAAATTCAACACTCCACAATGTACAAATTGAAAGCTTACATCAAAAGTTGCTCCAGAATTGGCCAATTTGGGATTTTAAACAAGTTCACACACTTTTTAGACAGTTGTGAAAGTACTTCCCTCATTTGAGGTAAATTTAATCTGGCTTTTTGGCCAGTAAAATCTACAGCTTGAAAAAATACTTAAGTTAAATAGATAAGTTAAATGTATAGAGTCCTTTCACATTTAAAGAGTTACATCAGATTCTACTGGAGACAGTAAACCTATTAATGCTATATTATAAAACATTATATTCTCTTTTAACAATCTAAAATAGGTCTGATGTTGATTAAATCCTGTACAATATTTTAATAATGTGGAATAAAACATGCTTTAAGCAATTAAAACATAACAATTTTCACATTTCAGTTTTCATGTATTTCTATACTATTGTTTAGATGGACACGTTACTTAAAATATATCTAAGCATGACTTTTCTGGACCTAAAGTTTGTCTAAATAACCTCAGGCTAACCTCACGTTAAAGTATTTTTTGAAAGTTTTACTCCCCTGAGCTCATTCAGGTGGGATCAGTAGCCTCAGAGCATTGTAATTATTTCTCCAGCCAAGCACAATTAAGATAATAATGATCTCTTCATAAAATATTTCAACAAATGATCTTCTGAGTTCTGAAACAATTCATAGATAACAACTTTCATAAAGTATTTGCTGACCTTTTAATGTTAAGTAGTCACTGTGGGCAGGACGTATCTCTTAAAGATAACACAGCTGGGACACGGTCCAGATGATTTCTAACTTGGGCCTGGTTCTTCCTCCTCAAATTGTCATACAATGTTTCATGTTGTAGAAGGTGGGAATTGCATTTTGTGAAAAAGTGCCATATATCATACATTCTACAGCTGCCACCAAAGAAACTAGGTTTAGGATGCACCCAGCATCCTTCTGAGGAGGATGGTCAGAGTGAGGATTTAGGATGAGGAAGAGCCTGAGAACTGATGGTGGAGGGAATGTTTCATATCATCAGTGCAAGTGCTTTGAAGGGCCATTAGAAATGTTAAGGCAAAAAAAAAAAGAAAGAAAGACCTTTTATGTAATGATCATGGAACCTGCAGACAGAGATTTTTGTTCTAATCCTTTTCCTCTGTGTTTTCCCAGTCCAGGTGCCAGCTTCATGCGAGCAGGGCCGGAGTGAGGATGTCGTCTCCGCGCCACCTCGCTGCACGGCTGCCAGGAGGTGCTGGGACCGTGCGGAGAGCAGCTCGCCCCTGCCTGGGGAAAGCAGGTGTGGGGATGCAATTAGGCTCATCGGCCGGGTTCTGCCCCTCCCATCTTTCCCATCTTTTCCAGCTGCAGTTATTCTATTGTAATTGAGCCAGTATTATGTCACATTAGTTTTAATTTTCCATAATACCCCCACAGTTGGTGTGTGTGTTCATAACTCGGGGTTCATTTTGCAGATGACTCACGTAATAGTCAATGTTATTAATTTATTACAAAATTGCCGATTGCCTACAATCCCAATTTTTACAGTGTTCCCACATTGCTCACAGACTTCAAATCTGGAGGCATTCACATTACTCAGTCAAAGGAAATAATTTGAAGAGTTGGTGTAGCTACTGTTTTGCGAGCCCCCAGGCCACAGCATTACACGCTGGAGAGTCAGTGGAGCCTCTTGTCACATCTGTGTGGCTCGGAGCATCCCAACCAGACTCCAATACCTTTGCCAGGCCAGGCAGCACCTTCCTTCTTAAGCAGACTCATAGTCCACACGGGGGCTCTTCTGAAGTACCCAGTTGCACATGAGTCAGGACACTTGAATGTGGCCCTTAGGTGCTCATTAAAGTCCACTTCGCGCACAGGAATATACTTGCAATTAACGTAGTAGCCCAGGAATGCATTGTGGGGATGTGGAGAAGAGCACGAGCTATTACAGCAAAAAAGTAATTGGAGCATTTAAATGACAAGGCCCTCGTGATTAGCCCATGTCGTCGTATGAATTATCCCACAGTAACCCAGCTCCAGGTTCCTGAACTGATGCTCACTTGAAGGTTTTTACGGGACATCCGAGACAGAGGTTTCTCAGCAGTCCAAACATTTCAGAAAACGAGATTTTTCAGCTTCCTTGCTCTTGAGCTTCCCAAGCTACAGCATGGTAAAGAGCCAGAGCTCCAGGCTCTTGAAAAACAATTTGTAAAGAACAAACAAATATGTCATTCAGAGTGTTGCCTTGGAAAAAATCTGAAAATCTCCTTCCATGGGAAATTGCAACGTTTATGTTTTTGTTCTGCAATGACTCTTTATGCTGGAATTTCACTTGGAATGGAGATTCTAATATTCTGCCAATTCAAGTCTCAGCTGTGATTCAGCTGTTACTCATCCACAAAATTAATGATATAATTTTATATCCCTGTGTCTTAATTTATGAACGTTTATCATCAGTGTAAAACATAGCACTATTTGGAAGAGATTTAAGAAAAACAAGAGAGTCTGTCTGAAAGACTGTTCTTAAGCCCAAAATGTTTATTTTTCTACAGAGAGGTATATTTTCTTCTCTATTCTGCTTTGCTTGAGGAAATTCTATAATGAGCCCTTCTACCACCTCGTAACTAAAAGCTGTGAATCTTACCCCAAGGATCCACTTCAACGAGGAAAGCTGTGCCATCAAGCGATCCCCAGTGTGCGCAGCACAGTACATCTGCAAACATGAATCACATCAGACTGCGTTTCCTGTGGCTAGCTACACTGGCTTCAGCTGCAATAAAATTTGGCCCGTCTAACTCACAGTGGTCTTGCAATGAATATTTATATAAAGCTGTTACTGCACACTGTGTTGTGCAGTTAGGGAACCATGCCAATAAAATCATAGATCTCAACTCCAAGGAAGTTTTTGAGCTTAGGGACAAAACTGGTGCAATAGAAGAGAGCACCAAAAGCAGGTTAAGATGTTGTCAATGAGCAAAATATTTTGGGCATTCACCCTTCATATTGTCTCTGCTAAATCATTTACTTTTACAAGGAGTTGGAGCCGCACACAGTGACAACCCCACGACTTTGTGTGTCTGATACGATCGTCATGTGACAACAGTAAACAGAGAAAATGGTATTGCCTCCAACAGCAACAAGGAACAAGAGTGAGCTGCTACAGCAACCCCGGTGCTCACTCAGTCTGCTTCATTTTAGAGCTCTCCTGGAGACTTGGCCAACCTGCTCCTTTCAAGACTTCCCAAATTAGGTTCAAAGTAGCAGTATAGTCGCACTGCCCTAACAACGCCTGCTCCGAATTTGGACATAAAATATAAACAAGAGGCATCAAAATCGGGCCAAAGATATCTGGTTTTGGTAAATATTATCAGTATCCTGGAAACCAGAAACCAGCAAGGGCCAGTCTTGAGCATTGGTTAAACACACGAACCAAGTGATCACTCTTGCTTGGCTGAATGAGACCAGCCCAAGAGTCTGGAACAAGATACAAACGTGTTCCACCGCCTTGCAGTCTGCCTGCTTTGATGGATCTGCATGTGTAGCAAATAAAACAGAATTATTTTGCAAAGCCCCTACAGAGCCTTCCCATTGTCTTATTTTGATAGGACATCTGCTTTGTTCTACCTTGCCCTCTAATTTCCAGCACTCTGATGAACTTTGTATTTGACATATGAATTCCTGTGTCACAGAAATTCTCTGGAAAAGAAAGAGAATTAGGCAGCTCACAAAGGGGAGCGAATGTTTTTGACAAAGATAAAACAGCACAGCTTGTTAAAATCTTCAGGTACTTCACTATTTTGATTCTGGGAAAGGCACATTTCATTTCTTTCTCCCTGTTTTTGCTTGTTATTCAGTAAAATTTTCTTGTAATAAAAAAGAAAAAACTAAGCATACACTTCCCTTTATGTGTATATATATTCTCTTAAATGCATATATAAAAGCTTTCTTAAGAGAGTTGGACTTTTCTTAAATAAGCCTGTGGCAGGAAGAAAAATTCACTTCAGTTCCATAGGTGAAATTTAGATAGTTCAGTAATAGAGCCTGTAGCATTGATGAGGATTTTGTTGACTGAGAAATGAACTCAGACTTTCTCCACTGTATTTTTAACCCTCCACTCCTAGTGTCTTGTCTGCACTACAGAAGTCAAAAATGTGCAACTTGTTTATATAGAGTAGTGAAAAATAATCAACTTTGTAGCTCAGTTGGTAATAACAGATAAAAATTGAGCCCTTCACTTTTTTTTTTTTTTAATTTACCCACTGGAGGTCAACTGCTAACTGGGAGCATTTGTTCTAGGCATGCAAAAAGCAGCCAAACTCTTACTGAAAGAAAGTGTGTTATTTTCCTAGTTGAAGATTAACTCAGTCGTAAGCTGTGTTTTCCCTGAAATAGCTTTCAGATTTTTGAGCACCTGCAACATAAAATTCAGCAGCTATTCTTCAATATGTGTGCCGACTGGACTTTTCCTGAAGCTAAGGATTATTTTGCTCCGCAAGAAGAAAATATTCTTTGTTGGGAAGACTGTGTACACTATAATGCTAGCACCCCTACTAGCTTTGATCTCTTTCGTTCTTTCTCAGAGGTCTGATTGGTAAATCTATAAGCATGTTTCAGTTTAAAATATAATAGAAAAACAGGGTATTACTTCACACTTCTGCTTATTTAAAGAAAAGCACTGTATGCATGGCCTGGCGTACGCCACGGCTGGTGCTGATGTTACGAAAAAAATAGCACACAGACAAAACACGTGACGTGCACACAGGTGCAATCCATTTTTTCAGTTGGTTGTTGTCAACATTGCATAGGAAGGAAACGATGAGAATCAGGACGTTTCTGTTGAGACCACCCCCAATATCTCTTGAGTTCTCTTTCCCTCCCGCTAACACAGAATGAAACACATACATTTACGTTCATCTCAGGCCGCTGTCAGATTTACTCTCCAATTAATATTTGCAAAGCAAAATGAGATGGAATGAGCAAGACTAGGGAGCTGTGGGACAGTAATTCTTTTATTTATTCATTCCCACATCAGCAGCAGACTTTTTGAAAACCATTTGTCAAATTTTACATTCATAATTAAATGGCTATAAAGTACTTCGGTACAGATCTTCATGTTCTCTCTTGTTTGTAATATTTCTGTAGAGGCGCGAAAACAGTATTTCTCGTTTGTTATTATTTCCTGTTCCACTGGGAGAACGTTAATGGTTTTCATATGTCATTTCTCTCATCCCTATATATTTAGTGAAGCTAACATAAAATTGCACAGTTATGGGAATTAATACTCATAACTAAGGCCCCATAAAAACACTTCTCAGGCAAAACTTCAAGGAGCGCGCTACTAGGTCCACTTATTAAAATTGTGAGGAACATTTTATTCTCTGTTCAAAATTAGTGCTATATCACCTTTAACAGCAGGGATGCGGCGCTGTATGAACTGTGCTCATTCCTGAGATAAGCACTAATGAGACCTGGCAGAAATGGCTGGAGAAAAGGACCAGGATGCAGATATTTAATGGATTTTATTCTTAAAATGACATGGTGCTAAAAAGCTCTTGTCAAATACTGCATGAGGTGATAACTCTGTGTAGAGCAGAGGTTTACCCTCTCAGTACTCCCAGGTTACAACTCAGCACCTTCACACACCTGCAGGACTGCCCAAGTTACCTCCCTTGGCCAGGAGATCCCTTAATTTGCACTGAATTAGCTCCATGCTCAGCTCCCTTTCCCACAGCAGAATGTATACATACTAAAAAAAAAAAAAAAAAAAAGAAAACAAAACATAAGAAAGAGACATAGCTCCCAAAGAAGCAGAGGTGGCCAAATAAGGATGTCTGAGAAATTAATCATGACGGAATCGCTCTCTTCCCATTTTTATGTGCTCGCTGCTGCTGCTCGGAAGCAGCTCCCGGCCGAGGCTCCCTCCTGCCGCAGCCACACAGCTGGGCCAGGGAGGGCACCCAGGGTGTTAAGTGGCTCCCTGTGGCTTCCAAGCGCTTGGCAAGCGCGAGGTTAATCTCCCGGCACTGCGGAGCTCTGTCTTATCTCCCTTCGCAGGAGGCGAAGGACCTGTAGAGCCACACCAGTCACCAGGGCAGGGCCAGAGGGAGAATGCAGAAATAGGTGGGTGTTTGTTTTCATTTCTTTCTTTCTTTTTTTTTTTTTTTTTTTTCCCTGGCTTAGCCTAATTAGACCATTCCTATATTGTTTCTCATAATTTCAATGGCAATTTTTTCACGGAGCACAGCGAATGCCAGACAGTGCCTCAGATGGAGCCCCTTCGACCCCGCGCTGATGAAGGCTGGGTATTCCCGCAGGGAATACTGTGTTGTCAAGCAAGGCTTGACAGCCCACAACAACCTCAGCTGGGCCTTTCCACCTCAGATCATAAAACTGAAACGTGGCTACCCAACATCTAATGCACGCAGCCATCCGAAGCTGGCAGCCAGCGAGTTTTGCAAATCCAAACAGTGATTGATAACCAGCTATTTTTGCCAAGCAGAGAAGAAAATCAATTGGCATCAAAATGGCAAGATGCTGCTTGGTTATGTAATCAACCTCAGGTAACTGGGGCTGGGTGTACATGTCATTATTTTTAAATATTTAATTAATGTTTATCTTCTGGCAGCTCCCACAGGTTCTTAATGCTGCGGTCGTACTTGAATTGTCCTTTGCTGATTAGAATCTATGAAAACAAGCAGATAGAGAAAAGGTTAGAGCTGCATGGAGGGAAAATGATGGAAGAAGCATCATCACATATACCATTGATAAAGGGGCTGGAAGAAATCTAACTTATTCCAGCCTCAGAATGAAATTTTAACCTTCCTGACAGATGTTTGCCTAGTAAGACACAATGATTTATAGATTTTCACGTTTGACAGAGTCAGCAAGGTCTTCTGAACACAAGCCACTTCCTTGAACTAATGCGCTCTCCCCCCAGGAGCTGTGGCTGAAGTAGAGCACACTTTTGGGGAAAATCATCCACTTGGGTTTTAAAATAACTTCTCAGGGAGAAGCAATCTTTGGCAAATTGTCCCAGGGGCTATTTACCTTCCCATTTAAGTCAGCTTAAAAGATTTACTAGGATGAGTCTGGGATGCCTGCATTGTCCTCAAACTTTATTTTTTCATAGAGGCCTCCCTCTTTCTTATTATACCAATGGCATTTTCAAAAGCATTATATTTCTCTCGGTGTATTCTCGGTCTTTAAAGGCTTGTGCTGTGTGAACTACTCAGTTGTCATAAATGATGCAGCTGATGAAGGCGGTAGTGATAACATCAGGTTCTGAATGCTCAGTCCTATTTTTAAAGTTTTGCTTTGCTGAGAGGCAAGGGGGGTTTCCTGTACATATGAATAAGCGATGGCTGGCAGTGTGCTTCAAATAATTTCTCATGCAAATTTTATATAAGTTTGTGCTTGAAGCTTTCCCAGATCTCTCAACACAAAAAAAGAGATACCTATAGTGGCAGTAGTTCATTTAAAATAAGGTAGAAAAAAAAAAGATATGTTACATAATCTTCATGACACGAAGGTTAAAACTACTTCCTTCATAAAGAAGGCACATGAAAACAAAGTACAAAATGCAATTCAGGCAACTCAGAGCTAATCCCAAATCTCTATGAATCTGTGGGAATCTCCCTGTAGACTTCAGCGTGAGCTGAGCCAGGCTCTATGGCTTTGGAGCAGCAGCTACCAAGAATCTAAATACTAATTCTGATTCCTTACCATATGGTAGCAGAATTCCTATAATTGGCTGTAGCACAGCGCGAGATGTTCACGTCTTTGAAGTATTGCAGTAACCTTCCAAAGACTTTCTTATGTCACCCAGGAAACAGTGGGAAACAGTGCTCTAAAAGAATACTTAGTTTCGTCACTGAATGTCTCTGAAAACTGCAGCAAGTATTCAGCCCTTCATTATTTATTCCAGAAGTGAATTAAAATGTGTCCACCCTTGAAATCAAACTAAACCTTTAAATTAACCTCAGTAATAAACAGGCCAGTAGTTTCTTTCAGTTCTGAAAAATTATGTGCTGCAGTCAAAAAAAAAAATTACAAAAGTTAATTAGCTCAGTTCAGCTAATTGATGTGTTCTGTCGCATCCTTAGAATTGAAATTCCATAATTTTAAGATGCAAATAAAAAAAAATTAAGAAACATATTTTAATTCTTAATTCCATTAAACATGCATTGTATTTTAGGCATTAGGGAACCCGACAGACATATAATGAATAATCACATCTGGAAGATATAATTTGTCATAGCCACAAAAAGAGTCCGATAAAAAGCAAGCCTGACAGGTTAATTAAATAAGTCTGAATATACTGGATGTTAGAATACTTGCTGTCATTTATACACGTTTTTTCCTTTAAAGCTTTTTTTGGACCTATAGAAAAAAGCAAGACAAATAATAAACTTTACAGTATATGGAGTCACAAATCTTGACAAAGATTTAATGCTTTTGTATGCAAATCTTCACACTTTTTATACCAAAATTTCCTCATCAGAAAACCTAGCCAATATTTAAAAGTGTATTTTCATAAATGACTTGGCCTTACAACCCTCTAACCCGATGAGTAATTCTATATCATACGAAAGCTTACTCATGAGGAAGATTGTAATTTTTGAATCCTTAGCTTCTGACCTCATAAAACATGAGGCCAACTTTACTACCACAAGTGGGAAAACTAAGAGCGTCCAAAAGCCTCTGCCATATCAGGGTGCTGGAATCCTTTGCTGGAAGAGGCACAGCTTTTCTATTCTGTTACAAGTAGCTTGCTTTTTCCTGTGAATACTCATACCAGTGGGACTAGCCAGCTCCACATGAAAAGCTGCTCATCCAGAACAAGTGTTTGCAAGATCTAGCCATAAGTGGGCTGTCCCGTAAAGTGCCTTGGCTGGCAACGTGCTGACTCTTTTCCAGACTGGCTACGTACCTCCAAATTCTCATTAATTCTTTTTTAGAGGAACTGTCATTGCCGGGAACGGCCTTCCAAAAATTGAAATCCATGCCTTCACAAAGATCATGAGATTGGCATAGAAATCATATGTGTATAGTAGGGGAGAGCCTTTCTCTCCTTCCCTTCCTATATGCATACATACATACTATATATATATGTATGTATATATTCACATGCACGTGTATAGATACTTATTTACAAATGGACGCACCTATACATGCTACATATGTATTTGGGTATATGGGTGTATGTGTGTATTTATATACACATAAAAGGTGGGTTTGTTTGCTTTCGTTTTTTTTCAGACTTTAGGGAGACTACCGTCTCAAATAGGTGCACGCTGGCTTTTAAAAGGAGGAGAAAAAGAAGAGTGAAGGGACTCATACAATCACAGAGCAGGAACTCAAGAAAAAATAACTGCAAATACCTTCTAAACTCACAATGAACCTGTGAACATTGACAGCGTTGGGACCAAGCAAGAGCAAGTCAGTAACATTTTGGTTGTTCCGCAGTTTGAACTTTCCTGTTTTGAAGTATACTTTTGCTACCAAAAAGCATTTCTTATAAGAAATTTAGAGTTAATGTGAGGTTAAGAAATTATCCTTATTTAAAGATGATTGATCTTTCATAGAGTAATAACCAACTATTTCACCAAAAATAACATTTTGGTACAGTTATAAGTTTGGTCCGGTAAATGTTGGCTGGGGGCCCCACCGCTGCCACCCCTTTCTAAGCAGAGGTATGTTTCGTGGGATTCGTCCCTAATCCATCTCCTAACAACCTGGTGGTAGTAGAAGGCCATGGCATAGAGCCTTCCAGCAGCTCTTGCCTCGGCACTGGACCCTGTCCACAGTCTTGCTTCCATCACGGAGCAGAACATAACAGAATATACTCTGCCGCCTGGGAAACTCTGTGCTCTTGACAATATTTTGGCTGAGATCAAAATTGACCATCCCTGTTCTTGTCTTGTGATAGCTCCCTGACTGCAGGTGAGATGACTTCAGAGGTGAGACTGATGCTGAGGAGCTCAGTGGTGCTTTCTCAGCTAGCACATATACTCACAAAAACCTCCACCTTCAAACACAGTAGATCTGAAGGAGAGTCCTTACCCCTGCTCTGCCACCATGTGACAATTAGAGACTGCGATAGTAAATAAAGGAGCGCTAAGACTGAAATAGAAGATTAATCATGCTGCTTAAAAGTCAGCACTTCTAGTCATAGTATAAAACGGCACATGACAGCATTCCTTTCTGAAATCTGATCCCTGAAAGAACAGCTTACACAACTGAAGAGATTCCAGGCAATGATCTACAGTGCTGGCCTCCTTGAAATGTGTTCCTCTGTAACATCTGTAAGCTGTAAGTCATCTGCGTGGTGCTCATGGATGTGTAATACATCCTTGAGCCATGACTTTTCCGCCGTGGATTAAAGCCATGTTTTAATACAACACCAAGCCCTGACTGGACATAGCACTGAGCTATGTCCAACATTGGAATAATAAATTAAACTTTATTTATTTATCATTTTATCTTAGTTAAAATAATTAAATCAATTTCATATTAATTTCTCTGTTTCAGAGTATATCTTATATTCCGTTTGGCTGAGTGAACTGAAATATTTCTGATTCAACTCCAATAAACTTCTTGTAAGCTGGAAGTTGGAAGACTACAGCTAAATCTCAGCAATCAAATGACCACTGTTGAAATCCAAATCATATACCTGAAAGATGCCATGAACAGTTTCTAAGAAGTTTGGATTTGTCACAAGAATTACAAGATTTAAAAAAACTGAGCACGTTTTCTGTTCAAGCCTGTAATTGCCTATAGTCAAATAGTTTCCAGATAAATCTATAACCCTTAAATGAATCCTGAATTCCTTATTTCATATTTTGGAACCAGGTCAGGGGACAGGAGAGAGGCAGAGGACTTCTCCTTGGAAACTTACATACTCTGATTTTTACCAGCATTAATCTAATTCCCAAAGAAATTATAGCCCTCATTATAAATCAACTCTAGTAAATGGTGTCATTTTAATAAGAGATCCCAGTGCTGAAATACTCAACTTTTGTAGAGTGTGGGATGGATTCTCTACCATATTCAGGACTACCAGATCTACCTCTGGAATTAATGTGTGTTTTTCCCTTTGAGCTGTTATGCCACAAATTCAATCTCCCACTGCACCTTTGCCACTTCCAGAGTTGTGTGGAGAGCCAAGTGATGTTCAGAAACAGAAGGCAGTTTTTTTTCTGCAACAATCTGTCTCGTTGCACGTAGGAAAAGGATGGTTGTCTCCAGGTGCCTCATTTCCTGGATAAAATTAGATGGAAATGTAATTACTTTTTTTGATATTATAAACTGTTTCAAAATGATCTGTTAGGATTGTGTTGCTTGTAACAGCATCCTGAAATACCAGCTGAAGGCCCTGCTTATAGCATGGAGTATCTATAGTTCGAGATTCTTTCTTTTACAGCCTGGATACCAAACCCAATACTGAATCTAGTGTGGTTTCCCACAGATGTTGATCCTAGGATCTAGATGTAAGATATACCCTTAATTACTGATATAATTATTTCCACCAATGAATGGGCTATGTTATAAAATCCCGTAAACTATATAATTGCCTACATGTAGCATTCATGCCATTATCTATGTATCATAGGTACAAAGCCACATGATCTTTACTGAAGAAGTTTTACCATCATTCTTGTATACTTCTCTCCAGATTTTTTTCCTGGAAATATCCCCTAGGATTTTAAGGGATGTAATTTCTATCAGTTCATTCAGAATAAGTGGATTATTTTTTTGACTTCATATGGAACCAGGGACTGCCATTTTAAGCCCAGCCTTCACAAGCAGTAGAGCGAGGAAGTGTTCCTCCTGCTCCACATTAATTCATTCCCTGTGAAGTCAAGGGTGGGGGTGGGGGGAGGTAGGATCATTCTGGTTTTCTGGGATAATTCAGAGAATTTTCAGCACATGATGATACTCAAATTTTCTTTTCCTGATAAAACAGACGGTCAGACGTCACCTTACACTCATGGTTACCTACACTTTGGTGAATATGGCACTCTGTTTGCAAAGAAATCATCTAGTTAAAGTTGCAGGCAATTTTCTACTGAAGGACATGTTTTTGGTTTGATGAGTTTCCAGAAGAGTAACACACACTACTTGATACTTATTCAAGGGTTTTCCCATTTCTCCTTTTGAGATTACTGAAAACTCTGCATGTCTAGAACATTCTTTGTAGTCTTTGAAAATTATTTACTGATGACAGAAAGAGGTCTGGTGGCCTCTCATATTTGCCTTGAGTCTTTTTCAAATAAAGAAGCCAGGCAGCATGAAAACATCAGCTGCATCTGCTTAGTTTAAAAAAAAAAAAAAAAATCTATACCCAAAAGCTGTTCAGCAGACAAACACAAAAAGCAGTAGGACAACGGAGATATGGAAAATTGATGAAGGAAGATGAGCAGAAGGCCCAGTTTTGCTTTCCAATTTACATTTAAGGAAAGACTGATGCTGTGGTTGAATGATGTATCTCAGAAATGCTAATTGTCTCGGGCATTAGCAGAGGCTGCTTAGCATAAGCCATAAGTTGATCTTCCTGTTGTAGCTCATATCATTCCCTCCATTTCATATGGCCATGTTTAAGTGATTTCTTTTAGTACTTCTAAAACAAAGCTGGTTTTGTTCTTCATTCCCAACTCTGTAGGAATGGTAGGCAGTGAAGAACTGAAACACACATAAATCAGTGCTTCAGCAACATGAATCATTTAGCTGGTTGTTGGTTTTATATAGTACTTTAGTAGAAGTGTCTAATAGTTGGAAGAAAAAATAAGAGGAACAATCTATGACTGATCTTCTGATTACCTTAGAAGACGTGAGCTTTTATGGCTGTTTTTTTATTTTTTTCTTCTTCCCTCACATAACCTTCTAAGTTCCTCTTTCATCACTTAGTGATAAGAAAAAGCTTACGCTACACTAGGTAAGCTGGAGGCACATAGATTGCCAGGTATGACAGGATTAGGGCTGGAGGCTGCCAAAGGACAGGGAACACGGTTGGCTTCTCCTGCCGCCGTGAAACACTGGATTTATATGGCAGGGATAGGAAGGGGGAGCATCGCAGTGGTGGGACTCAGAGATCAGTCCCAGAGGAAGAGCAGATGGCTCTGCAGATCTCAGATATCTGTGGGGAGAAAGCACTGGGAACTCTCGTGCTCAGAAAGGCAGAAAAGAGAATCACCCTCCATGAGGAGAAAAGGGAGGGAAGTTGCAGGAGGAGCCAGGCCCAGGCAGGGGGGCTCAGACACACATGGACAGTTGCTATTCAGGAGCGCAGAAGGCCTGGCTAATTAAGCTGTTTCCTAATCAGGGAACGAAGAAACGAGGCCAAGCCTTCTGCATGGAAACTATTGAACCACATTCACTCCTCAGAGCCATCAGATACACTGGAAGAAGAAGAAAGACTTCAAACTGCTGAAACTATCAAAGTGAGGCCTGTTCGAGTTCGGATGGCAGAGAACAACTAAGCCATGAGGTGATGGCCCTTGCTATGGTCATTAAACAGCATGAAAACAATAGTCAGCAGCAATTTTATTACTAGCACTACTACCTCCATTTCTTCCACATATATAAATGAATAAAAAAATCTGTCTTTGCTCCTGCAGGAATCTCTATTCATGTATTTATTTCAGGACTCAGTTTGATCCATTGTTCCAGATGAAAGTTAAATATTCATTCCCTCAGTCACATGCCATCCCACTGCCATCTCCACTGGCAGAAGGTTTCTATGGAACACTATTCCAGGCTAGTTCAAGCACACCCATATAGCTAAAAAAGGACCACAGGTGTTACAAGGCAAACATTAAGAGTGACTCTAAACATATTCAGGTGCATTCCTTGACCTAGCAATAGCTACAGCTAAATGGACATGTTCCCAACAAGAATAATTTGATGGACAGTGAAGGACAGACTGAATTGATGCAAGGGAAATAATTACATGGGCATTAAAACACTTGCTTTGCTGCCAATACGACATTTTCTTGTTACTTCAACTCAGCCTGTGTCTTTTACAAAAGCAATAAGATAAGGATTGAGGCATTCATATTGCACGTCAGCTCCACTGCCTACCAATCTGACATTACAAACCACAGATCTAAGAAAGGACTTTTCCCCCCTAAGCATATACCATACATGAAATTAATTTAAATATTCATTTGTTTGGTAACTAAAATACATTTCCCTACCCACTGATATGTTCCTCAAACAATGACTAAATGTGGACTCATACCAAGTGAGTCACAGAAATGATAAAATAATGTTTATCTTTGTGTGTCAGCTGTTACGCTATATGAAAGCACAATATACATTACAGAGCCTATAAAGTTAAAAAAAAAAAAAAAAAAAAAAAAGTACCACCACAGCAAGAAACTCTTCTGGGCCTTTATTTCCCATGAAGAAATATACAAAGAAAACAAAAACCACCAAGTACAACTCTAATGCCAATCTTCATAAGAATGTCTATTTTGCATGAGACAAAGTCTAAACAAATGCTTTATTGCTAAGGGATTGGTAACTCACCTGGATCCGTGCCTTAGATTACTTTCCTACTAGTCTTTGACCACACAGCAACCATAAACCAAGCTGGCAGAGGTAGGAGTCAATATTATTTCACTCTGACAATGAGGACAAGATGGTCTGGCAAACTGCCTTATTGTTGCTAGTGTAGCAAGAAAAGTGTATTAGCAGCAAGCCTGGTCACCCAAAAACAGCAGTCTATGGGCCTGGCCTTCAGTCTGAGGACCAGATTCTGGCTCAGAAAGTTATACAAATCTCTTCTCATTGCCTTGACTTAAGCACAGAAACTCTGCACAGCTTTAAGCCCTACCATGATCTTCCTGACAGTTCTTCCCCTCGGTTGCCTCCAAGCTGCAGCCCATAGTCCCTGTTCTCTCTAAGGAGGCGAGGACATTAACAGGTTTAAACGATCGCTCCAGACAGCAGCTCCTCCAGAAGAGGAGTACTGCATTTTACCAATAACAAGCCATGCATTTTTATACCTCAACACTGTCTCTGAACAAGGGGCAGCAAAAGAAGTGGATGTTCCTGCCTGAGTCAGACGTGTCACTGACTTTCCACCTAGGTCTGCTTGTACCATGACTTGTGGTAGTGGACTCAAAATAACAGAAGCATTTTTAACTGAGAAGAAATTTGTTAGCTGTGACAATTACCTCTGAACGCTTTCCAGTCTCAGCTTTTGGATGGCAAGCCTTTCTCCAGCGTCTGGCAAAGCCGATACTTTCTTGAGGTGTAGGAAGGGAAAAAGCAGAAACATGGCTCCTTGGAAATAGCAGATAAACAGCAACCCAACAGGCAGCAAGGCTGTACACAGATGGTCATTTGCATTGAGGAAGTTTTTGCACGGGGTTTCCCTGTACCTTCCGGGTCAGAAGATGGCTTAAGTGAGGCAGAACTTACTCAACTGGATTCAGAATGAGTAATACCCGTAGACCGTATGCCCGAGGGGAGACCATCTGAAACTCTTGTATTGACATCTAGTTTAATAAAAGTTTGACAATGTGTAGTTAGTTAGCTAAGGATGATAATGTAACTGAAAATGCAATGAACAGACTACAGAATGAGCTATAAGCAGAGGCAGAAATTTAGGGTGATTTTTTTAAAGGTATCAGCTGTGAATTCCCAGCCTCAGGGTGAGTCATTTACACCAGATGCAACATTTCAAGGAATCATTTCTAGTGGAGTGACTAAAGAGTTGGAGGAAGCCCAAGTGCCATGTATTCAACGGCATCCCAAGGGTCAGATGAAAGAAGCTGCTTCTTAAGGGAGCCCCAGGCCAGATGGTATTTGCAGATGATGTGGAGGCAAAGGCCAAAGGAGATGGAGCTGCCCAAAGAGAGGGAAGCCTCAGCCAGGAAAGCAGGAGCTGCAGACATTGGCCACACTCAGATACTAACACGTGTGAAGAGCTGTCCAGGCACCTGCTGCTCTTTGCAGGAATTAACAGTTGAAAAGGGGGTGCAATTTGATAAAAATATAATCCACAAAAAAAATAGTGCTGAAGCAGAAGAAAATGTACGGCCAGAATAGCCCCAGGAAGTAGTAATAGTTGGCTGATGCAGAAAGCAAGAGAAATTCATCTCCTATTAAATCCGGGGCCGGTGGAGACTCAAAGGGCAGTGATGCTGCACCATCCGTGCTACCACTGCGGTGGTGGCAGGAGCAGCTGTCATCTGAGGGCCCAGGAGGAGTTCTGGGCTGCTTAACAGCATAAATGTGTTCTGGAACAGCACTGGCTCCCCTACAGAAAGTGGGCAGGAAGAGGTATGACTCCAGGGAGCTATCTGGGCTTGGAGGGTGTTTCTAGAGTGGGTATCGAGTGACAAAGATTAATTGCTCCCCATGATAGCTCTAAACTAGGTCATTGCACAACAGTGCTCCTAGGTGAAGCTGTTGGAGCATTTGAAACTACAGCTGGGCAGCCAGGTTTCCTCTTGGTCACAACTCTGCCTCGCACAACACCAAAATGGAGACTTTCCTACAGTCAAGAGCAAAATATTTTATTGGTTTTGGTTTGGAGTCTGGGTCATCTAATTACAGTGACATTGACAAATTAAGACAAAGCACAAATCACCGCAAGTTCTGCAAAGCATCCTTCATATTCAGGGCCATGCCAAAGGTATTTTAGGGGATGATAAACTATCTAATTCAAGATATGAAAACTGACAACATCTAAGAAAATTCATATGACTTGGTTGGTTTCCCTAGCAAATCACACAAGGAAGATCTGGCCCAAGCTGAACAAATTTTTATAGTTTTTTCAGAAGATCATTTAAGAGAATTTAACTTACTGTTATGTTACTGGCTTCTGCACTGAAGCCCTTAAGATATAAATTGCATGTAATAGCCAGGCCTAGTCATGCAAGACAAGTGTTTTAAGCTCATTGATAATCTAGACTCAAGAATGTAACACCCAGACTGACAACAGAGTATGAACCAGCAGTCCCAGAGGGGAGCCCGCAAGGACTGGTGGACTTCCAGGAACCTCAGAGATGATAGAAATGATCAACCTGCTAATGTCTTCAAATCCCTCCTAAACAAAACAGGCAGGTGTTGCACTAAGACGCACAGCCACTAAGAGGGATGTGATATGATTGTCACATTGGGAAAATGTGCTTGTATTACAGCAAGATTTTTATGCCTGATGGGTGAGGAAAGGCAAATGGAAGACCAGCCAGGGTGGTTACTCAGAATGTTCCTGCAAATCTTAGATTCCTCTGTGAATAAATGATACAAGACATGGTAAAAGACAGTTTTACATAGATAAAATTATGTCCTTCATGCAACCATCACTGCTAAAAATGTTCCCAAGAGATTTGCTTTACTTTACATCTTGTCCCAGCTGACTGAGAGCAGCAACAAAGGGGGCTTCACAGCACTGCTCTCTCTGAGAACACCAGCCCTGAAAGCTAGAGCATTTCAGCTCTGTGCGTTCAGGGATTATACATTATGGTCATAAACCGTAAAAAGAAAAAAGAAAAAAAAAAAGCATAAAAACCATAAACCACAAAAAAAAAGGAAAAAAGAGGAGACATTCAGGCTACTAGTTGACACAGTTGTTTGAATACCAGCTGGGTGTGAGGCCTTCACCCTTTGCCACGTGTTCACATGGGTGAAAGCAGCATCTGGTCTCCAGCCCTGCAGCTGCCTGGCCGAGGAGGGCTCTGGAGCACTGAGCAGCTACTGTTGCCTCGGAGGAAGGGAGTGCCTGGCATTAGTCACCAGAAATTGGGTCTGAATCAGTTCACGAAGTCCTGATTCAGCAAATTAAACATTGGTGTGAAACCGGAGATGGATCCTCAGCTCTGCCCTGAAGCAGAAAGCCTGCCAGGAAATCTCAGGTGACCTCAAAGCCAGCGCTCTGAGCCCCTGCGTGACACAGATCCAGCAGGACATGGCCTAGGTCTTGAAACTGGTCCACAGGGTGGGAGGATGTCCGGTCACGGGGAGGACAGCAGCCACAGGAGGTGTGTGAGGCGGCCCTGCGAGTGCACAGCCTGCTCCATGTAGGCTTTCCCTGGGTATCCTTGCTCACCTCCAGCAGAGGATGTAAGAGGTGGCGCTGGCCACACGCGGGGCCGGCTGCCCAGAGCCCTGCACAGCGAGTGGGTGCTTGGGGAAGGCCACATCAGCAGTGCTCTGAGGGTGCAGGGAGAGTTGCTGCCAGCCCTGCACGGTGTTTACATAAAAAGATTTGCTCTCTGCTTCCTAGTGTGATTCACAGGGCTCTGCCCTGCTGGAATTGCTAATTCCTGTGCTTTTATACTGCTATTCTGCTGTTTGCTGCAATGCATCGGCAACAATACTACACCATGCATTATGAGGCAGTTTTAGCACAGATATATTCGTGTTTTCTTTTTCCACATAGTTTACTTAGTTTTCAACTGCAAATCCTACTGTCTATTTAGATTTAAACCAGAACACTAACATTTAGAAATACAAAGTTGCTGGCACCTTCTTAAAAATATGTAATTTTGCAAAAATAAATAAACTTGCATCCTGAAGACACTTCTGGAGCTAAAAATGACACTGTTTCAAAGATGCGATGCTTGAAAAGAAATAAAAAGTTAGACTATACATAGTCCAGTTTTCACTGCAACTCTAAAGATTTATAGAGCTTTGTATACAGGTAGCCACTCTGGTACCAACTTATTTATCAACTAAGGAGTTAATCTAGTAACAAATTTGACAATTCTGCAGAGACAAAAAGTGACAGTGGTATGACTTCTGTCTTAGGGATGGTAGATTTAAAAACACATTTTCTACGTCTTTTCTTGTAAATTGATAGGTCTTCTATACAAACAACTACATTAAAAAGCCTAGGTTTTCCCTCTTCCTGACTTTCTGTTAGTGTAACCACTTTGTATATGTTTTCCTATCACAGTACTTGCTAGCTACATAGGAATCTAATGAAGCTCCTCGATATTTTTAAGTGTTTTGCATTCCTCATATTTTAGGAGAGACATGCAGTTAATTTGGAAGGAAGGCAAATCCCATGATTCAGGCAGATTCATAAGTTTAGTACCTGCAAATTCTAGACATGAACTGAAGCAGTAGGACTTGGGTGCTTGATTATGATACTGACTATTCGTGCCCTAAATCTTGTATGGCTGGTGCTACGCAAATGGCATGAAACTTTTTCAGGCAGCTTTATTGTTAAAATGTAGGTTATTGTGGCAAGGACGTAACTTCGGCAGCTCACTTGTTATCTTGGTTCGCTCTTTCCCTTCATGCAAATTTATTTGCTTCTTTCATTCTAAGGGTGGCAGACATTGCTCGAGGGTCATGCAAGACTCCCCAGATCTATCCGCACTGTTGTTTGCTGGAATGGTTCTCCTGGGATGCTTCTCCTATCAGTGTTTTTATGAAATCAGGCTCGTGGCCTCCTGCATCGTCCCCAGCTGGCAAGCCTCACTGCCTGCTTTTCACCCAGACCTAGACCTTTCTTTTGGCCTGTCTAGCTTTGGTGGCTGACAAAGAGCTGAGGCTCCGCCTGAAAGAGCAATTGAGTTCACTTGAAACACAGGTGCAATCACAGAGTCACAGAATCATTAAGGACCTTTGGAGATCATCTGGTCCAACCCCCCTGCACACGCAAGGTCACCTAGAGGATGTGGCACAGGGTGGCATCCAGGCGGGTTTGGAAGATCTCCAGAGAAGGAGATTCCACAACCTCTCTGGGCGGCCTGTTCCAGGGCTCTGTCACCCTCACTGCCAAGAAAATTTTCCTTAAGTTCTTAGTGTGTCTAAGTACAACTACTCAAGTAGCAAGTAGTGAGACAAAATAAAAAGAGAAAGAATGCTAGTGACAGAGAGTCTTGTATAAATTATTATCAAGCCACTTACAGCACCATTCATTACCCTATTTTCTATCACAGCAACCAAGATGAGCAGTTTTATCTTTTAATCTCCTCTGAAAATCTTATCTAGATCAAGTAGAGTCATAGTCAGTTTACAGATTTTCTGCGGGATTCCCTCTTACATGTTGTTTTCAGAATTTGAAAATGTCCTTTATTCAGCTCAGTCCTCTAGGACCATCTCCTCCCACTGCCCCCCTAAATCATTTCTGCACAAGTTTGTATTTTGTAGCTCACTGTTTGTATTGGAACCACAAGAAATCAATTCATTTTTAAAAAGCTTAACTTTAAAGTCATTCCGAATAAATAATATTTTAAAGCTGTTTTTCTTTTTTTTTCCTTTGGTTTCAGTATATTGTCGTTTTTACATTTTACTTGAACAATGCAAAAGGGTTGAAATTATATCCTAAGATAAATGTTGTCACAAAAGCAGCTCGATTCAACTCAGAATAACTGCCAACTTGCTCTTTATCTATGTATGGCTGCTGTAGAAGTCATTACAATAGCTGATTACTGTAACTCACCAAAAACGCAGGAAGGATAATGTGTCTGTGCAGAGAAACGCATGCAGTTGCTTGTGATCTGCACCGACTGGATGTGAGCCAGACTGGTCTGGAAATTAGGTAGCTGCATTAAGCAAAAGATGAGAACTGTGTTGATAAGCCCTGCTGAGAGAGCAGTTATGGAAAACACAAGCCCAGGGTCACACCACTGCGATTCCACGGCTTTCGGATCAGAGCTAGTAGCTTCTGGCAGCTCAAGGGTAAGAGTGAACAAGCATCTCTCCACAATCATCCGGGTAAACACAGTCCCAGAGGTAGGTATATGCTTCTTTAACATTCTAGAGAAAAACA
Organism: Crypturellus tataupa; assembly: GCA_034781795.1. NCBI lineage: Eukaryota > Metazoa > Chordata > Aves > Tinamiformes > Tinamidae > Crypturellus > Crypturellus tataupa. Next base: position 5,119,611 of record JAWLRI010000144.1, read on the forward strand.
TCAGTGCCAAAAAGTACCCTGTCTTCCCAGGGCTCTCAGTTCCTTCTCCCTGTTCATTCTGGTAAATGAAATCCTACCTCCTCCTGTTCTGTGCCCGAATACCTTTCCTTCAGTTTGAATGGCAGGGCTGACAGCTCTCCTGTTGCTGTTTGGACAGCAGCATTTGGACAAAAACCAGCTGTCTCGTGTTCAAAACAAAGTTCTTCAGGAAAACTGGCTACTTCTTCACAAGCTCAGTACAGGCTTCCTTGGTTCTGTCAGCCACCACAGCTCTTTATCCAAGTGAGCACTACATCTTTTGAATCTCTCTGCACTCTGTTATTCAAATAATAATAATAATAATAAAGACTGGGATGCCTTATTCCCACCACAACACATCCTGGATTGTGCAGATTTGGAATTTGATATATACGAGACACAACTTTGCCACACAATACTGCATGCTAACCTAGGTAGGGTGAGCCAGCTGCAGAACTGCTGCCAATTCCTGAACCACCCATTACACCCCACGTGCAGAGTACTCAGCCCCACACTGTTAGTGCCTCCTTTTGCAGGAGCACTGTTACTCCTACCCACCTCAGCTGGTGACACTTCTCTTTCTGCCCTGGCAGGCCTGGCAGCTCTGCTGAAGGGTGAAGGGGACAACACTCATCTGCTCCCTACCTCTAGCTTCATCTCCACAGACCACACACTTTCCCCCCGAGCCTACAGCACAGAAGTGACAGCAAAACATATTTTAAAAGAACCTGGGGAGGTCAGAGATACACATGGAAGATGAGGGAATAGACTATAGTACTAGTCAAGACTATATATTAGCCTTGAGGCTAGCTGTCACCCATAAATATGTCTGTATTGCTTCTTGGGAACCTTTATTCCCCAGTGTGACAGATGAGATAATAAGCACTTGGAGACATGTTAAAGTGATGTCTATCAATCTGCTGCAATAAAATATCCAGGAAGGTCTTTCCAAAGCTACAGAGCTGTTTTTTTTTTTCTCTATTTTAACATGCAGAACTGAAAGAGATGCCTACCCACAGCAGCAAAGGGGAAGTCAGCCAACAGTGAAGAACCATCATTTATACAATCCAACCCAGAAACAGAAATGAAAGAGACAGCAGAACACCAAAAAAGAAGAAGTGCACACCCAAAGCCTATAACCAGAATGCCAGTTCTAATGATAAGATAGGTTACCTGAAAGGACAGGAAAATCCAGACATCCACCTACTCAGTCTTCGTATCATGCAGCATGTGACTCACTTCAGAGGCAGAAAACATCTAGAGGCTTCTCAGGACAGAAGAGATGCAGCTGGTCATCAAATCCTTCAAGCTTCTCCAGGACAGAGATTTTTAAAAGCTGCGAAAGAAGAGATATTCCAAGCAGAAAACAGAGCAAGTGATTCAGCTACTTTCAAATTTTAAGCTATTAAATTAAATTCTACCATTAGTTTCATCCTGATGCATCCTGCAAGCTGATCTCCATGTGCAGATGTTTATTGCAGAGTCTCCTTGGAGGACTGGGGCCCAGAGAGCAACCAGAATCCAGTAGTGACACTACCCCTAATGTGCACCCTCTTTGCACGTTTAATCTATAGCACTGTTTAGTTCAGAAAGTGCAGTTAACAGCACCTCAAAATGCTTAGGGATATCTGGGTTTAATGCGCATTGAAAAGGTATCTGGCACTGAATAAACAGAATTTCAAATGGAGTTGTCTGCAACTGGACTTCCAACATGTGAAATACAAGTAGATAAATGATTGTGTTCTCATTTTCAAATTCCCATTAAAACTACGTGCATTTTCCTGTTCTGAGTATTAACTAGCATCGTGATTATTATCCCCTTGCAATGGAACGTCACTACAATGTTGCTGGATATGCTCATCAGAAATGATGCACATAGCTGAGCATGGCATCCCATTTAACAGAAAGAACAGACTTTAATGAGGTTTCAGAACTAAGAAAAGTTTTGGAAACTTAAAAATGTAGCCTCTGTATCTCTGAACTGAATGGCGTATTTGGCTGGTAAGCACTCAGTTCAAGTCCACTACTTTTTCTTTTTGTTCCTCTTTTACCTCTTTTTCTGATGTGTACCAGTAGACTGCTTTTGCACTGAAAAGTACTTTTCCACTAGGTATCTCCTCTTCCATCACAAAATCAACATACAGAATTCAGCACATTTACTACCCATCATACAAGATGGATAATAAATGTGCTGAATTCTATATGTTGATTTTGCCCTATGATACCGTATCAGCAGTCTTGCTTTTCTGCTCCATAGGGCAGCAAAGACCCAGAGTATCTGTGAAAGGAACTCCTTATTACAAAATTCCATTTCTGCAATATTTGCATGGAGGATGGAGATAATAAAAAACCCCAAACCTTGCTGATATTGCTATAACATCAAAACACCTATGGCAGATACAGCTACACCAGCAGAAGATAAATTTTGTCAGGTTGCCAAACACTGAGGAGGCAATACCACTACACTGGCATCAAAAGAGAACTAAGTCTAGAAAGTCTGATGCATTTTAAAAAAATGCTTAGCAAACACATGGTCAAACTAGAGTGGCTCTAAAGCTACTGGCACTAAAGCTCAACGAATAACTATCTAAAATTACATAATCATAGAATCATAGAATCATAGAATGCCTAAGGTTGGAAGGGACCTCTAGAGGTCATCTAGTCCAACCCCCC
>JAWLRI010000144.1:5126949-5227834 GCA_034781795.1 Crypturellus tataupa
CGGGCGCGTCCGAGTTGCCGCGCGCACTGCAGCCGCCTGCAGAGCTCCTTTCCGAGCAAGGCGCCGCGTTACAGGGGCTGGGAGTGTGTCGGCTCACATGGGGCCTGGCCGGGTGAAATGGAATAAACGCAGGATAAATAAGAAGGGCAGCGGATACAGGTTCTGAGAGGAGGCAGAGGTCGTGTTTCTAGACCAGGCGTGAGGGCAGAAATGGATCCAAAGGACACGCACTGAAATAAAGGTAGACAAGTCTTTTAGTTTTCCAGTTTTCCACTTGAGTAACTGGCTAGCGACTTGTTTTTACAAATCTGTTAACATTGAGTCGATGATAAAAAACAATCACTTCTGAGTAACAGTTGCTGTTGTACGCGTTGTCTTCAGAGAATTTAACACTGGCCTTTAAAAACATTATCAAGGCGGTTTGGTGTTCTTGGAGTGATGGGAATTTGTAAGTCTGTCAATTCAGTCTCTGGTGTCTTGTGCTGGTGCTTGAATGCAAACACTTAATAAAAGGGTATTTTAAGTCATATTTTGATTGTGTTCATGTGTGTAATAGCTTGGAGGCCTATGTGCAATTTGTCAGTGATGTCATATACCAATATGTTGGAACTGATTCATGTCCTACCGTGGCCTGGCTTTGTTGATTTATAGATAAGGTGCTGCTTCTCCTCTGCACTCTGGGCATTCCTAGACAAACAGAGGCAGTTTTGGACTCTGAAAGTGTAGATGGATGTGATTGAAGCCCTTCGGGAAAAATGGCATGGTTTATATTGATAGCATTTCCTTTTATTCATGCAGTTTCTTCCTTGGAATTTCATCTTAAACACACTTCTGTCATTTTCTCAAAGGGGATTTGATTCCCATATTAACACAGTTTTCTTTCAATCTCCTCTGACTTGTGACACTCTCCCCCTGCCCAGTTTTCAGCTGCTTGGATAGAGAGTAGTCCCTTTGAGCTTACCAGTAAGTCTTGCTTCGGCTGTTTGTATTTTATTTTTTTCTTTCATGGTCTCCTGGAAGAATTCCTTGCCAGCTTGCATCTGAGGATTACAAGCTGAAAACTGTTGTCTTGGAGTCCTCCTTCAGTTGAGTGCAGTGCCTGCGTATAGCCCCGAGTAAAAAGACAGTGAAGTTGTACAGCAAAGCTCTTCACATAGTGACTTCTGAGGTGCCACTGCTCTTAATTACCATTTAAGTGCTGTTCTGCAAGGGACAGAAGATGAGCACAGGAAGGCAGGACTGGTTTGGATGGTGTGCCTTTACAGCGACATAGGAGCTCCAAGTGAAATGATAGCTAGGAAGAAAGGAGGGCATTTCTGGCCCTATCCTGCAGCACCTTGGCTTCTACCAGATGTAGTCAAGTCAGACACAGTAAAATATTGCGACAGAAGTTTTGGGAGTAAGGATGTAGTTAGAAATATCCTTTCCATCCCTTGTGTGGACATAGATGCTTCTCCCCAGCTGCAGGAAAGAAGCCATGCAGAGGGAATAGTGTTCTGTACAGCTCTTGTTGTCTTTCCTTAGTGCTGAGCTTGAGGTGGCTGTGGTGGGACTCAGTGCAGTGTCTTTTCAGAAAATGCTCGGAACAGCATTTCCTGTGTGAAAGGAGCAAATGTTGCCCAGGAAAGTGAAAAATGAAGGTGAAGGGCACTGTTTTCCTCCCACCACTCTTATCCCCAGGCAGGTGGGAAGGAGATGCAGATTCTTGCTCCATGCTGCTCTGGAGAGGCAAGCAGGAGTTCTTTATGGAACATGTAGGAAGAGAAACAATTCTAGAGTACTCCAGATTCCTGTGACTGCTTCTGGGGTCCAATCTTATACTTTGCAAGATTTTTTTTCCCGTTACTCATTCTCCTCCCCGCCTGCCTGGGGATAAAAGTGATATTGGTGTGCACTGTGTCTGGCTAGAGAAATAGAACTTGAAGTGTTTCATTTCTTAACAAACATGAAAACAGAGAAAACTGTATGCAGATTATCAAAAAAGGTCTTAAGCATCAGTTTTAGACTAAACACAGATGCGACTTCTTCCTCTCCCCCAAACTGGGTCCTTAGAGTACCTGTATTTCTGAGGAATGAGTAAGACTGAAAGTTTTTAAATCGTTTGACTTGGGAAGTCAGTGAAGCTGTGACAAAGGAGGTAAATAGCAGCAATAAAATTGTGTATTCACTCTCAAAAAGCCTCTTGACATCTCAGGGGGACAAAAACATAATCTAAGAGTTTCCTTTGCAAATACACGTGGTTTGTGGCCATTTGTCCTTTCTTAGCGTAATTGTCACATTCTGTATTACCACATGGATAGAGGACAACTTTCTGTTTGTTCTTGAGGGACTTTTTGGAAACCAGCATTCTAGGTTTCTGAATGAAGGAAGACATAGTAGTATCAGAAATCCCTATAGTCAATATTATGTTTTGAAGACAAATGTCTGTCAGGAATATATTTAAATTGAAATCAGAACGTATTTGGTTTAGATTCATCTTCTTGACCTAATGGATGTGGAAAAAAAATATAGTTATTGGCATATCTTTTTACCCCTCAAAATTGTTTCTGTTGTTCTCTTCATGCTCTGTGTATAACTTCTGAAGAACCTTCATGTTAAACAACAGCAGTTTTCTAAACGCTGCTGCTTTTAACTTGGACAGCTGACTAAAGTCCATTTCAGGCCATATCCAAGGCTCGTGCGGACAGAGCAAGACTGTTCTAGGCTGGGTTCTGGCCCCCACCTGCCAAGTTGTAACATATGCTGGATCTAGGGAAAAACTTCTTTTTAACATCCAGATATGATAGGTTTAATAGGTAATGATTAATATTTTTTTTTTCTGGAAGTTTGTCAGATTCTCTGCTAACATCCTAGAAAAAAAAAAACATTTGCTGAGTGCAAGTAGTAGCTGCAGTTATTGGGAAGAGTCGGAGGGTGGTCTTATCCTTAGAACAATGCACTGGGAAGCTGGAGATCTGGTTCCATTTTTGCCCTTCAGTCTAACCTCATGCAAGTCACTATTTTTGCTTTTTGCTAATATCTAAAGTGACAGTCCAGGCTACTTCCTAAGAGTATCAAAAACAAACTAATGATGAGAAGGTGATGTGGGGAAAAACTCATAGTCTTAAAATAACGTTATAAAAATCTCTTCACATTTACTGCCCCTTTCTCATATCCTGTTGTCAAAATGAATGTAAAGCATGCTACCATTGAATTTATTGCTATTGTTTTGACCCTGACATAAATCAAAACAGGATCAGAAAGAATAACCTCAATTAAACTGAAAACACTCTAACAGCCAAAGTAACACATCAAAATCTTGAACAATTTGTGTAAAATGCAGTGAGTATAGGAGTTGAGTGTGCTGTTTTTCTGTATTCTTGAAACTATGTATGGGAGAGTTGATTAGGTTGTACTATGTCTTTCTGCTCTCAAGAGTGATAAATATTAACCACCTGCTTGGATAAAAGTACTTGTTTGCAGGATCTTTGTGCTTTTGAGTTTAAATATAAGGAAAAATTATAATGCAAGGGCAGGAAGTTGTGACCCTGGCAAGCTTTGCGGGCGTAACTTTACTTTGCAGAAGGCTATAGGCGTTTCTTTAGGTACATCTTTTAGCTGTTCTTGTTGTGACTGATTGCCAATAATGCTGTATTGGTACATTTGCATATGCTGAGATTTCAGCAGTTTGCAGTAAGCTTGGACATTTGCCAAGTATCATTTGTATCTCAAAACCTAGCCAGCTCTGTTCCGCTTAAAACTAAGCTTAATATGATTCAGTGGTGGTATCTCCTGATTTCACAAATATAAATAATCTTTCAAACTGTAAACTTGGTAAATTGCCTGGGAATTCGAAAGTGAATGAATGACATTGCAGTTTGTGCATATCCAGCAGTGTGAGTTCTGTGACTGAGGTACAAGCTAGAACTAGTTTGGTTTGTTCATGTTTGTGGGTTCAAAAAATACTTTTTTTTTTCTCCACTGTTATCTGCTCTCTTCTATAGGGCCTCTAACTTTTTTCAGGGTATATAGCATGAATGTGGCTGAGTGTACGGTGAACTATCAACTGAGATTTACTTATTTAAGGACAGTTTGGAAAATAATGATAATTCATGGTAATAAAGTATTATAAAATACTCAATTGAACTGCACTAGGCCTTGAGCAACCTGCTGTATATGAATCTAGTCTTGTCCACGAGGTTTTGGCTTGGTGGCCTCTAAAGGTCTACTCCAACCTGTAGGGTTTTGCAGTTTTGAAAGGTTAACACACTGGATACTTGCTAAAGAAGCAGGTGATTCCATTTGTTCCTTTGGTTGTGCTCAAATTCTAGTTTTCAAGTTATTTTAAAAGCCTTTCTGTTTTTAGAAAAATAAAATTGTTGATGTTAAGAATCAAAAATGTTGAAATATGAAATTTCCAGATGCAAAACTGAGATGAGATTTTCCTGCTCGACTTACCAGATCTATCTTCTCACTAAGAGTATCATACAGGTGCTTTTAATATGTGTGTCTCTTACTTCCTGACATGCTCAGCCATTAATCATCTGAGAACATCTCCAGTTCTACTGTAGCTGTTGGGATGACTTTGAGGGTACCTAGATGAAATTTAATAAGGCTGTATACAGGAAATGAAGCTGTGTACCTATGACTTCTTTTCTCTCTGTATCCTTATGAAATTAAAAAATGCTGTTTGAAGTAACTCTTTAGCTCACTAATGCAATATGCTTCATTTTTTAAAGATGAAATTATTTGACCAATATATCAATTACATTTTCTTTGTAAAATGATCTGTCTTCACAATGATAATGAGCCTTAAAGCTCTTTGAGTATTCTTTTGGATGTCTGGATCTGCCTTGGACTTAGTTTTGGTATGTAATAGACCATACATAGACTTTTTAAAAGGTTATTTAAACTTTTTAAAAATCAAGTCTTTATCTAAAAAGTTATTTAAATCAAGGAGGAACAGCTAAAAATGGCATTAAACAGATTAAATCACTCTTTGAGGGAGCAGTGATAGAATAGGGGACAAATTTATAAGCAAGTATGAGAAGGATAAAAGTGCTGATGAAATCATTTGAAAATCTTATGTTTTCATGGAATCTTCTGTGTTTCTACTGTTTTAACCTTGCTTTTTAAATACATAGATTTGAAGACAATAGGGGAGGGTGCAGGTGAATGGAAAAAAAAATAGATGAGAAGTTCCCAAAGGCAAAGTTTTAAAAAATATATCCCAACTTTTAGAAGGTTTCAAAACTTTCTCCTTTCCTTACATACTGACTCTGATGGAAGCGTTTTCAGGTAGTATCTCTCTATGTGAAATTGGATGACTTCAGCGTGACTTTGTGACTGGCTTACAAATTATATTTTTAATAGATAAGTTGCAGATTGAAAATTTTTGGCTCAAATTGAAGGTGATAGAAGATGCTGATATTGAGATGATGTGAAGAAACGGGTTATTTGGCTTTGCTGCCATTAGGGGAGTTCTGGGTTCCCAGTTTGAGTTTTTGATGTTATAGCTTAAATGGATTTAAAAGTTATTTATTTAAAGCTTGTAAATAATGAAATATGAAAACATTCAACAAGACAGAAAAAGACCAATTTATGATATGGCAGTTTGCATCAAAATACTGTGCAAATCATTTCAGGTTGAATTTGTATATAACAATAAAAACTGTCCAGGTAACTTGATAAGGGCAGGGTATTTGGTTTTGATTTATTCCCAGTGATGGTTTGTGTTCCTCCCTGGAGGTGGAGCTGCTCAGGGCTCTATCCTGGGACGTCCTACTTAATATCGTGGTTGTTGATCTGGGGCCTGAGTGCACCATAGTTTGGAGAGCAGTCAGTGTGCTCAAGGGCAAAAAACAGATTGCAGCTGATAGGAATATCTGTAAGACAGCAGAATTCTGGATCGCCACATAGGTTTGTGGTGAAATCTGTTCAATAGTAATTCAGATATAGCTTAACCAGAATCAGAGTATGTAATTATGGAAACTAATAAAGTAGGGTTTATTTCTCTTCTTGCTTTTATTTTTCTTCTTGATAAATTTATTCCAGCAGGAATATAAAGAAAAATATAGCTTCTGGTTTCCATTTTTGTCAGCTGCTGGCAATATGACAATAAATTGGATCATGGTTGTCATGTTAATATACTAATTTAAAGGTATATTAAAATAATACTTAACAAATGATCTGTGCTACTCATGTATATGAGAGGTCTGCACAGTGAGTGTTGCCAAGTTTGGCTGTTTCTTTCTTGCACCAAGGGACGTGGACTGCTTGGTCATCTTGGAATCCGTTTCCTTTTTAGACATTTGCAGGGGGTTCTGGACCGTCTGCAGCTGCTGTCTGTGCAGCCACCAATGGGCAGCCTAGAGGTACCAGCAGTGACCAGCATGGAGGGAGCCCCCTGCTCTGATTGTGCTGCTGCTCAGCTCTGTCAGAGGTGATAAGAAGCCCTGAGGCTCCTCTTGTCCTCTGCGCTGCTGCTGCTACCTGTGGGATGGGAGGGAAGATGTGCTGAGGGGCAAAAAGCAGCACTGCGGACCATAGGGGTAGAAGAAGTTTTGCACATAGCTTGTTAGTTACCTTTCCTGTGGCTTAACCAGCTCTTGATTTGCCCAGATAGCTCTGCCTAACTTTATCTTGCAAAATGATGACGATCTTGCTTTTGGGGAAACCTGGTTATGTTTGGAGCTGACAAATCTTTTTCAACAGCAAATTGGATCTTTACAGATGAAGTTACTCTTCAATTAGTAGTACCGAATATCATTATTTAGTAGAGGAAGACTGAAATAAATTTTGAGTTCATCAGGGAAAATTTGATCAGAGTTCTAGTTCTTGATGAGTTCCATGAATTCTTCCTTTGATTAAATTGAATTTCCTAGGGGAAGAGACATTAGAGGAAGGAACTTAGAAATGAGATACAGAAATAAGGGTTGATTTAATCATGTTTTGAAAGTACCTATGTCAGGAAAAAAAAGAAAATCTAATGATGAAGGGACTGCTCAATCTAGCAAAGGTGTACATATTTAAGTTGAGAGCTGGTGCTAGGCCTGCCAACTTGAAAACAAGGGGTATTTCTGAGTGAAGGCGATTAACTCTTGGAGCAACTTAGTGATGTGAAGATTCTCTGGTACTTGACATCTTTTAAGTAGAATTAGATGTCTCCTGAAAAGATGTTATATGCCTTAGTCTAAGAACTTAGAATTAACCTGGTGAAATTCAGTGATTTGTATTATGCAGGGTGTCAGGCCAAATCATCCGAGCAGTTTCTGAGAGAGCCTGACCGGAGGAGATTGTGTGTTTACTCCGCAGGGGTAACTGCTTCCCAGGTATTTTGGAAAGTGAACTGAATTTCTTCAGTTTAACACACTCCTGCTTTTCATTTCCAAATTCTTACTTACTCCTTTAATTTCTTATTAATTATTTGTTTCCTTTTCAAAGACTAGGATTCTCTTATTTTCATTCCTCTCACTTTGTCTTTTATCTTTTTTAAAACTTGCTGCAGTTGTCCTCCACCCATTCTTTTTTTTCCCTGGCTTTATCGGGCATTGCCGCCCGCTTTTTCCTCTTAGCCTGCATTCCCACATTACAACTCATCAAACTGTTTTGCTAAACAATTAATATGTAGTATTATTGCCTCAGCATTATTAATAAGGCTTTTTCCTACTTTTTTTCGACTCATGTTTAGATTTTCAAGCTTTACATTGTAACTGGAAATCTTTATCTTGCTATTATTTTCCATGTTCTCCAGACTAAAAGCAGTTTCCTTTGAGCAGACCTTTGAGTAGCCACATGAGCACAGACAAGGTAGAGAGACTGTTTTCCTCCCGCCTGATGAGACTTTCCTCCACTTGTCATTTAGACAACTTGCACATGTCATTCAGCAAAAAAATAAAATAATATATTGTCCATGTCCAGTGGTGTTCTATAAATGGATGCAGTTCCAGTCTGGGAAGTGATCCCGCAAAATAAGTGTTGGGCAAGGGTGGGGGGACAAAATCCTATTGCTCAGTAGGCCTTTGTTGCACTGTTAGTGTTGGTTAAGTGTTACAGAGCATTTTTGTAGCATTTTGGAGCAGAGGATTAAAGGCAGAGCTATAACTTTTATCTGATCACATTCCTACTGCCAGATAGGCACTATTTAGATATTGAGATGCCTCAGTATGGTGCAGTGAGCTTCATGTCCTGTTTTCTTTTTTTCTTTTTCCTCGAAAATCCCATCCTCCTTCCTCTCTTCTACAGACCCGAGAACAGTTCTTGATCTTTGTATAGTTTTACTGTGGTCATTAATCAACTTGGATTCTCTTTTGCACTGCTCTTTGCACTGTGTGGGCATGATCCCTTTTTTGAATAGATGAGTTTCCTAGCTCTGTTCTGCATCTAACCTCATCAGAGTGCAAGCTTTGGAGGCTGACATTAATGGTGAGACTTAGAATTATTGTCAGTTAATGCTTTGTTCTCTGGCAGCTGCAGAAGCTATAAACTGGCTGTCATTTCTCGTAAACTAAATATTAGCTGTTCTTGTACGTTGAAAAGATTAAAATTCCAATAGATCCAAATTCTCTGCGCAAAAATAAATTTGCAGTCTTATATGAGCAGTAAAGCTTATAGCAACAATTGAAAGATTCTGGTCTAAAATTTGAGAACTTGAACTCAGGGTGAAAATGTGATGACAACTAAACATATCCTGGAGTGACTCTTCCCCTTTTTCACTGCAGGAAGAATTATCTTGCTTTGGTCCTAATTCAAGTTCATTTTATATTCATCTCTACTGAGCTTGCACAGACTTATAGAGGTATGAATGCTAACTTAGCGTGTAAATTTACCACCATTAAAAAGACTAAAAAGCCACCATCAATTTGCATGGCCCAAAGCCGGAGAGAAGAGGCTGTTCTCAGATGTTAGGTTTCCCTGTTTTATTTCTCTCTGACTTTTTTCCTCTCACTTTTAATGATTTAGGAGAAGTTTCCATCAGTGTTAGTAAGTATTGTTTCTTCTGTCCTTTTAAGATACTTTCATGAAAAAAAATCATACATTCTTGAGAAGCATTTTGGAACAGGTAAATATTTTTGGAGGGAAAGTATTGAAATGTTTAAAAGTGAAGCACTAATTTGATGAAGATGTTTTTAGTAAGTATTTTAGAGCATCTACATCTTTTAAGGTAGCTTTTGATTAAGAAGGGAAGCTTTATGGGATTTAGTGCTGTCATTGGAGATTGTTTGTTTTGGTAAATGGCGAATAACTTACCCTCAGAAGACACGTTAAAGTAAAAGTTTGAGCAAAAATGAAATTTTCTCTGTGGTAGGAATATAGGCTGCTATAGAAGAAGCATCTGAAAAGATGGGTATTGCAATAATTTGCTGTATTTTTTTTTCTGTTAAATGGTAGAAATTCTGTGCAAAGTAATTTTTCTCTTATAAATAAATAACGAAGCAATACGGAAGCCTGGCATCTCTGACATCCCTGGGAAGAATTCAGGCTCAGTGCATCTTACAGCAGTGTGCGAGACCGTGAGTGCGTGTTGCCTCTTGTTTCTAGATCTCTTCCTATAGCTTTCTTTCAAGGATACCTCTACTAGGCAGTGTATCTGGTCAGGGGAAACTTCTGTTCTCCCTTTAAAGAAAACCTTTATGCAGATGCATCTTCAAAAAAAGTGAACCAAGGGTGTGAATAGAGGCAATCTGCCTCCCTTCTTGAACTGAGCTCTAGCCTCACACTGTTGTCTGCGGCCTATGTTATGAATCATAATTATGTTGTCACTTTCTGTTTTGTGGCTGGTGTTTTAAATCTGAATTGATAACTGCATTGCTGAAAAAGAGAGTGGGGGAAACTAAGGGGGAAAGAGATGAGTGGATGAATTGTATGTGATGTGATGGGTATCTTTATTTTTCTAGGAAAAAGTCTTGCTGTGTAAAGAACGCTAACTTGCGACTCGTCTTCTATCTGTGTCTAAAGACAGAAAAATGTTATCCTTGATTGGGCATAAACATAAAAAGTGCAGAAACTCAAGTGCCTCCTGTTGTGCGTTTAAATTATTTGAGTCTTCTCTCCCTCTACACACATACACACTGGAATATGGGACATGTGCTTGGGTGTTGCAGTGTAAGTGATCCACTGTAAGTCTCTGTTTATCTTGCATTAACTTGGTCATATGCCTGTGTGTATTAACTTACTTGAGTGCATATTGCTTAAACCCATAAAAGTTTATAATCAGTAGTGCAAAATTGTGTTTTTAATGAAAAATTTACCCCTTCTCTGATTTGAAGTATTTGCTTTTTGGTTTTACATGATGATTAAAATGTGTAATTAGGAATATTCCTATTTCATCTGTCTATTTCATCTGTCTAGTGTCTAAACAGATAACAAAAAACTTAGCAAGTTGGCTTCTTTTGTAGAGATGGTAGTTACAGACTTTAATAAAGAAAAGAATGAATGTGTTCCTGTTTGAACAGAGTTAAAAGGGAATCACTTTTTGCATGTGGTCTTCACAGCTTTGTGCACATTTACTGTCTTGGCTGTGGTAGTTCTTCCTGCGCTCTGTTGGAAATATGATCCATTTCCCTTCCCTATGGGCCACTGGAAAAGGAACAGACCAGCTGGCTAGGTAACTGCAGTAGGATCTAGCTGGAAAGGAAGCCTGCTGACCAGGGATTCTCTCCCCCAGTCTCTTCCATGGCACTCCCTGGCTCCTAATACAGGGTCGTCTGTGTTTCCAGTGGGCGGTTGCTTATTAGGATGCGGGCAGAAAGTCAGTCTGAGAGCCAAGCTGGCTTTCCCATCTTGGAGCACAGGCCTTTTGCTGAGCAGCTGTTACTGTGCTCAGTGTTGAGCTGAGATAGGTTTCCTGAGGCTCCACCAGCCATTTGTAGTCTTGAAAGCACTGAAAATAGCTCCCTGTGTTACAACTTAATAGTGTTTTGTGTGGTGTTTCTTTAAAAAAAAAAAAAAAAAATATATATATATATATACACACACAAGTTGCCTTTCGTAATAATGTTGTTTTATCATTATATACTCACCCGTCCATAAGTATTTCACATGCTGTTCAATTTTCCAGTGTTCAGGATGACTTTAATTATGTGATTGTGCATAAGCAGTTAAGTGTGCAGTCGAAGCTCTGAAACCGACTTATCCAGTTTTAGTTGTGCTGTTTAACCGGTAGTGATACAAACGCTGTAATTACAATTACCTAGTCAGAAGTGAATGACATGCAGCTCATTGTAACCGGTTCATGTGGTTATAGTTAGCTTGAAGGGAGCTCAGTCATTCAGACAAAGGGTTAGAAATGGACTTTAAAAAAGCTCCTAAATCTCTCCTAATTTAACTTATTAATCTGTCCCTACTTTAGTAAACTGGGAAGCTATTCCCAGTATTTAGAGTCTGGTATCATCTACTCTTTAATTTTTCTCTATAAATAAAACTCCTAAGAAAATTAGCAAATTGCCTTAGATATGACTTAGGGGAGAACATACTTTTTGCAAGCATGTAAGAACATGTATAATGATGATCAACATAAAAATAAGTGAAAGCACAGTATTCTGGAGTAGCTGTGTCAGAACGAAGTTAACATAGTTCAGAGTAGTGTTTGTACATCTCTATTGACATGAAGGAATGTGCAGTACCTAAATGAATGAAAAACTTACAGATGTATCATAAAAATCATATTTACATTGGCCAAAGGTCTCATATCAATGAATTACGATACTAAGCTCCTTTTTCCTTTGAAGAAGGGTAGTGGAAATTTTCTTCTTATTTAATGCTTTGTAGGTCTGTACTTTTAAGCTAATATATTAAATGCTTGAATCTAAGACAATTAAAATATGAATGAGTTTGAACAAAATATAACTTCTAGCTGTATGGAGTTGTGGAAGAGATGCTGCCTAAGCTCTGAGGAACTCCAGGTGGATTCAGTGCTTATTAGGCCACTAGGTACTGTTTTAAATTACTATATAGGTGTTTATTACTCATCTCTTTGCCTGTCGTCTAATACTGTTATTGCTGGAAAGGACAAGAGAAAACGCTTATGAATCTACTGGTGGTAATGACTGTATAGAGGTTTTGTTGTTCTAGAAAATTGTGTTTTGGGGAGTGATGTGATTTTTTTTTGTTGTTTTATTTAGAAAGAGTTTGGAATGGCTTAGCAAATGCTGTCTATGCGGGGAGTGGTTTTGCATTCTTGCATTCTTTAGCCCTTTTCTGGTAGCATATAATATATATATGCTGTCTGAAGCAAACAAGTTGCATATAAAGGCTTTAGATTGAAAACAAAGAGAAAGTGAAACCTATTGTATTTTCAGCATTTGCGGTTGCTTATTGTACCATTTCTTTCAGTAGCTACCCTCTAAAAAGAGGAAAACAGGATATATCGGCTAGAAGCTGAAGAAATTCAACCCTAAAATCACTCAATCACCTAGCAGTGAGGGTGACTGATATTGGAATGAGTTCTCATGAACGTGATAAATTTGCTCCTCAAGATTCCTTGGAAAGATCTGTTTTTTAAGTGGGATCTCTGTACTCTTTAGAATGAATTATTCGAAGTAGTGGGGGAAGAAAATACATGGGGAGATTTTGCTAGCCTTGAAACCTGTGGATTTGCATTTTCATCCTTTACCTTTTTGGGGCCCTGCACATGTAAAGTTTGACTAATAGCTGTTAAGGTTGGACTTCAGGCTTCACGAGTTCACTTATGTGCAAAGTCAAGAAGAAATTATCCTCCCAGCGTGTGGTGTGGTTTCTGGGCTGCTGCCTTGCATAGTGGAAGTTGCACTGTGACACCAAAATGCTCCCTCTGAGTGCCCATCTCTGAGCGGGTGCCGCTCGTGGGGCAGTGGGGGCTGAAGCAACGCACCCGGCAGTCCGTAGTTTGCTATTGTTAAATGTTAAAGGAAATTGCTGATTTTGTAGAAATTAGCTATGGTGTTAGACAGATGGTATTGGCATGGGCTTTTATGAGGAGCTGCTTTTTTGCCTCATTTGACTGAGATGGCTTGTTGCTTCATTCTCTCTTGGGAGCCTGAGGAGTTGGTTTCAAACGCAGGCTTCACTCTCATGAAAGTGGAGGCATTTACTTGTCTTTTTTTGCATTGATGAACTTGCTGATAAAGCAGGAACAAGGGCTTGGGAGCGAGGGTAGGACACGTAGAAAGTGTAACCACAGAAGCTTCCTCCGCCTGCCCCGAGATGCAGTGGGGTGGGATGGCCGGCGGCCAAGCACTGTGAGTGCATCTGGCTTCACCTGGTGCTGACTGCCATCCGCTCCCTGCAAATACTCCTTGAAGGATGTAATTTTGAAGGGCGCTTCTGCTTAGCACTGTCATCAACTTAAAACGTTCTGCAGCATCACTCACTTTGTTCTTCAGCCATGCTGAAGGGGAAAGCTGCTTACAGATGCCTGAGAAAGCTGTGGGGTTTTACTGAAGGGTGGCTCATTCGAGCTGCTTGGGGTCTGGGAGCTTGTGCATCTCTTAGGCTTATGATGGAATTATTGCTGCTTTCTTATCTCTGTATCTGCACAGTGCCACAGTGAAAACAGGAAAAAACTCCAAGAAGTTAAGAATCTGAAATTTTATGTAGAAACTAGGTACATTTGCAAGAGGATCCTTTGCATTTTACTGATTCTTGATAGACTATGAAAATGAAAAGCTGTCTTTATCTTTTTTTTGTTTGTTTGTGTCTGATATAATGTCTACGTTTTAGGTATTCTGCTCCGAGAGCAGAGAACTAGAAAACCAAACCAACAAAAACCTCTAAGAACCTATCCTTTCAGGAGGTTGATTCCTCCTGACTGTTAGGACTGAGTGTTCTTTTTCACAAATTCATTTATCAAGTGGCATTTGTTAAACTTGCTTTAAATCAAATATACTAGCAAAGCTCATTTCATACTCGACTTCTCCCTTATCTGACATGGGAAGAAGATTCTGAACTTTTTTCTATAGCCAGCATTTCAGAGCTCTTTGGGGTTTTTTTGCCTTTTTTTTTTTTTTAACTGAAATTCATATGTAAACTCTTGAATATTTTTAAAGGCAAAATTAAGCAATGTCTTATGCATTGCCCTTTAAGTGAGGAGGAGTCAGCTCGTTCTTTGCTTTTAGGATTCAGTTTGAAACTGACAGCTCTGCTGTAGTCCTTTGAGCTTTAAAAGCCCAAATTCTGATGAGCTTCAGGACTTGATACTGATACAGCTATTTGAAGGCTTGTTTTGTTTTGATCTGTATAGTTCTTCAATGTAAATGAGTGATGACAAAAAAAGAAAAAAACAGTTCTTAGATTACAGATAACTTCTGTGTTGAAAGTTTGGAAGTCATTAAGATAATAACAAATATACAAAAGTAATTCAGAGATATTGCTGACGTGAGTGACTGTGCCACTGGCCCCTGTGAACCCCTGTAGGATGTGCCTGACGCTTGTAATCTCAGCCCTCCTCCCCGTTTGCAGTTATTCTTACACATCAGTGAGAGCAGGGTTGTTCTCAGCTTTGAATTGTTCAACTTCCTATGCTACCACATTTCAGAAATCTGAGTTACATAATTTTTTGTCCTTTTCTTTGTATACCAAAATGAACCTTTTTCTCTGAAGCAGAGACAATCAATTCTGTTTGAATTCTGAAGAAACATTGACAATAAAATTGTATTTTAAGGTAGTGGTTCTCTGTGTGCCAGGTGCTTTTATCCCATATGTCAAGGATGCCTTTGTCTTGGTTTTGATTTTTGGAACTATAAAGAGCATCACTTTCCCGTAAAGCGTCATAAAGACCAGGGTAGTGTTGGTGACAGTGTAATAGTTGTGTTTTTGTAACACTGGCCTACAAAGCAGGAAATGAAGATTCAAATCTCCTTTTTCAGAGGGGGGTTCACACTTGATCTTTGAGAAGTATGTTGTGTGTTTCTGTAACGATGACATCCTTAACTCTTCGGTTGAATCTGTGTCTCTTTGCAGCAAAGGGTGTGTGTTCTTGTCCTCTAAACTTAATCCAAATTAATGGAAAACACAGTAAATGCAAGAAGGAGGGAAGGAGTTTAGTGTGTTTTATATTTTCCATTCTGTGTTTTGAGCATGTTTTGTATTTGATTGCAAACACTTTTTCTTGCTTCTGTTTAGTGAGTAAGTAGTCGTTTGGGAAGTGCAACTCACATCTCTGAACTTTTCCTCTCTGACTCATGTTTGCACTTGAACTGATTGTTTTATTATAGAGGATGGGCAAAGTCCTTATCTCTCTGTCCTTAAAAGAAAGTAGCATCCTATGCTTTTTGAGGGGTAAGGAAGGACAATTGTTTGACCAAAGGCTTAAAGGAAACGGCTGGAGGAGCTTAATTTGTGGATCCTTAGTGTGACTGAGCGGTGAACTTTTCACTGAGTAGACTTCCAGTTCACGTGGGGTTTCTTGGTGCATCTACCTTAATGTTTCAAATTTTATTATTCTGCTGTCAAGGTGGAGAGACATGTTGTCATGTTGAGAATTGGGTAGCTGATGAAATGAATCTTTTCAGGTTTATAGTAATATTATCAAGTGTTATCAAGAATTAAACCAAAAGTGTGCTTTTTTTGTTTGTTTTTTAAGTGCTGAAGTATGATATAGGTTAGGTATGCTAATTTCCCTTTTTTAGGGCTACATCTCTGCATTTGAACATTATTAGTCATATTATTTAAAATGCTGAATTAGCTTGGCACAGCCATGCTGGAAAAAGCTTCTCCGCTTTGGAAACATTTTCATGCCTGAGGACTGATTTGCAGAGCATGTTGGTTATTAATATCAGCATCTTGGTGCAAGCCCTCTTGGAGGATACTTAATGTCACAAGCTATGTGTGACCTCACTGAGCACTTAGGCTTTGCCCTGCTGTCTTGGGTTGTCATAAGAGCAGCAGATTTTAGATGTTTAGGACTTTAGCTTTAGTATCAAACTGTTTTTTCTGTAAATAACATTTTTTTTCTCTTGTTTCACAGCTTTCATCCAGTCGGATGGCATAATAGAAATGCTACGTTTCGATGAAGGAGACCTATTGCAGGTATGTAGTCCCAGAGTTAAGTTATGTCAAGCAGCAGTGCTTTATCCCCTTCCTTTTGGTAGCTGCTTTTTGAAACTTGTGGGTGAGTGGATTTTTGAAGAAAGGCAACTGTGGAACTTCAGCAAGTTCAGAAACTTTTTGACCTTCTAGAGTTATTTTCAACAGTATATTTTGCAACAGGATATACTGGGGTTCTGTTTCCTTTCTCTTTCATGAAGTTT
Organism: Crypturellus tataupa; assembly: GCA_034781795.1. NCBI lineage: Eukaryota > Metazoa > Chordata > Aves > Tinamiformes > Tinamidae > Crypturellus > Crypturellus tataupa. Next base: position 5,143,155 of record JAWLRI010000144.1, read on the forward strand.
ATTGCATGTTCAATGTAGCCTATCCTGACTTTTTTTCTAGAAAAAAATCAGGGCTGCTTTGTGTATGAGACTGACCCTGATGAAATATGGTTGCACTGCATGGCCAGGGGAACTGGGATGTGCTGTGAGATTCTGTGATCTCTAAAAGTAGCCTTGGGAACAAGTGACCACTGTGTTTCAAGACAGTGCGAATTATTGCAGGGAGGTAACTACAGTTGCAGGTGTAAATTGTTCAGGTATAACGTTGCCATCCTTGTCAATGAAAAATGGCCATCTTTTGACATAAGATAAATTAAATCATAACTTGAATATATTGGTGTTTATAATTGGGTTAAAAGACACAGGAACAAGTCGCTCTTTGCATAATACTTTGAGTTGCTTAGTTCTGAAGTATAGTGGTTCTGCTATATTTGAGGAAGAAGTGCAGGTTTTCTGTGATTTAGTGTTGGCAGTCAAAATTTTGATTTTATTTTACTGCAGCCTGCTGAGTGATCATACTGCAAAATGTAAGCAGGATTTTTTTTCTTTCATACACTTGCATTTTGTGGATTCTATGTATGCTGACCTTTTTTTTTAAATAGTCTTACGTTGTTAGCCCGGGTAATTGAGAGGAAAGAGAGGAATTCATTCTTTAAATGATTAGAACATGTTACCTGACTGTGCTTTACTGCATGAGTTACCAGTGAAATGGTTGTTTTACAACTCCTGCATCTTCTTTAGGCCAAAAGAGTCTACAGATAACATGAAAAACTTGCAGTTCTAGGCTCAGGATGTGGTTACTTGTTTCAGATTTATGAGTTTTTTAACGTTTATTTTTCATTTCTCCATCTTTATGGTTGACACTAGCATCATGATTATTGTAATGCAAGAATAATTTGTTACAAGTTTAAGATTATACATCATAATGTGAGATTAATGTGTTTCAGTTGTTACTACATTACTCAGGGCTTGGCAGTCAAAAGGAAAAACTGATGGGCAATCTAATTATCTGATGTATGTTTGAATTATTTTACTGATCCAAGACAGATGATGCTGCTTGCATTTCCCTCCCTCAGGTGCACATGGACAAAAAAAAGCTGCCAGAAATTTTTAATGTTTGAATGGCTGGAAGCTGCTGTCAGTGTCATTTAGGAAACATTTGAGGTATATTCCAGAAAGGATAACTTTCTAATATACTTCTGAATTGTGAAGGCGTAGGATCAATTTCTAGCATGTTAGGAAGATATATACTGTAGTGGAATCTACTCTATCTTCAAAATGATCTACTAAACCTGTTAATGAAAATGTTGCAATCCAAAATAAGGAATTGCTTTCTAAGGAAAGCAATCAAGAGTTAACTCTTACATAATTTATTTGTTATGGATTCCTACTTTGTCACGGCAGTTATAGTATATCCTCCTGATCCTGTATTTTTTTATACTTAAAGCAGCATACTGTCAGTGAAACACCTATCCATTGTGAATCAACTCACACAGTAATATCTTGTGATTTTTATTTCCAAGGATATGTTGGATAGCTGTACTCGACCAGATATATTTATATTAAATTAAATTGGTTGTTAATAGAGTATAAGCATTTAAATATTTATCTAAATAAATTGTATTTATTAAAAACAAAATAGCTGTAGAAATGTCATAGGTCATGCTAATAGGAAACTGTAGAGACTGTATTTTGGAATGTGGATTTCTAATATGTGAATTAGAAATTGCCAAACCAGCATAGCTTTGCCCTTGGTCTTAATAGAACACGGCTGAGAATTTGATTCTTTAGCATGTGCTTATTAGATTTTATACTTGAATAAATGTATATACTTCTGGCTTTGGATTAAATTACATCTAACCAAAGAATTTACTAACTTGGCAACTCTCTGAACTGTTCAAGAAAATTATTTAGATCCTATACCTGTGGTAAAATAGTATTAATGCAAATTGCTTGTTGCTGAGCAAGATTATTTTGTTTTTAATTTACACTCAGGTTTTTCTACAACAGCAGGTAGTTTCTGTGAGTGTGTATACTTGGTTGGCTTGTGTTTTGTAGAATCAGAATTGTTTGTGAGAAGGGACATCAGGATGATCACCTGCTGCTTTCTTCTGGTAGGATCGCATGGAGATCCTCAGGTCATCATGCCTGTTCTTTAAACCTTCAGAGTAGAAATGCTCACAGATTTCTTGAATAGTATATTTGTTGCAAATGTAAGGCTTTTTAAAATCCTTTATCTCTAAAGTACATTGAGGAGTTTGGTTTTGTCTATTTCATGAGGGCCATTTTGTATGACACCTATAGTTTCTCTTTTGCTTTCTTTACTTATATGGAACTTTCTTTCCTGGGCTCCGATTTGTCTATACACTTATTAAGCACGTAAACCAGGGTGCTTAATTTGTATGTTAATACCCTGGGTGAAATGTCGAGCAAGAGTAGAATAGTTGCTTCCCTGTGTAGTGACTTTTTTTAAATAATTCTGAAATGAGATGATCTCTCATATGAGGAGATGCTTGTTTAGCCTTTACAAGAGGTTTTCTGGGGAGGTCCTATTGCTGTACAGTTAACGGGAAAGATGCTGTGGAACTGACAGGGTCAGACTTCTGAATGCGCACAGTGTAATAACAAGAGGCTTTGGGCACAAGTTGTAACATGGGAATTTCAAGCTGATGTAAAGAGGGAAGGGAAAAATAAATAAATAAAAAAACCACACACGTAAGGATGATCAAACACTGATCCTGATTTCTCATAGAAGTTGTAGAGGCTCCCTATTTGGAGACTGCACAAGACCTTGAGCCTTCAGTTCTAGTTGGACCTGTGCAGAGCAGGGGCTTGGGCTAGATGGCCTCTGAAAATGCCTTCTAGCTCAAATGCAATTTCTTGCATGCAAAGAATTGTCATCCCTAGGCTTCAGTTTAAAAATAATTAATTGATACCCAGGAGTGACTGTTGCAGAGCCAGTGTTAATAGTGCGTGTTGCATCAGCTCAAGTCAACTGTTTTTGTTTCCTTGTGTGAGTTAGTCGTGAAAGAGCATGGCAAGAATGACTCGCTCTCAATCTACTTTCAGCTACCTCACAGATTATAACATTCTTTTTTGATTACCTTAAGCAAGGTTTTCATCATTAATTATGTGTCTTTTAATTATCCTACTTATTGTCATAGAGCTCATGAGTGTAGCGATGAAGACTTAAGTTGTCATCTACTTATCAGTTCCGTAGTTGTTCAAGGTTTAGCTGTAACTTTTGTAAAAAGTAGGAGCTTGACTTACTATGAAAATATTCCTAGAAAATTAAAACTGGGAGAATATTTTAATTTAGTGCGAATACCGTTGCGCAGGAATACAGAACACGTCAGTTAGTGAAAATTTTGACAGCCCTAAGGAAGACCTATTTTGTGTCTAGAAATTTCACCTTGAAAGGAAGTTGGGAATTGGCCCCTTAAGTGAAAGGTTTTTTTCCCTCTTTTCTTTTCTTAGGCATCAGGGCTTTAATTCAGTGGCCTGGGTGACATAGGTACCCAGGGCTCTTTGAGCTGCCCGCGGGAGCCCGGGACATCTGCGCGGTGCCAGCAGCGCCAGCACGGGAGGAGCGATGCCCGCTCCGGTGCCGCCAGCTGGGGACTAGGCACGTTGCCCTGGGACAGGCAGCTCAAGTGGCAGCATGCGCCTATGTTTAGATACCTGAATGTAGCACTGCGTAATGTGACCTTTTACCAAGAACTGAAGAATAGATAGAACAAACTGGTGAGTTGTTAAAAGGAAGGTGCCTTTTTCTGTCATTGTTGTTTTCTCCTGGCTGAAATTTTAAAAAGCATGGCTATATCTTGAGAGGCAGCCCCTTCCATTTGTTGAGTTCCATGAGTTGTCTGACGTATTCAAGACCTGTTACAGACTCTGCACTTCTGCTCTCAGGTATAGAGTCTCTGTAAATATTTCTGGGAGGTGTGAGGCTCTGGAGATAAACTGCTGTTCGAATTTGAGATAAGTCTTAAACGGTGCTGAATGCCTTCAGATTTTCTCAGTCATATGCAGGTTGTCTCAATATTGTCTTTATTCTGAAAGCCCTGGAGTTTATAGCTTAATCCTTCTAACGTTACATAAGAGAAAACTCAAGGTGTGCAACTGCTAGTAGCAACGGACTAAATGCGTATGCTCTCCTTAAACAACCACCATAAATGTTGGAAATCTATTTCCAAGCCCTGAATATAGGCTTTTGGGTGGGAGGGTTATAAACTCACTGTGATGGTGAAAGGGGTGACCTTTCCTCCCGCTCCCTTGTCTTCCCTTCCTTGAACAGTGCTGCTGCCGCTGCCCTGGTGCTGACCTTAACTTGCTGCTGTTGTGCTGTGAGTTGAATCAACAAATTGGTCCATCTGAAAGTCTCTTCCGGTAACTCACCTTGCTATGTCTCTTGAAATATTAATAATGTTCACGTGCAACTTCTTCCTGATCTGTACTACGCTTGTCATTGCAAGGTAGCGTTTTGTTACATATAATATTCCTCCTGTACAGAGAAGACTTACTAACATTTTCCTATAAACCGTCTTTCTCTAATGTTGTTTTGCTAGAAAGGTATCCTCTCCACGAGAAATAAGTAAGTTGTATCTCTTATCTTAATTTAGATTTCTCTGTAGTGCTGCTAAGCCAACAGCATTCAACAAAGCTTGCTCTTTAAATAAATGGTGGGGTGGGAAGCAGTAGCTGGCACCCACTTATCTCCTGTCCCTTGTGTTTGACAGCTGCTGGACAGGGCTGGTGGTGCCCAGGAAACGCCGGGCTGCAACACAACAAATCCAACTTTACTTGAAGATCCATAAAAATAATTTAAAACATGTAACCGAACCCCATTAGCATGTTGTTTACTGCATGGCTCTAAAGATTGAGGTATAGTAAAAAAGGGGTGGTAATTATAGAAACTGCCACATCAGATTTATTTTTGGTTTAGTTCCATGATGCTACAGTTAAGCTGATGAGCTGTTGAAGTTGGTATGCTGTTTCTTTGCTCTTGATTGACCCTGATTAAAAAGAAGTCATTGGTACTTGGCATTCTGCTGGTGTTCAGTTCTGTAGGCAGAAAGCAGGCCCTTCGTTAATAGGTCCGGACTGTGAAATTTTTGTTTCAAACAACTTGAATGAGATACATTTCAGACAAATGATGCCCTACCATAATGATTTGTCTCTTTAAACACTATATACTGATCTACTAACCATTTCACGGCAAATACATGACTTCAGACCATAGGACAGAAAGCCTGAGCATAAGCTAAGTGGGAGGAGGTAGCACTCCATGGTTTGTTACAGCTGGAGCTGTGCAGCAGTTCTGCTGCTGAGCCAGGAGGTGCATTTCTGTTTACTCTTCATTTCCTGGGGTCAGATCTAATCTCTGCTGGCTCCTGTCTAATAGTTGGCCTGGGTGGGATTGTAGACTAAGACTGATACTAGGGGTCTTGACTGGCGTTTAAAATACTCAGGCAGCAAACCGGCAAAGACAGGACAGTGCTGGTAATACCTGTTTCAGGTGCTTTTCATACGATCTCTGTCATCTGGCTGTCAGTCTGGTAGCTGTTGGCATGTGCATAACGTGCTTTAGTTCTAATTAACAATTCTAAAGAGAGATCAATTCCCAAAAGGAAGATTGATTTAATTATGGTAAGGAGAGGGAGATGCGGAGCTGCTGGTAAAGAGGGATAGCAACTGATGGAGAAAACACTCCAAGTGGATTTGGGTGGTCTGCGGGTCCATAAACATTAACAGCTGAGCATGTTAAAAAGGCCCCAGACCATTAGCTCAGGCTCTTTACCCTTGCACCGACGAAAGGGCCTGTCCATGGCCGGACTGGGAGCTCTGCTCGGCTCACAAAGGCAGCAGCGAACGGTGGTTTAGGAGGGAGCGTGGGCAGCACTCGCTTTGTTCAGAGGCACTCACCTCCTTTTGGGAAGGCGAACGCTGATTAATGGTTGTCGGGTTTATGATAGAGAAGTTGGTAAAAAGAAAATATATAAATTATTCCTTCTTAAGTAGCTATCTAAAGCTTATTACAATAATTTCTTAAAATATTCAGGCAGTATGTACTTTCTGCAAAGCTTACAAAACCCTACTGCAGTGAGCTGGAGGAAATCATGGGCTTGATGTTGGGAACAAGAGCTTGCCTGAAGTGTGAAACCAGGTCTTGACAGCACAAGTAAGGTTCAGGGGGAATAGCTTCAGCTGTTTGCTTTTTTTTTTTTTTTTTTTTTTAAGGTTCTCTATCCATTTACTCCTTAAGTTGAAAAATTGATTAATAGCAATTTTTTTTATTCTTTCTAATGTGAGTAAAAAAAAATAAGATATAGATAACATATAAGTTTAAATGAAAACCTCTTGTCTCCATCTTTAAATTGCAATAAATCTGGCAACATAAATCCATTTATGTTGGCCCTTAGCATTCTGTTCGGTAGGGAAGAATTGCATTGATTGTGGAATTTCAGCTCAGTTTTTGAAACATGCCTGTGCTTCCTCCCCCAATCTAGTGAGGCACCCTACCTCTGTTTCAGAGGTTTTAAAGCAAACAAACTAATTGATACTCTGCTTAAACATTTAAAATTTCAAACAAATTGGCAAGTTAGACACAGACTAATTCTCCTGTAAAGTATTTGCATAATAAACTTCTGGCTGACTTAGATAGACAGTCATATTAGTGTCAATGAATCCAATTTGTTTTTGAAGCTGAAGTACTATTTATTTCTGCAGGCTAGAATTGACCTTTGTCATGAATCAAACACGTTTATGGACGAAAATATATATGGACCACCTGTTTTAATAGTAGCACTCTAAAAATCTGAAGAAATATCCTGAAAGGGCAAAACAAAATGTAGGTTCTGTTACTGCAGAAATTTTTACACTACAAGTTTAGAGTTTTTCTTTCTTTCTTTTTTTCTTTTCATAGAAGGGAATGGCTTCATTTTAGGAAAGATTAGGACAGAAAATATGGTTAGCAGTCGAAATACAAATCACTGAAGTGCCCAGCCAGGGAAGTTTTCATATTCCATATAGAGGAAAAAAAATTACCATCTCCCTTACAAACTCACTCCGTTTTACTGGAGATAAAACTGTCAGATGAGTAAAGGTGTGAGCAATGAACTTTATCACAGACTCATAAGCTTTCTTTCCACTCCCAAAAGACAAATATTCTGTAAATTCCTAAAAGGCCATAAAATACCTTTTCAGAAAAGGTCTAGAATCTTACATTTGATTCCCAAACGCTTTGGGAATTTAAAGCTTTACATGCTGTAATATTAGCTGCCTCAAGGTGACTTTCGTAGCCTTTTTAAAGCAGTTGGAGTTTCCTTGACCTTGTAACCTCCTTGTTTTCAGGTTCTTATGTGTCATGTCCATCAGAGTGGCACTGCAGGTGTGAATAATAGAGGCTAAACAGTCCCTAGCAAGGAAGGAGATGAAGTTTCCTAACCAAATGGAGATTATAGTACTCTTTGCTTTCTAGTTTGAGTTGCACAGGTGACACTTCGTTGACTGTTACTTGCTTTATATGCTTTCCTTTGTACTATTTCTTACGTCTTCACTTGCTCTTTTTGTTCCCTGCAATGTTACTCTTTCCGACACAATTTTTCCTCCTCACTCTTTGAGTTGTTGCTTGTGCCACAGTGCAGAGTGGTTCCTGCTGCTGGATCTGACCACAGTTCTTGTCCAGGACCCAATAGTCTTTGGCTTAAGAAGGCAAGCTGATGGCTTAATTTCTTTAAGGAACTAATTGGGAAAAGCCGATTTGAATTTTCTATTCCACATCATAACTTACACTTCTGTCTTTAAAAATTTAATCTACTAATTTATTAGTTGCTTGCCCCAACCTCACAGAAGTATGGTGTTGGCAGTCTCTTAAATTTGTTTTTTTTTTCTTTTACAGACTGAGACAACAATTGACCTCAGTTCATATCAACAGAAAAGGTAAGCGTGATTTTGTAAAAGTTCGATATAGTCAACTTACTGTGGTATTTGAATGCTGTTTTTTCCATTAAAATAATTATAAAAGTGTAAGCAAAACTAAATACAAATCTTGTAATCTTTCTATTATTTATATCAGAGAAATTTAAGCTAAGAAGTGATATCAAATTGTGTTCACTTTTAAACTATTGTTTAGTATTCTTATGTATAGAAATACTTCTGCTGGGTAATCTCATTTTACATGCATATAACACGTGGAAGACATGAAGAATTATTACTCTTATAAAAATTAGCCCAATGTAATCATATGAAGAATAGCATTTTGAATATCAAGAATATTTGGACAACTAAATCGCTTAGTATATGGAGTAAGCACTTAAAAAATTGAAGCTGAACTGCTTAATCTTCACTTTACATTAAGGTATGCTGCAGTGTGTAATTTTGTGGAAATAGGGAAGAAATGAACTGAGCCTCTACTTGTTGAGATGATTTAAAAATAAACTCTATTTTTTTTGTTGAGAGAAAAGACTACCTTTTCCTGATTGATTTACTTTTTAAAGCCTACTTCAAAAAATTTAGGTCTCAAAATTGAACCACATGACGAACAACTTTATGATGCCATTTTAGATATATTCCATTTTTTTCTAAGAAAGCTTAATCTGTTATTGGAGAGCTTTGCATGTGGGATGCATGAGAAGTGAGCCCTTTCTCCCTAATTCCTAATATTTTTTTCTCAGGACTCCTGAAATATTCCTTTCCATTTAATAGTTTGCACTGAATATCAGTAATGACATATATTTATCATACAATAGTATTCAACTAATTGAGATGTAAAACATAGCTTTGGTAGGTTAAATACAGATAGATTTTTTTCATAGGCTATTCTGTTTTCCTTTCCTGTGTTGGATGCCTAATTCTGAGAAGTCCAGTAAAATGACTTTTCCTTGATTCAGAAGATTATGTGCAAAGGTCCTGTTGTGTTATGTGTACAGGTGGTTAATTGTGGGCTTAAGGGTTTCTTTTGGCAACAAATTTTGAAAAAATCTCTAGAAAAATAGCCTTTTAGTGGTTTGTAGGGGTTTGGTGGTGGTTGTTGTTGCTGCATTTTAAAGAAATTCAGTCCTCACTTATCACCAGCATTTCATACTTTCTGATTTGACACTGACCTAGATCTTGTGATGTTAATCCTTGAGTAGTATAGAAATGTTGCAAACTTTAGCTTAGATAATATTAAATTTCTAGATGTACTTTGAATTTGGGGTGGGATGGGGAGAGAAATGGTGAACATAAAGGTTTTGAGGAATCATACAAGAATGTGGCAAGATTTCCACCACATCTGAATTTAAAATAAATTAATTCATTGTATAACAGAAAATCAGTTTATCATGATAACATAAAAGAGTTAATATTTAATATTATACCTTGAAATAAGACCCTTGCCCTAAATATTTTTAAATGAAGCTTGAGGCAGCTCATGTATTCAACTAACATAAATTGTGTTGAATTGTGTTTATACCAGTTTCTCATTTGAGTTTTAATTAAAAAAAAAAAAAAAGCTTAGTTGTGTCATTCTGCATAAATTTTTATTCTTATTGTTGCTGTATCTTCCCTCAGTCTTTCTTCCCTCTTTTTACCCCTGCAACAAATTGACGCTTCTCTCTTTCCTTCAGGACCTCTGTCCACTTATTTCCGAGTCTCTAACTCCACTTATTTCCATTGAGTCTCTAAACTTAAACTGTCCACAAAACACTGTTATTAAACTCATTTCTTTAAATTCATTTCTTAATGGAGCTGTAGTGCTGGATTAAATAAACAGCACTGGGATATATTTCACTGGATTGTTCACAGAAATGATCATTTCCAAAAAATATATATTCAATGTTAATTTTTCTTTCAATCACATACCTAGGATACTTCAGTTTGTGTAACTGTACTGTGATATGGGAGTGAATTATCACATGTAAGGTCTGTTAGACATGATGCTTAGACTTTGCGTAAATTAAACTTTGCTGACTGCTCTAACATAGGTTAGGAGTGCAGATACCAAACCCTGTTGTCAAGATAAAATAAGAATGATTTTGTAATGATCAAATTTAAGTTGCTATATCTCATCATTGTTTACTGAGACTTTCCCACATTCTGTTATCTTAAACTGCTTTTGTGAATCTATGCTGGTTTCCCTATGCTAAACTCAGATTTTTACACAGCAGTGAAAGAATCCTTTAAATTTCGTCGCTGAAATTCTCTTGAAAGATAAATAAGGAACACTTAATACTTTCAGAATACCATAATCAAGTAGGTCATACAACATTATGATAAATACTAACTTCCAAAAATGACTTGGTTTTCTGCAAGCCAAATAACCTAAGCTGCTTGACCATTTGGTTCTTTCCTGTCATTATCACAGAATGGTTGAGGTTGGAAGGGACCTCTAGAGATCAGCTAGTCCAACCCCTGTGCTCCAGCAGGGAAGTTACAGGTAATGTTAGATCTACGGGACTTCTGGCCATATAATGCAAATAAGACATGAGTGCTTGAAGGTGATGGCACGCAGGTTGCTCACCTGTCCTTCCTGCCAAGGCATCTCTCTCCAGCATGAGGGAAAGCGAATGATGCCTGTGGCTCCAGCTGCTGCAGATTGTGCAGAGCTCATGGCTCACTGTGACTTACTTGACCCTGTCAGTGAGGATGGGTTTGCACAAAGATGCAATGGACTGTGACCTGTATGGGTTGTAGTAGGTCAGGCAGCTTGTAAATACGGAAACATGAATTTGGGAATAAAGTTTAAAATTCTTAGACTCGCAAGTATCTTATTTCCATGAAGTTAGACATTGCAGAGAAAATAGTTCATGCTGAATGGTATCTTGTAGGTCACATATGTAACAGCAGTAAAACTGAAATGTCTGTACTAACTGTTCCAAGTGGTTCGTGTAGGCTGTTCGTCTAGGTCTTTCACTTTATTGTAGGGTTTTTCTTAAAGTCTTGCAATTTAGAAATAACTAGAATCAAATTGAATATGGTTTACTGTGGCATTGATCTCTAAAACAAGAAGCATTTGCTTAGATCTTATGCCTGATTTATAAAACTTAGTGTGTGAATTCCTTGCTTTTGAGGTGTCCAAACTTTATTATGTCCAAACCTGTTTTGAGTCAGTTTAGTTATATTTAATCTGTGTAGAATTCTCTAATGATCGGTATGATTCCTCTCTGCAATTATTGCCGCAACCTCTTTGTGACCTTAAAATTGATAGGAGTGAGTCATAGAACTCTTGTAGTAGCAGCTTCAAGAGTAGCTCTTTGCTGTTGCTTCAGTAAGGTAACCAAAATCTAGCTGTGATATTTTAAAAAATTGAAAGCAAGGTAAAAGAGCAGAACTATGACCTTTCTGTTTTAGAAAGACAGTCTTAAGTGTTCTGCCTTGGTTTTAGAAGACGGAAGATCAAATTAGGCAATATAGTGGCTTGAGAAACCTCACTTTTTCTGCTGACTAGCTCTTTGCATATAGAGAATCATTCTTGCCTTTCTGAAAAGAAACTGCTGGTTTGGGGGCTTTTGTGTTTGTTTTGTTTTTTCTTTTTTTGGTAAATACTTCAAAATGAAGAGAAATTTGTTAATGTTATTAACTACTTCCAGTTGGACCTTCTATAACAATTGAAATACTTTGTTTTTGTTGTCTCAACTTGCAGAGCTGGAAGTTCAAAAGCTATTTACTGACTTGCTTACAGAAGCTTTTGTTGAGAAAGACGCACAGGACTTCCAATTTCGTAGTCTATGATGCCTGCTGCAGCATTCTGCTTGCCGTCCCTGAAATGCTCTTATTTGTTCCTTTATGGCAGCAGACGCTCAGTGCAAGTGCGTAGCCATCATGAGAGGCAGTGGGAAAGCATCAATTTCCACAAGGCGTTGAGTGGGAGGCTTCCACCTGTATTTTTACATGTTCATCCTAGGCCTATTAACTGCATGTAAGCCTGTATATATAAGCGCAACCTTAGTAAGCCACAGCAGGGTCTGCTTAGCCCAGTAATCCCATCTCTGATAGTTGTCAAAAACCAGTGAATGCAGAAGAGCGCAGGGTTTCTTTCCCATGAGCTCGTCGCAGCCCTTCATAGGGCAACAGTGATGATTAAGGGACTGGAGCATCTAAGCAGCTGGGCCTGTTTAGTCTGGGGAAGAGAAGACTGAGAGGAGATCTGATAGTCATGTACAAGTACCTCAGGGGTGAATGTAGGGAGGATGGCGCCATACTCTTTTTCCATGGTGGCCAGTGACAGAGCAAGGGGTTAAGGAGTGCAAGCTGAAATCCAGGAAGTTCCCCCTCCATGTGAGGAAGAACTTGTTTCCTGTGAGGGTGACAGAGCCCTGGCACAGGCTGCCCAGGGAGGCTGTGGAGTCTCCTCCTCTGAAGATCTTCCAAACCTGCCTGGATGCCACCCCGTACCACGTGCTCTGGGTGTCCCTGCTGGAGGTTGGACTAGGTGATCTCTAGAGGTCCCTTCCAACCTCAACTCTTCTGTGATTCATTTCAGCCAAACTGCTTGTGTATGCAGCCTCCTTTCCCAGAGAGTTTCACCCTGTAGACCCAGGTGCTGTGGGGGGACCCCTGCCCACATGTGTGCCTGCACTCGCACTCCGGACTCGTGAACCTGTCTCACGTCGACTTCCTTTGGTGTGATGGGTGTTTGTGTGATCGCCTGGAGGCTGCCTTTCCTCAACTATTCGTCTCGGGTATCTCTAGCTAGGTTTGGTATCTCTAGCTCCTTTTCATTTTCCAAAGGAGAACATGCTTTAATTTCAATGTGAAAGATATTCCAAACTCACCATCACCTTTGGACCTTGCTCAGCTCTGCCAGAATGCCAGAAATGGTTTAATTTCTGTGCACTGACAAGACCCTGTGGGAATGGCTACCCTGCTTGCTGTGACCTTCTCCACTCCACAGTTTATAAACTATTGCTTTAATGTGTAGTCTCAGTGCAGCTGACAAACCTGTGTTTTGTTGATTTGTGACATGATGATTTTTACATGAATTGGCATCACAGGAGTTCTCTTATTTACTCTCATTATTTCTTATATGAACTCTTGCAAGGCTAACTTTTTATGCTGGAAGCTGGATAGCACGAGTGGATGCTGCATTGATGCAGAGGGTTTTGAAGATGGGTGCAGCATATTTGCAAAGTGTAGCAGCAAAGCCAAAAACTGTCATGTGCAGAACCTGTAATCTGCTCAGCTAAAACCATATGTCTAAGTTGTCTATTATGAGTTTGCTAGTGTAGCTGTACCAACCACAAATTGTACCCACATGCGTTTTTGACAAATAGAAATAAATGAGAACGATCTCACCTTAGTTTGGTTCAAGTCGCGCAGATGTTTAAATGTGTGAGAGACAGAAGTTACCCGTGTGGTTTCTTTAGAGTATCATATGTTGTATTGAACTGACTGCATCTTGGAAGGAGGCAAATACCTGAGAGGAGGCCAAGGCCTTGGGGAAGGTTTCTGGAACGCAGAGGGAGGCAGACGCGAAGCTGGGATTCCGCAGCACCAGGGCAGCTCTTGGGAAGCAGTAGGAATGGGGCATAGAGTTGGGTCCCAGTGGGAAAAGGTGATGCCTCACGGGGGACAGTGATGCTCTGCGATTTCTCTCATCACCCAGGAACCAGCTGCATTTAGTGGCATGGGAAAACGCGACTGAGGTCATGGATTAGACTTGTTTTTAGGCTTTCTTACCTAAATGTCTCATTTGAGCCCATTTTCTCTGTTCAAATTTTCCTTGTTCTAGGTTGTATTCTAAGCAAACATGGGTTGGGTTTACCAGTCTGAAATATCTCTGGTTTTACCCCCGTTAGGAGGAGTGTGTAGTCCATTACATTTCAGAGTCCAAACCTACTTGAGGTTCAGTCACAGTGTGATAAAGATTTGGATCATAAACTTCTCAGTGCTATATTATAAAGTAAAGACTGGTTTGCTGTCTGTGCATTATTGCTTTTCCTTTCATCTTTTTTGAAGTTTTTCTAGATGTTTTTGCAGTGGAGTTGCTAAAAAAAAAATAAATTTCTTATCCACATTCTTAACTTCTCCAGGTGACTTCTCTTTCATTGTCATTAGTGATTTTAATGCCTCTTACTTGATATGACTTAGAGATTTCTTCCCTATCTAGACAAATTTATTCAGTTCTTTGATGTCCTTTTAAAAACTAATTGGAAGGAGAGAAATGAACTAGCTATTTAACATTTGGTTTTGTTCTTGCTCACGGTGAGATTTCAGTGCAACTACCAAAGTGTCTCCCTATTTACTACCCCACCCCAATCCCTCATGAAATCTTGACTTTGAAGTTTAACCTTTGGTATCATTAATATGTTTCCTTGATATAAGACTGGCATAACTGAGCCAACCACTAGCTGGGTGGAGCTTGTGAAAAAAACATTTTTGTTCATTCTCTTATTTATCTGCATTTACTTGATGATAAATAACTGGCAGTAGCCACTACTCTAAATGGTCAAATATTTGATGACAGTTCTTAGCTCCTGGAAATTAATTTTCTCACTGTGATTAAGCTTAATAACCATATTTCTAAAGATATCTATAAAAATCTAAATACATTTTTTTCGGTATGTGGCTCAGCCTTGTGTCTTAGTATTTGCACAGAATTGATGCACACGGGGAAATACGATCACCTGCTTTTTCAGCCAAAACAGTTCTGTCTTTGAGGTGGGTCTTTCAAGGATACTCTGGCACCAAAAGTATCCCTCAGAAATATTTACCTTCTTCATCACTTGAAAAAAATCTCATGGTTATTTTTGGAGACGCTTTCATTTCTTTGTGCTGTTAGAAATAGCTGAGCACTTGTGGCTTTCTTTGAGTTTGCACTGCTGAATAAAACTAAGAGATTTCTTATCGTTTGGCAGTTTAGTGCCAGTGCCGTCTTTTCTTTTTATTGGTCGTTTATGTTACTTGAGAAAGTAAAACATTTTAAAGAGCTGCTAAAGTAATATGGGGAAAATAACATGTAGAGCAATGCTTAAATTTGAATTTTCCCCAGTAGCAATGAAAGATGTACAGATAAGATTGTACAGAACACAGAGCTCCTCCAGCAATCTCAGAGCACCTAGAAAGCTCAAGTGAGGATACAGAGGAACTGATACCACCCAGCTTTGCAGAAAATCTTGAGCCTCTGTATTTGGCAAGTGTTTTGGCCATCTGCAAATGTGGGAGGTGCCAAGTGATAAATCAGAATGAGTGCTGTATGTTTGGATGAACAGCTAAACATCTCAAATGCTGCAGCACGTCCCAAGGCCACTGAGGCCCAGCGTGCGCAGGTGTCTGTATGGCCTATGGTCTATCCAAGCGTTGGCATTTCAGGCATCTTTATAACTGTATCCACGATTCAGCCTTTTTTTGGGGCGTAATGTTGTGCTTCTGTGAGTCATCTTTGGTAGCAATTTGCTGTTTGTAGTATCAGTAAAGTAGTGCTGGTATTTGGGGGAAATGTCCTCTCACTTTGGTGACAGAGTAAGTGGTGCAGTAAGGGCAATAATGTCTCAAGATTCACTGTTAAAACCAAAACTCTGGAGTAGGGAAAAGGCTTGGTGGATGTCTTAAAACACTCCCAGGAACTAGTTATTTCTGAAGCTGCATAAGTTCAGAGGACTTCTGGCTAATCATCTGCTGGAGCTTGTTGGCAGACTGTGGTAGCCCTTCCTTCCAGTTGCATCTTTCCTTTTCATGTTCTTCTTGACTTTGAAGGTTTTTAAAAAAATCTTTGGAGTGGTAGGGAAATAAAAACGCTTAAATTCTAGTTTAAGACTGGGAGCCATAGTCTATATGCATACCCAGTAATTACTTTAAATGTGATTATGCTGTAAAGTTGCCCTACCCATGGGTGTATCCAGCCTGCAGTGAGCAAGTGCCCAGCAGAGCAGACAGGATCATCTGCCTGCAAGTTGGCTCACGCTGTGCCTTCCACTAGGCAAAGTTTGGGGATTCCAGTATTGCTTTTTCCTCCCCCATTTCAGCCTTGTTACTTCTGTAACACCAGGCATTTATCATGATGCAACAGCCTTCACCAAAATCTGGCAATTGGGAAGCCTGAAGGGCTACCCAGGGTATCAGCATATGTTCTGGGGAACAGGTGCTGAAAAAGAAGCTTTGCAAGTGGGAGGTGCTGTGCTCAGGGAGTTGCTCGGTTTGGGGAAATGACACCTAGCTGTATTTCTGGGCTATTTGAATTGATGATTTCCTCTGAACTTTGACAAGATTCCTTAGGCTACTTTAGCTATTTTACTTCTTTCAAGAAAACTTGGAATGAGTATTTAGGTACAGTCTGCAAGCTGACTGTAAAATTTCATAGCCAGTCAATGTTAAATAAAACTTGTGGTTAAATGTATAGCATCTAGTCAGACGTAGTGAACTTTATATTGCTCCAATGCTTTCTCCTGTCAGTAAAAGCAAAAAAAAATCCACAAGTTCAGGTGTACTATGAAACAAAGTTAGTAGCTGTTGTGCCAGAATTTTATACTTCATTTTTGTTAATCCTATAAATATTTTTGAAAACTTTCCTGTAAATGAATATATTCTTTTACAAGCTCAAAATGAGGAGTGCTTGCTGGCTGTTCCTAACGTAGAAATTGGAGGCAATCTTCATTTGTTGATGAAAGATATTTTCAGAATCATTCCAGAATAAGAGTAGTTTCAGTTTGATTTTTAGGATTATATTGAAAAGGGGTGCATGAAGCTTTTGTGATTGTCACTTTAAAAATGCATTCTAAGCTTTTGTTTTGTTTTTGCAAAATTAGAGCTTAAACTTTAGTGAGAAGGTGACTTTGAAGACTTGCAAACTTGTTTCAACCTTTCAAAATACCTCTGTTAATACCAGGTTCCGACTTTATTGGAAGCTCTTTCATGTTTGGCACTTCTTGACCTTTGCAGGACGTGCACAGCAAAGTGAGACAAAATGAGTAGATCTGGACACAGTTCCTTCTTATCAGGGCGTTTTGCGCCTTCTCTCACACTGTTTTGTAAGATAGGTATATCTGTCTCTTAAATACACATGAGCATACATATGTATTTTAAAGCTAATGGGACTGTGTGTGCTCTTGCCCCAGTAGCACTTCTCTTTCTGTGTGGATAAAGCTATTTTTAACAGCTAATCTCTAAGCAATGTTCAAGATGCTTCAACATCCTCACTTAGAGTGCTGTAAATAAGAGATGTCTCTATTCCTCGTATATTATACTTGAGTGAGTTATGGATTACATTGTGAGTCTTTAAGATTTATATATATACACTTATAAAGCGTGCTGTTTGTGCTGTTGTTGTTGCCCAGGTCTAGGCTATTGGGGAACATAGTTAAGTTTCCATAATCCATTTATTTAATTTAGCTTCTGTAAATAGTTTCCTGTGGAAGTAGAGTGTGGAAACACATCTGTATTTGACCATTAATTAATTTTCCTGGAAGTATCCTGGAAGGAATTAGCCAGTTCCAGTTGTCTGGAGTTCTTCAGCTCTTGGTTGCTGTCAGGGCAGCCCTGGGTGTCCTCGACCTCCTTCCTTGCTCTTCCCTCAGTTCCTAGATCCACAGCCCTGGCTGCCTTTGGGAACTGCTGCGTGATGTCTGTGGACATCCACCTGTTGATGCACAATCAGAAAACAAGAACAGAAGCAAAAGCATTTAAAGAAGAAAAGATGTCAAAAGTGTAGCTAGTCTTTTTTCTGGCAGCAGTCTGAGTTGTGAGGGTAGCTCTTGGCTCAGCGCACTGCTGCTTGCCTGGTAGTATGACTCTCACCTGGATCAGGTGTGGGCATTTGGCTGTAGTTCTCGGTCAGCCTTTGGAAGATTTCATAATCCTTGATGGAGCGTAAATTTTAGATCATCCAGATTTTTAGAAAAAAAAGTCCTGGTCTGTTGGAAAGAATTTATGTAGGTCAGTGTTTTGCATCGTTAGGCCCATGAGTTTGATCAGATAACGAGACCTATGATCTGAAATTACTTGTAGTCCAACAAATAGCCTCATTGTTTTCAAAATTTTCCTTTGTCTTTTCAGGTGCAGGTCACACAAACTCCTCCTCTGTCCTACATACTCTTATCTAAACTCACTGCCCACATCCAGAGTTCTCTGGTTCCAGGCCTAATTCTTTTCCTGCATTTCCTTTGGCAGTTCAGTATTGGTCTTGAGCTCTTGTTTTGCCTTTTTCTGCTTAACTTTTCACTATTGCCTCTCTGTTGCGTGTTCATTTATATTTATGTGTGTATATATATGTGTGTGTATATATGTGTATGTATGTATATGAACTATAGACAATCCATAATAAGGATTTACTGAATTAGACAGGTGTGGGCACAGTCACTTCATTCTGAATACAAAAACGTATCTGTCACTGAAACGACATTTCTTTTTCTTGCGACTCGTGTTCTGCATTGTCAGTTGTGCCGCATGGGCTGTAAGAGCAGCGGTAAAATAAATGTTGCAAGGGAGTACAGTATCCTCTTTAGATAGTCTATAGTCTTTGCTGCTGAATTGAGGGATATCTGAATTTTAGCTTTTGTCTGTTGGCACTCTCCCAAACAGTTCTCCAGGGGATGTTAGTACAAGCCAATGACAGTTTTCAGAGCAGACTTACTGTCTTTTGGAGATTAAGAAATACTAGTAGTATAGGAATGGAATGCTTTCTCCCTATGGCCTCAATAGCAGTGAATGACTGAGAAGATTGTTTAATTTACTAGTGTCGGTGTAGCCAGAGAAGCTCCTGGTGTATGCAAGTGGCTTAGTCCTGTGTCTTATGCAGAACATTTGGATATGAAAGGTAATATAAACCTATTATTTAGCTTATTGCTTGGCTTACTTTTCCTGTGTATGTATAGTGGCTAACATTTTAATTATGTCCACTTTCAAGATTTGTACTCTTGTGTAATCTTTCTTGGAGGCATCATATAATCACATCTGGTAAAATTACAGTACTCTGACTGGACAAGTTTGTCTAGCTGTCCCTTCTTTTGAATTGGTTACTGTGTTGTTACGATTAATGATTCTTTCACCACAAAAGGATGATTTGAGATGGAAAGAGAACAAAAATATATTATTTACAACATCTATTACAACACTTTATTTTTTTTCTTGCAGTGTATCCCTGTATCGGGGAAATTGTCGACCTCTCCGGTTTGAGCCACCAATGCTGGACTTCCACGAACAGTAAGTTGGAAAATCTTTTGGATCTACTTCCTTAGACAAGCGGGATAAGCAGCGTGAGCCGTTTTGACTGTCGGAGGAGCTGGTGTATGCAGGCAGCGCTGACGTGCTGTCCGTGAGTGCGGCTGGGCTGCATCCTGCAGTGTCCTTGGGCTGCGGCCTCTTCCACCGATGGCTGGAGCTGGAGCCTGCGCTGGCCCTCTCAGAGGTGCTCTAGAAGGTGGGAAGGGTTTCCAGTGCCAGACGTAGCCTCCTGAGGGGAAGGTATCTCTGTGGCCAGAAGGGCTCCCGCGCACCCTGTTTTGCCACTGCTTTGGTGGTAGATTTTCAAGGTGGTGCCTGACTTCCTCCTTGCTGTTTGTTCCAGCCCTCCTGTGGACGTTTACCGAGCTCAGTTCTGCTATTTTAAGTGTTTTGCCACGTTGTGAACTGTGAGATGATGCCCTCCGAAAGCAGGGAGAGGATTAAGCCTGGTTAGTAGACGGGCAGTCCTTAAAACAGTGATGATGCTCATGATCACAGGGCCTTGCAGAGGTGGGGATGGAGACATGAGCGGCTTGAGTTGTGTTGTGCCTTGCAGCTTGTTGCTCTGTAATTGTCAGTGGGTGAGTTTAAGGGTTTATAGCAAACAGGTCTGTGGCTGTTCTAAAGGATAAAAGAAATGGAGAAGGAAGTTTTGGTTTAACACTTCTGAAGATGCACTTTATGACCCGTTCTTCTGAGAACTGCCTTAGTGCCTAGCTTCTCTTTCCAGTAACTGGTTACTATGTACAGGTAGTTACACTTTCCTTTTTTAATGTTAAAAAATAGTAACAGGTACAGTTGGTGTTGCCTCTGTGCAGGATTGCTAAAAACCTGATACAATGTAAACTGAGTGAGGCTGTTTCCAACATTTTCGCTAAGGTTTCCATACGGGAAGAATGCAACCAGGGGTGGTGTGTTCCATGATTCCTGAGGCATGAACTTTCCCCATCTTTAACCAGCCCTGCTGGAGGAAAGGCTGGGTTAGTTACAGATAACAGGTTATTAGTAAAACTCCAGTAAAACCCCTGCCTTATAGGGAAGGGAGACAGCAGACACGGACACGGAGGCTTCTGCATGCTGACTTGGTGTAAAATTTTGTGTGCAAGAGGAGGAGAGCCTGTAAAGCCTGTGACGTTGACAGTGATTTTGCACAAAGGACTGTTGTGCAGAAGCAGCCTTAATGTCCCCATATAGCAAAGCTATAAGGAAATGCTGTATTTTGCAAAGATTGTGTTCAAGCCAACAAAACTCTAAGAACTTGAGATGTGAACTCCCCATTAGGAGAAGTGTAACAAATGACTCGAGCAAATAAGGAAGAGGGCCCAGACTTTCAGCATCTCCAATATTTGGGGGGTTTTGTTTCCTTTGTCAGTAACTGGTCACAGGCAGCATATTGAGGTTCTCAGTGCAGTAGTCAGCTGTCCTAATGATAAGCGTCACTACCATCTTTACTAAAACAAGCAATACCTTCATTTCTTGTAATAAAAATAGACTCTGATCCATGTCATAAATACTTTTTTTTTTAATCTGAATGTTCTCCTTTATTTTAGCTTTCTCTGCAAGCCTTTCCTGTCAGAGCTGAAAGCAGGAGAACAGTGTGTAGAGCCCAGTTGAGGTAGAGCAGATCTGTTATTTGGGAAAGGCACAAATGCTTGTATACAACAAACATGAAACTGAACTGGGAGCATGCTGATTTTTATCAGCTAAAACAGGGAGACTGTACGTTAGCACTTGGTTCACTCTGTGCCCCATTTCTTTTTTTTCCATTAGTTCATTATTCTGTCCGTGGGAGTTGAAATTGTAAACTCTGGCAGAAATCCCTCCCCTCTTAAAATAAGCTAAAATTTCTGTAAGACATCAAAATTTTAAAGAAGATTCAGATCCACAGCTTCAAACTGATACTTAAGGCATTTAATAAAGGTGAAATAATTTTGATGGAAGCTTACTGGTTTATTTAACCTCCTGGGGTAGACAAGCTGTTCACGCCAAGCAGCTCAGAAGTCAAATAATGCAGATGTAAGTGGGGTTTTTTGGCCTTTTTTGATTTTTCTAGCTGTTCTTCGAGTTAATAAAGAGTTTTAGAAATTACATAAAATTTTATTTAGCTTCTGAATAAGTACGGAAGCTAAACCAGCAGTGTTTTGTTAATAGGTAGCATTTAGATCCAGCTTCTTCAAAGTTTATTTTGATGCCAGCGAGTTGCCAGCATGTATCAAAGGCAGTAACAAAACTACACCCCTTCTTCCCAGCGCTGTTCCTAGTTGTCCTCTTTTCCTTACAACCTCTTTTAAGCGCTCTCCCTGTTGCTGAATGGGTAAGTAAGGCGGTACCCACGGGGCTGCCTTCCCTGCCTTGAGCAGTTGGCTCCCCAGGGGCTGTTTGAGCAGAGCACTTTGCTCTGCTGTGACTTTCTGTCTTCGTGTGGGCGGCCCCTTTGGAGCAACATCAAAGGGTGCTGATGTGGGGCGGCCCAGGCTCTGCTCTCCTGCCTACTTATACCCAGTAGGTCAACTGTGAATGTATAAAAGTGTTGCTCACATTTAGATTTTGTGTCCTCAGTTTTCTGTTTATCAGCTCATCTCATTTTGCTCTTCCCTGGAAGTGTTCTGCCTGGGAGACTGCAGCAGGGTTGTCGTGGTTCTCTTTTCGAGCCCAGTCTGCTCTCCCGCAAGGTGTTTCTGGAAGCTTCAGCTGACCTTGAAAGGAACAGTTTTAAATATTTGAATATTCAAATACTGCAGGCCTTCCTGCAAGCATGTGGCTAAATGCAACTTAAGAGAATGGAAAGTTAGCAAATCAGTCTCTTTTCTTCACACACTTTAATTCGTAGCAGTAAATGTAGGAGAGTTAATTTTAACAAGTAGCCAGCTTATCTGGATCCTTATTTTTCTTTTTTAAACAGTGAAAGGACTTATGTGCAATCAAATATGTACATTTATTACATTTTTTTAATGGACGAGAAGTTGAGATCTTTAAAGGAAGAAGTTGCAGAATTGAACTTTCCCATTTCTTCTGGAATTTTCTTAAATGCAGGAAGACTTTTGACAGCAAGTTGACATTTAGTCCAGGTCTACCTCTGTTTTTGTTTGTTTATCGTGTTAGGATAATAAATACTGCCAGAGCAAAGAAGGCTGCTTGTTACACCCTAAAGCTGGTGGTCGCGGTTGGTGACGTGACTGACAAAGAGCAATGTTCTGCTGATAGGGTTTTGGTAACTCTGTGGAAGAAGTATGGTTTGTCCCTGTGAGATCCATGTTTGATCCTGTGCACGTGAAGAACGGCACGTGCCCCGCTTTATGTTAAGCAGGGACTAACTTTTGGTCAAGTCTAATTTTTTTCTTGGTTTCTGAGGCTAATGGTTTTCTTGGTTTCTGAGAAAGCGGTGGAAACTGAAGCTGCTGAGCAGCGTGGGCCAGCATAGTGATCCCTTCCATTTTCTTCTGCTTTTCGCCGCCTACGGGGCGTATTTGCCGCCTCAAGTGTCTCAGCTCTTCGGACTTCAGTTAGAAAAGGTGCTTGTGTGTATGTCCCAAGCAGCGACAGTCCCACGTCAAACGGGGAGCACTGCGCTCCAGGCTGGCATCCAGGCTGAACGTGGGAGTGTTTTGCACAGGCGGGAAATCGCTGCCCCTCTGGAGAGGTGGCCCCGCGCGAGCAGCTCGCGGACGTTCCTCGGAAGCGGCTGCACACCCTGCGACTCGGTCTGGCTCGTTCTTGGCCCGCGCTGCCCCTCGTCTTCTGAGGGAGCCGGCGCTGCCTCAGGAAGATGTTTTTGTGAGACTATCCAGGTTGACACCAGTTCTTTCTCCAGTCGTCTTGACGCTTCTCCTGACATCCACCATTATTTGTGTCTGCTCAATGTATATTCTTGGCTTTCAGTAGTGGAATTGTATGAGATTTGTAAATCCAGTCTGCATTTTTACTGAGGTGCCTAAACTGTAGGCAGTAAGAAGAAATGTAATTACCCTTTTAAAAGGGCAGTTCTCTCAATCCATGTTTGCTTCACAGTGAATAGTTAAATGGTTTTTTGAATGAAGTTTGAGACAATCAGGCATTCTTCCTGCAACTTTCTTGGCAGAAGCTGTTTTCACTTAATTGGAAGAATCTACCTCTTGATCTCCAACACAGAAATTAACTCAACCACAAGGACTTCCTTATAGGATACTGCAGATACTCAAGTTTCCACATGGGAAAGAGGGGAGCTGCAGCAGCAAAGACCTTCAGCACAGATTTATTTATATGTTTAAACCGGCACTTCACCACATGTTAGTTACCATCTTCTCATCCAAACTGCGGTACCTTTAAGAGCTTCTTAGGAGATCTTCAAAACCCGCTTGGACGCAGTCCTGTGCCACATGCTCTAGGAGACCCTGCGTGTGCAGGGAGGGGTGCTGGATGACCTGTAGAGGTCTCTTTCAATCTTAGGCATTCTATGATTCTATACCTGTTTTTATCAGTGTAGATGGACTTAACCCTATGTGTGCACAAAAGGCGGGAAGCAAAATCTTATGTGCTTTGACACTTTGTGTTACAAACCCTGCCTTTTGCAAGCACTGCCTCTGCCTGCTCCAGGAGATTCCTGCGCAGAACTTACCACCAGGCAGTGCTGCCTGTGCGCCAGGGACACCTCGCAGCCTCCTCACGCACGAGAGGGTCTCTGGTTGGACTCTGGAGGAACTGGTCTGAGATGCGAAGTGGAGGTGGTTTTGGCTGCAGTGACTGCGAGGTTGTGCAGTTCAGGTCCTGTGAAGGGGGAGAAAAAGGCAGAAAAGGAAGATCACAGCTCCAGCCTGGACCTAACTTGGGAGAGTCCTGAGGGATGTGGTCCCGGAGGGCCCCTTTCCCCAGCCGGGCAAGGCATAGGGTGAGTCTGCTGTAGAGCTGCTTCCCTGCCACTTGCTTTTACAGGCCTTAGCCCCTCACATGCACTGACTTACATATTCATAATCTTTTGTTTCAGAAAAATCGGAAAGTGCCAATTAAAAAAATATATATATATATATTTTAAAATCCACTGAGACTTTAGCAAAACCTTGTTGATTTTGTTCAGTTACTGAACAGGTAGACCATTCCAGCCTGTCTATCCTGATGTCAGTGAAAGTGTTTTAAAGTGCCCATCGCAATTCAGGGAGTGGTGGATAACTCTGTACACGAAGACACCCATCTCGGCTGTGCTTTGCTTATTTTTTAGCTGGGGGGCATTGAGGTGTTGGCCCTGTTTAGGCATTCTTTTGGGGGTGGCGATGTTCTCACTCAAATTCCTCTCTAGATTGATAAGTGTTCAGTACATAGAGAAGAGGTATATAGTTTGCTGTGTATCTATATAGGTTTGCTATATGGCTCTTTCAGTCAGCAGTGTAGTATCTGAAACAGTTCTGAAAAACATGATAGCTAATAAACCCAATCTCTTTCTGATATTCTTACTTACCCTGGCAATAGGTGCATGTCCTTTGGGGCTTCATCTGGGTATGGGGCTTCGCACAGGTCATTGGTAGGAAGAGCGGTTGTGTTCTGCAATGCTTGCTTATTAACTAGAGGAGAGGTTGAAAGGATGGGACAAAAAGGAGTAGGAAAAGGAAGAGATTAGAAATTAGGAGGATTGAGGAAGCCAAGAAAGCAGCTCAATAATAGTAGAGTGCAGAACTACGTGTATTTCACTCTGAGTGATGGTGCGTTTTATTAAAGGTTCATAATTATATCTCTGAATATCTGTCTGAGCCATTCTGTTCTATGAGTAGAAGGCGCTGCCTGTTACCAGAATAACCCTGTGAACTGTGATATAGTTTGATTGTTATCACTGAATCTTCTGTTTGGTGCAATCTATAGTCTGCAGCAAAATTACCTGGCCTCACCTATGGAGACCACCCACTTGAAAACTGTGCAGCTGCAGTAGCATGTGTTAATTTGACCCGTTAAACAGAACTAAGAGGGTGGCAGAACAGCTGCCTGCTTTCAGGCATCATCACCACTATTCTTATAAACAGCTTTATGCTCTTTGCAAAGTTTGGTGTGTGGGTTCGAAAGGTTCGGAGATGTGAAAGCGGGGCAGAACGGGCGTGAGCTTGAAGTGAAGAAGTGACTACTTTGAATTCCAAAATTTTATTTGGAGCAACTTGTGATTGGCGCACTTAGGCACCAGCACCAAATCGCTAATTATTACATGTGCATTACCTAGCATGGGAAAAAGTCTGAGGTCACACCAAAGTCTGGAAAATAATTAGTGAAACTTAAGCGTTTCTTGTTTTGTAAGCCCATACAAATTGCTGTAGGTAAAAAGAAACAAGCTTAATGGTTATGTGGAATGAATTATTAGTGTGACTTGTTACTGAAAAAATGGTCCTGTGTTTAGACTTCAATTCTAGAATTTATCTCAAGAACCTCATTTTTTTTTTCCTCAGTGTATGCTTTACATGTGATTGCTTTACATGTCTGTATACTTAATTATGCGGAGCATACAATAAAATACAACACAATAGAAATTCTGGATTCTAGGAAGAATATTTTGCATAGACTTTTCTTTAGGTTGTGTTCTAATTTATTTTTAGAGGGTTATTTAGTTTATGCTCCAAGACTAAAAAAATTCCTGACGTGTAAACCTGAGAATTTATTTTTCTGTTCATTTTACTATTTTTTTGTTTTTTTTTTTTTTTTTTTTTTTTTTGAGAACGTTGTTATGGCAAGTCCTATAAATTGATAACTGTATGAAATTAAATGTCAAGTCTCTTGTGTTTCTTCAGGGTGAAATTTGCATCTATTACTTTAAAGAAGCATTTAATGGAAATTTTGTCAGTGTTGATTGCTGCTATATTTTTTCTCTGGTCCAATTTTATATCATTGATTAAATGCTAGCATTTAATTTTTTTTTCCTTTTTTTTGACAGGCCAGTTGGAATGCCAAAAATGGAAAAAGT
The DNA here is from genome assembly GCA_034781795.1 of Crypturellus tataupa. Classification (NCBI taxonomy): domain Eukaryota; kingdom Metazoa; phylum Chordata; class Aves; order Tinamiformes; family Tinamidae; genus Crypturellus; species Crypturellus tataupa. The sequence continues at coordinate 5,169,181 of JAWLRI010000144.1, forward strand.
TTACCTACATAATCCTAGCTCAGAAGAAACAATTACATTAGTATCAATATCTGCTACTACATCACATTTTCATGCATCATTTTTTCAGAATAGGGTAAGTTGTTCTGCCTTCTCAAAATGAGCATGTCCATTTTGTGGATGAGACCTTGTTTTTTCCATCCACTTATTTAAATGAACTTCTTATTGCAATAACTAGACATAAAGCCAGACACCTCCGTTCTTGATCTCCTATTAGTTATAAGTGTATTTGATCTGATCATAGAAATATGCACAAACCTGTGAGAGGGAGGAGTGGAGTATTTTGTAGGAATTGTAACTCCACTAGAAGTATTTACTGGCCCTGGCAGTTTAACAACATGTCACTTTTTGCTGAAGTGACTAATAAATATACTTTACCTTAGAGCACATGCAGCAACAAACCTGTATTAAAGCTGTAAGCCCATTGAAGAGCTTTTAGTCTGGAACAGATTACTCCAGTGCTGGTAACTACCACAGTTGTCTGACAGGGACTTGGAAGCTGAAAGGCAGGGCACGACCAGGGTTAAGTCTCAACTAAGTGACTGTCAGGTGTAGCCTTCTAGTTCCAATTCGGGGCCTGTGGTTTATCAGGGGCTGTGTAAAATACTTTTAGAAAAAAGTCGTTCCTTCAGAAACCCTCTGAGCAGCCTTCCTCGCTTCTGAAAGTTTCACAGTAATTGTTCTCTGTGTCCTGTCAGGCTAAGTATTTCTGCACTGTGTAGAATTCTGAACTTATCGTTCAGTTTAAAAATCGAATTTAAACTTGCACTGGATAAGCTATAAGAGTTTTGATATTATGACACATTTATTTGCATAAAGTTTATACTTATTTTTCCTAGATCTCTAATAGGGTTTCTAAAGAAGTCCTTTCCATAAAAAATATGTGGAGATCTTCTGTAACACACACAGATTTACTTCTTTGTTTATTAATGTTGTGGGTTAATATTCTCAAAACAGTTTTGCTTCTTGTCTTTTCTCTCCCCAGAAAATTCCTCCAGGAGGCAATACCTCCTTTGATGTAGTTTTCCTCGCAAGAGTAGTGGGGAATGTGGAGAACACTTTATTTATTAACACTTCTAATCATGGGGTATTTACTTATCAGGTAAGAGGAATATATGGAGAACACTCTTGGGAAAAGCTGTACAGTGTGAAACAGCCAGAACAGTGCATGTTGTTGCTGTGTCATCACCTGAAGTCCTTGTACAACGCTCTTTGCCAGACAGACTTGTCAGAGTTTCCATCGCAGGTCCTTGTTGCCACGGAGTTACCCCAGTAGAAATATCTGGGGGGAAACGCTGTAAACCAGGTCACTGAATTGTGTTTAAAACCCTTGCAGTGATTTTTTTACTTACCTATGGTGTCTTTGTGGATTATTGCAGCAATCCAGCTCGTTCTGTAGAGCTACCTGCTTGCGCGATCCAGTGACAAGACAGTTCTCTTCACTAGCTGGTAGAAAACTATTTGTCTGAGGCTCAAAAAAGATAACCATGCAATGGAACCAGCACAGAATGCTTTGCATCTTTCAGCCTTTAGCTGTGGTATACAGTATTTTAGAATATCAGCAAAAGAAAGACAGTGTTTTGATTTGTCTGCTCTGAGTATGTCAGTGCTGGGAGCTAGTAGCTACAAGAAATACTGGCTGCTTTATTCCAGTGCTTTGTCATGATGCTTCTTTTAAATGTTCAGTTAGAACTGTACTTTAAACGTGACTAGAAAAATTGCTAAAATTGGCACAGAGGCTCTAGAACCCTTAACGCTTTTTTTTATCCTTTCTGTTTCCTGAACTAGGTGTTTGGCATTGGAATACCGAACCCCTATCGATTACGCCCCTTTATTGGGGCAAGAGTTCCTGTAAACAGCAGTTTTTCTCCTATAATAAATATACATAACCCTCACAGTGAACCATTGCAGGTGAGCTTGGCAGGGATATCAAATATTCATTTGTTTGTGGTATTAAACTGGAATTGTATTTATTTTGGAATATCTTAAAATTCCAATCAAATTGCAAAGCTACTCCATTACATAGATGTTTCTCTATGCCTAAATACAGATCAGTCATACTAGAAAATGTAGATTATGCTCATAAATCTTGGTTTACTCAGTTGGGATTTAGCTGTAAAATGTTTTTTTTTTTTTTTTTTTTTTTTTTTTTAAAATCTCATTATTACTGCAAAAGAATGAACTAAACTTCATGGTTAATTAAGAAAAGGACTGCAGTAAACAACACGTCTCATGTTTTGAACTTGGCTAAGGCACGTAGCTCACTTTTGCATCAATATTATTTCATCATCCAAAACCTGCATTTTATATGTATTTTATTCCTATTGATAAGCAAGGAAAGGAGAAATGCCCTCTTCATTTGAGAAACTGCTTTCAGAAATGCCTACTCATAAAATGCAAATACAACGATGAATTTCTAGCTCTTCTGAAGCAAGTGGTATGGCACTACCGTAATTTCTCATAGCACCTGGTGGCTTTGTGGGGTGCCCTTGTGTGCAGCAGTGGCAAGAAACCTCACGCTAAGGCAGAGCTGGGCTAGCGAAACCAAGTAAATAAGTGATCCACTGGTGCGGGGATAGGATTTTGTGAGGTGAATAATCCACAGAATGGCATATGCTGCAGGAAGCGTTTGAACTGTACAACTAGCCATGTAGCTATGTTATCATCAAAAGCAAACTTGTAAGAAACTGTCACAGTCCAGTTACTGCTAAGTCACAGCACTGTGCACTGAAATCTCTTGTAATTAATCCTATTATTGCCGAGTGGTGACATTTTCCTATTATCCAGGTGGTGGAAATGTATTCCAGCGGAGGTGATCTCCACTTAGAGCTCCCAACGGGGCAGCAGGGAGGTACAAGGAAGCTATGGGTGAGTAATCAAGTCTTGTAACTTGGATTATACTTTTCTTTTTTTCTAACTTTATCTCTTGTCACTTAATCCGTTTGTTTTTTTTTTTTTTTAAAGAAAAAAGATGTCACATAACTGAAACAGCAACAGATCTAGTAAATGTTTAGTAGTAGGAACTGATGGAAAACTTAATTTATGAAACCATCAATGCTGAGCTCTGCTTCTTTGAAGCGGGAGAAGCAAAGGATACCCAGTAAAATGAATTATACCCATCTCAACGTTCAGGACAGTGTAGATCCTCTCATGGCCCATGCACCAGATTTAGCCCCCAAGAAAAGTATACAAAAAATAAAAAGAAAAAATAGATTTTTAAAGTCCTTACTGCCATCCTTCTGGATGAAAAGGGCGTACATTGATGTTAAAAGAAAAAAGCAACTGGATGAATTTATGGAAGAAACTGTTGATGTTTCTAGCTACAGTAAATCCCTGACTCATGAACCAGAACTGGCAGGAAGCTGTTCTAGACAGTACTGCTGTGTGCATGTCCCATGGTTCCTCCACATACCTGCTCTTGGGCATGCGTTAGATGGATACTCGGTCTGGTCTATTAAATCTGTTTTGTGTTTTTCACTTGAATGTAGCTTTTAAAGTCATACATCCTAGTATCTTTTAAGCAAAAACTACTTTTAGGATGCTTTTCAAATGTAAGTTTCAGCTTCATGCCTCCATTGAAACTATTCCTTTTCTTTGATTTTTCTCTGGAATTTCTAAGTCATTAGGTTCCAGTCTGGCTTGCCCAAGCATATTATTGGTCTCTGTGAGTAAAACCAGGATGTATCCAAGTGGGCAAAGAGAAAGATCACAAAACTTAATTCCCAACTTTTGGAGAAAGTCAAAGTCCGTGAAAACAGCAGTATCTTGACCTTAGGAGATTTAAAAAAAAAAAAAAAAAAAGTGAATATGAATACAGATTGCAAGCATTTTATAAAACATGGTGGAAAAAACAAACAGATGCTGAGTTATATATAAACAAGCATTAGAACTGGATTCCAAAAGAAATATTTTGATGCTATTTTTGTCAAATGACTGTGCTTCTAAAGAAAACCTCTTGTTAATACAACAGAGGTCCAGGGGACTGCTGAATTCTCTAGCCATAGGTAAGCGTGTGACAAAAGTCCTAGAGCAACAAAGAAAAGAATAGGGGTGGGTGGTTTGGGTTTTTTGCTTGTTTTCTTTTTTAACTTTACTTTATTTCTAGTTCTGTTTCTTGAGCTTGTAGCTATGCAGTTTTCCTAGGCCAGATTGGTAATTAAAAGCAGGTTGCAAAGGACCTAGAGGCAGTTGTTCGTGACATAAGTGTGAAGCATTCAGCATCCTGCATGGGAAAAGCAGGTAGCTAAGTTCTAGATGGTGTTTACTCCTTTGTTTCATGCAAAAATGGTTAGGTTAATAAAGATCAGTGTTAACCCCCTTGCTGCTCCTAGCAGTCGTTGATATAATGGTTTAAAAGATGATAATGACATTGTCTAAAACGACCTCATGTTTGGGTGAAATGGTCCAGATTTGCAGGGGTATTTTTGTAATTGCTGTTTAAAGGTACTTCAGGGATATGACAAAATCTTAGATCACTGTTACAGAGAGTCAAATGCCATCCTTGGAAATGTTGATGAACACCTCCATTACGTTAGCTCTGGTAGGGAGGTAATTGTGAAAGTTAGAGTAGCCAGTTTTAATGTAGGAGCTTGTCAGGTAGTAGCAGCTGAAACTAGAACTTTGATAGGTGACACTTTTCAAAGCAAAATCTTAAAAATCTCTGGTCCATACAAAAGGTGTCTGAACATCCACAATGAATCGGTGAGTTTTGTACTGCAGAAGGTGCAGAAGAGATGTATGAGGCACTGTGTACCTCTCTGGATTATGTCTTGACCACTCTTCACCATCAAAAATATAAAAGAGGCTTCCAGCTGAAAAATATACATGCAAGGCAAGGGTTACTTTCTGCCTACTTCATTTGCATTTCAAGTACAAGAATCTTCAAATTTGAAATGAAGCTTTTCATCTTCTATTAAAAAAGACAATCCAAGTCAGCAGCCCGTAAGGTGATGGGGAACACATGCAGTGTCAGTGTTTGAATCATCAGGCTGAAGCTGGCGTTGCATTGTAGCTATGTCCAGCAAATGCAGGAAGATTGGTCTGCAAAGCTCAGAAAGCAGTTTGGGACTAAAGGAATAGGCTTGGCATAGAAACAACAGCACGTTCTGACTTCTTGCTTAGAGATTAATAAACTTGAAACTCTTTGGACTTCTACATACTTATAATTCTGCATTTATTTTGATTTCCATTTTATTAAGTGATTTTTAAATATGCTTCTGTATCATTGCAACTGTATATTCTTCATGTTTTTTGTGGGGGGAAGCAATTAGAATGTATAAAAATCAAAGCTTGATGTTACTGCACTATCACTAGATTTTTGTCTTTTAATTCTGTCAGTCAGTCTACTACTCTCACAATTTTCAGAAATAAAACTTTATCGAGTGGGACACGGGTTACCTCTCGTGTTCACCTATTTTTAAACACTCATTAATGTGAGGAATTTTTTTTCTGATCATTATATTACCCAATTAAAAAAATCCTTGCTGTATTTAATGGTAACTTTTAAAAGCATGCAGTCTATATTTTAGCTTTTTTATTTCTTTTTTTCTTGTAATGCAATTGTACTCAATGCCTTTATTGTAACTTTTTGTGTGGTGGCTCTTTTTGTAATTACCGCACTCTATTTTTAATTAGGAAATCCCTCCCTATGAAACAAAAGGAGTGATGAGAGCCAGCTTTTCTTCAAGAGAAGCAGATAATCATACAGCTTTCATTAGAATAAAAACAAATGCCTCGGACAACACAGAATTTATCATTCTCCCTGTTGAGGTAGAAGTTACAACAGGTTTGTAGAAAACTATTTATTAAAGTTGTTCAGCTTGATTTTTAACAGAATAAAAATTGGTGACTTTATTTCTTTATTTTTAAGCTCCAGGAATCTATTCATCTACAGAAATGCTAGATTTTGGTACACTACGAACACAAGGTAAATTTATACTTCAGACTTTAAAGCATTTTTGAAGCAGGAGAGCACACTTACCTTGGTACTGTTTAGGGGTTGCTTGTGGGATGGTGATTCTTTAAGAGACTGATTTTTAAAAATAGGGCAAAACTGTATTGAAACTCTCCACAAATCATCCACTAATCCACTTGTGAGTATATTTGGGATATTTACAAGGAAACAGCAGTTTTCACATGAGGTTTTAAGGCTAGTAGTGAGACGTATGTTGGTCTTGCCCAGTTGCACATGATGTTTAATGAAAATCAGTAGCAGTATCCTTCTGTCTGCATTTGTTGTCTTGCTTTCCCTTATCCTCCCAAACACTGGGAATAGTAACAGTGTTCTGAAGCAAATGTGATGTGAAAATTTGATCTTTTGTCTTTCTTTTTTTTTTTTTTTTGCCACTTTAATTGCCTGGATACCACTCTGTGCCATGTGCTCCAGGTGTCCCTGCTATAGCAGGGGGTTGGACTAGATGATCTCTAGAGGTCCCTTCCAACTCTGACCATGCTGTGATGCTGTAATATTTTTAAGCATTTTATACTTTTAGTGAAATTGTTTAGTGAAATCAAAAAATTGCAATCTCTACTTGGCAGAAGACACAACTGAAGATACTTTTCAAAACTGCAAAAGGGTACATTGTTCTAAAAATAGTCAATATCTTCTTTCAAAAAAAGTGACACAGCTTCTGAATTATTCTTCCATGCAACTTACTCATTTAAAGATTTTTTTTTTTAAAAAGCTCAATTTCTACTGAATACTGTTGCATCTGATTAAAAACTTTCCTTGTTGTCTTAATGTTTTAAAAATCAGAGAGGTTAACTGAAGCTTACAGTAGCCACCAATATATTAAAAATGTCTCATTCTTGGGATTAGGTATTTTTGTCCATACTTGTAACACTGAACAACAGTTGATTTAATATGGGGGGAAAAAAAGCTAGTGCAGATTGTTTGTATAATATTATTGTTAATATCGCCTAATAGCCCAGTGTGTTTGTTTTTTAACAGATCTGCCAAAAATTTTAAACCTGCATTTATTAAATTCGGGAACAAAAGATGTGCCAATTACAGTAAGTTTTATTTCATTTCAGTTTGAAATGTTCTACTTGGATTTACTTCTCCTAAAAATTAATCATTCACAGATCACCATTCACTGTTCAGAATTGGAAACTATGTGATGTGTGGCTCAAAATAAAACTTTGTAGTCGGACTAGAAATAATCCGCATGCGTGTTAAAGCTCATGTACTTTATAGAATCATTGGAACAATTATTGCAGCATTTATAGGTTATGTTTTCAGTATCTTGGCCACGTGAGAACCTTAACTCCAGGTCTTTAGGCTTCTTTGTCTCTGCTATAGACTCCATGAGAATATGCAAAGGTTGTGGTGGTCCAACTTACTAATTTAAAGTAAGCAAAGAGGAGCTTTAAAAGCAGATGTTCCCGTGGCTCCTGTTCTCTTGAGTTTTTCAGCTTTGTAGCCTGAAATGTGAGAAGGGGCCTGGGAACCTTATGGAGGCCTCTCCCAGGGGACCGCCTCGGCTGCAGAGGAAGTGCCCACGGCTTTAGCACTCCAGTCTGGGGATTTTCTACTTGCTATTTTTATCACAGAATTTTGCTTCTATTCTGGTGATCTGCCTTCATTCACCCATGCCTTTTTCTTAGTATTTTTTCTCATTGCCCACTATTCTTTTTCTTCCTCTTTCCCATTCCTCCTCTTTTCTTTATTTTGCAGATTAGTTTTGCAGCTCTACTTTTTTTTTTTTTTCCCAGTGTAGTTCAAAAAACAATGTTGAAATATTGAAAAGAATCCAGAATTCAGGCAAGAATGACTGAGGGGTTGGCAAAGAGGCTTTGCTGAACTCTTGGAGAGCGTTGCAGTGTTTTTAAAGCTTGTGTCTATAACTGTAGGGAAGAATATTTTAATAATAGAAGTCTAACACAAACAAAAAAACAAGATACTAGAAAATGAGACTAGACAAATTTAGGCTACGAATAACACACATTTTTGTAATAAGAATAACTTTCCACTGTGATAATAGCCCACTGCAATGCTGCTTACTAAATTATTACTCACTGGCAATTTTTAAGTCGAGACAAGCTTGTAATATTATAGGAACAGGATTTTAATTGTGAAAGTCCTAATGCTTTTTACATTAGTGAGACTACAGTAGCCTCAAGGCCCCATGTGGTCATTGAAGTTGGGAATTGCCTCTGGTGGAGGGTAATTGCATGCTTTATTTATTTATTTTTTTTTTAAGAAAGTATATAACTTATACAACCAAAAGGTTGTAAGATTTCTCAAATGATTTTTTTCAGCGATGCCTCTTCTTTTGTCACGGTTATCTTCTAGTTTGGCCACATTTTAGGTATATGGATAGCTCAAGTGTGAAACAATTTTCCTAAGTATGATACAAAGAATTCTATACTCAAGCCACCAGCATCACTTTTTAATATCTGATAACATGTTACCTTTTTCAGAAAAAAAGTCTGCCCATTTGTTTAGGCACCATTTTTACAATGCCAGGAGACTGTTGTTTGATAGCTTTGTTTTACAAGTCATGACAGACTTTGGAGGGATCCATTATCCTTTGGATAAAATCCGTGAATTTGGGAGTTTTTTTTTAGCTTTTATAACTCACCTTTGCAGTGATAAAGCTGCCCCCTGCCTATCCAAATGTGTTGTATTTTACAGTGTCACATGCAGCACTACTCAGACAGCCCTGTGTCTGTGCACCACACTCTGCCTATAGAGACTTTGAAAGTCAGCAGTTATTCTGAGTAAGGGGCAATTCTGGTGTGATGTTTGCAAACTGTACAACCTTCTCAGCACTTCAAGCACTGTGTAAACTTGTGCTGTGCCAACCACATAAATTTTGGAATGGTCAGCACAAGTAAAGAATTTTTGGAGAGAATATTATGACTGGGATATTTCTAAGAAATTTTGAAAAATGCATTTCTGACCCTTTGGAGCTAGAGTTTAAAAGCCATTGAGACAGAGCTCTGTCACAAATTTCATCTTAATGTCAGAAGAAAAGGCCAGGGCTATATTTAGCATGTATTTAAGATCGCTGCTGGAGGAACTAAATATCTTCAGGTCGTCTGTGCATGAGAGGCGGCTGATAGCGCTCCTGCCAAAGTGGTAGTTGTTCCTCCTTGAAGTACTTAGTCACGTTGTGGTCCAGCAAAGTGGTTCAGGAAAATGAGTCACCTTTTTTTTTTGAGTTTAAAACTCTTTCTGAAAAGTTCCGTATTTGCTTTTGCAGGGTTTTCCCCATTTTCAGGGAGAATCACTTTTATTTTATGACCCGGGTGAACTTCTGTCAGGCTATCACAATTCATCTATGCGGTCGAAAGTTTGATAAACTTGATTGCTGATCACATTTTGTCTGCCCCTTCTCTAGAATGAAAATTTCATGTTTTTTTAATGGTAATTAAGCCAATTTGGTGGCTAAAAGCAAAAGCATGGTCTTAAATTTAAGTTGCTGATTGTGGTTTATGCAAAAAGGATTTACAACTTAAGGAGACTCGTATGATAGCTGAGATCTGACTGATAGGAAAAAAAATTATGTGGTGTTTTTTTTGTTTCTTTTTAAAGTATTGTTAAGGATTTTTGTCACTATTCAGATATTTCAGAGCAGATTTTTGTAAGCCTGAGAGTGGTTTACTATTTCCCAGTTGTCTCTTTAGTCTCCATGTATGAGCATATATAACCAAGACAGAGTATTCAAGGGGAAGTTAACTGCAAGGGTAGGATTCCAGTATACCGTTATTTGCTTGGCAGTTCTGGGTGGTGCTCTGTGCTTTTTACCTTATTCCCTGTGAAAACTAAGTTAGCTGGAAAGTTAATTGACTGTATGGGAACAAGCGAATAATGCAGAGGAGCTGGTTCTGACACCAAGGAAAGGAGCCCATGGTTCTGCCTGTGTCCATTTCAGTGGCAGTTTTGCCTTGCAAAGGCATAAACCTGTTTTTTTTTTTTTTTTTTTTTTCTTCTGGTCTCTGAAGTGCTTAAGGCCAATTTCTTCTCCTGTTGTGCAGAAGCCCAAGTGGGGCAGTTCCATAGGAGAACCATGTGTTAAGGAAGAAGCAAGTCTCTCTCTTATTAATTCTCCTTCCCCGCAGAAGATGCCATTAAGGGTTTTTCTGAGAAAGTTGTTGGGTTTTTGGATAGAACTTGTTCGAGGTGGATTCTCAATGGAACTTGGTTTTGCGTGTTTGCTCACATCTTGTTGCATAGTCTAGCTTTGATTTGTGTGGCACTTCTCAGGAAGCTGCTTTTTCTCAGGCAAATTAAATTAATTATAATTTGAGGAAAACAAGGTTGAAAGGATTGTTAAGGAAGTTGTCCTTCTTCCTTAGTTGTCTTACTACCATATTTCCTTTCCTAACATGAAATCCAATAACAAATGAGGAATGTGCACAATACCGTTACATTTTTCAACACAGCACTGCTAAATTCCTTCCTTCATTAAGCTCCTCATCCATAGACAGTTTAAGTAAATCTATCTAGTTGTTTTACACTCATGTGATTGAAGAGCTGCACCTCTGAAAGGTGACATTTCACTATGATAGGCTGGCGCTTTTTTTGAATCTTTCTAGTTTGGTTTGCTGAATGCAGTCAGCACAGTTGCAAGTGAGAATGATTAAGAAGCAGCCTGCAGCATGAAAATAGCTGCTAGAAGTGGTCATCCCTTTTGCTGTGCAAAAGCTGTGAACATGGTTGCAGCTTAGGCTTTGCCTGGGGAGGAAGCAGGAGGATTGCTTGTGTGCGTGGCTGCTGTTGTGTTTCTTAAGATACTGCAGGATTTCCATCTTGTTATGGAATTTCATTAGAAGGAAACCGCGGTACTGAATTGACTCATGAGGAGAGGTCTTGGGTATCTGTATGACATCCACACAGAAGGGTAATGAAGCCCAGGACTGCTGATCCGAAATGCTGAATCTCCTGAGAAAGGTAGTAGCTGTTACTCATTAGGAGCAGTAGTAGTCGTGTGCGACCTATATGCAACAGTTTCTGGCTTTTCATTTGCAAGAAAGGATAACTTAGCTTTAAATAGCTGGAATTGGTTCCTACCACTGGTTGCCTGCCCTGCCTCTCTCTGCCCAGGAAAGGCTCAGCTGCTGATGCAGCAGGTGCTGGACCTCTGTAGCCCAGTGTAAGGTAAACCAGCTCTTGTTTGGCTTGCCTTAATAGAGTATCTTGTGATTTGCAGCAGTTCAGCAGCTGCTGCATGAGCAGCTGAGCTGTTCTTGCAACAGAGGCAGCTGGGGAGCAGGAACCATGGCAGCCATCCCAATTTTAAGTAAGAATAAGAGCATTTAAATGCTTGATTCCCAGTTCCTGTCTGGGAATCTATCTAGCTAAATCTCCATGTCTATTAAGGGCTTCACAAGCAATTTTCATAGGCACTTCAAATGTCAACATTCAGAATCTGTGATTCTGGCTGATAGCTGTCAGAATGGCTGTTCTGGTCATGCCCAGCTCACCTTTTACATTTGGTTTAAAATAGTAACCCCCAGTACAAAAGCTGATCTTGTAAAATGTCATTACAGAGTGATTGTAATCTGAGAGGTAGAAAATTGTTCTCTGTACAGTTTTTTATTTTTTTCTTGGCAGCTCTGCAGACCTAGCATGGGACCATAGGCGAGCTGGGTTCCCCTTGCCTCGTCTATCATCAGCATTAACTACACAAGTCAGTTAACAGCTTTGTTAATGAGTCAAGCAGAAACAAATATACTCTGTATTTTAGATCTTGCTATTTTAACCCTGCAGCATTAAGAATGAAAATCTTTTTTTTTAACAAAAGAAATAAATCCTCCTCTGTTCATTAAACAAACATTTTTGTAGTTAGGTTTCTGTGTCATCCAACATTTCCAAAGAGATTTCTCTGTCTACCTCCACGCTGACTGCTTGAGTAATCTGTAGGATGTGAGGAAAGCTCTACAGTATCTAAGCCTGCTCTCATAGGAAAGACAGACCTGTAAAAACTCAGCAAAAAATAACTGTGGTCATAACATTTGCTTTGAAGAACGTGTGAAAGCTGTACAGTGTGTTAGAAGCGATGAATTTGCAGGTGCTTGATATTTTGATTCTGTTTGCAGAGTGTTAGACCTACGCCACAGAATGAAGCTATCACAGTACATTTCAAGCCGGTTACGTTAAAAGCCTCCGAAAGTAAATATACCAAAGTTGCAAGTATTAGCTTTGATGGTAAGTACTGCTCCCCTCTTCCTGGAGCATTTCAAATTCTTCTTAAAACTTGCTGAATCTTTGTGAATTATTTTCCAGTTCTTTTAAGAAAATTGACATAAGTGATATTTGCTCTTTCAACAATTACTTTAAGGATTGGTGGTTTTTACCAGCCAGTTTCAAATCACTTGGCTGTGGCATTTCCACCAGGGTAACGTTGTTCTGTGGCCTTGCAGCTTTGTACTTAGGGCTTACAGAGACTGAATCTTACAAGGATTATGGCTGTATTTCTGCAAAGTTTAGACTATCTTTTAATTTATTAAAATGTTGCTGCATTCTTGGTCCCAAGTCCTGCCCAAAACTACTACTACACTGCCAAGGAGTGCAGTAGTAGTTTCAAGATTCATTTGGTTAGTGGAGAGATGGATATAGTCATGATCTAAGTGGGGAGTTCAGCTCACCTAGGATCTGAGTGATCTTCTGGACACGTCTGACATGTTACTACTTTGACAGGAGTGAGTAGGTTTCCTAAGGTAGGTAATCTTGCTAACCCAGGCACGTCTCCAAACTGGAACTGAGAGATGATTTCGGAACTCTTTTACTTCCTAGGTTTATCTCAGTTTCTTAAAATTTTCTTAAGATTTACTTCCTTCAGTGATACTTTCTCTGGTGCAGCTCTGTGCTTTTATTCTTCCGCACGTGATGATCTAACCTGATAGATTATTTCTGGTTTGCTCTGACCTCCTTCCTGTATTCTTGTGTGTACAGCATCTAAAGCGAAAAAAGCATCACAGTCTTCTGGCAAAATTACTGTTAAAGCAAAAGAGAAGAGCTACTCTAAACTTGAAATACCCTATCAAGCAGAAGTATTGGATGGGTGAGTTTGCAGTTTGGTGAACAATACTCAAACTAAATGCTGAGAATTAGAGGGAATTTTAGTCCTTTGTGGATAAGGAGGAGGTATAAAGGAGTGGTGCCTTGCTCTGGAACTTTAGTTGTTGCCTCAACTCTAACCTGCAATTACTGTTTTTAAATTTTCTAATATTAGTTAATAGTCTTGGTAACTCATGAGCTAGTTTCAGAATTGGAAGTTCTAGTTTCAGAACTGGAATCAAAGTGATCTCTCTGCATTGCTTGTCACAGTAGCTGAAGGCTCTGATGAGACATCTTCAGAATTACAGTTTTCTTGTTTTGTATCTGCTTGTCTGACGTTGTAATCTGAAGTGAGGTTAGAGGAAATAGCTTTAAGCAAAGTTCTGGGAGAACTGCCAGTACTTTGTTTTTTATTAATGAGTTACAAACTATAGCTAAGTTCTTTTTAATCAATCAGGGTGATAATTTATTGTCGACAGAACTGGTAGTATTTTAAAGGTGAACAAGTAAGTTGGTCCTTACATTGTATAACTTTTGTGCTGCAGGTTCTTAATTTGGATAATAAGACCATATGCGATTTGCAAAAATCTTAATACCAGCCCTTTTTTTGTTTTTACTTTGCCTACTAATATGTTGAGTTACTTTCTTATCTCAGTGAGGTTATTGAATAATCTGTGTGTCCTTGTAGTACTAATACGTAGTGTCAGTTAGCACTGGGATATGTCCCTTTTTGCTGTAGGATTTGAATTGATTCTTTTCTTTTGTGCAAGAGCAACAGATTGTTTTTGAGGAAGATCCTCAGTTCTAAATATATTTTTTCTATTAATAGATATTTAGGATTTGATCATGCCGCCACACTCTTTCATATCCGCGACAGTCCTCCTGATTCTGTGGAAAGACCAATCTACCTAACAAACACATTCAGTTTTGCAGTCCTCATACATGATGTTTTGTTACCAGAAGAAGCCAAACCAATGTTTAAAGTAAGCCCAGTTCCCGTGGAACAGTTTTCCTAAAACTAAAAGTTTAAATATCCAGTCTTTTGTTAAATTATAACTCTGATCATCATTCTTCACTGATCCAGGTTCAGAACTTCAGCAAACCTGTCTTAATTCCACCTAATGAATCCAGATATATTTTTACACTTCATTTTATGCCTTCCACATCGTCTGTTCATATAGATAACAACATTTTACTCATCACCAACGCTTCTAAATTTCACCTGCCTGTCAGAGCATACACAGGGTTTTTAGATGTAAGTATTTTTCTTTTTTATTCTGGAGACTTTGGTCTAATTAGAAACAGAACGCTCAGAACATATTTTAATTGTTTATTCTGCTTGTATGGGAGAATTTTTTTTTTTTAATTTCATCGTGATTTTACAGATGAGAAAAATGTCACCCAAAATAAACCCCACTTCACCAGTTCTTCCCATAAACAGCTTCTGTAACTGTTGAAAAAGACATTTCTGTTCCCTTTAGCCTTAGGTAGCAAATGTGTAGAACTTTGAGACTGTCATATAGGACTGCTGTGTTCGATTTTGTTTTATTTTTTTCTTTAATGCATTTGTTAATGGTTTTAGAGTTTGAGTATTCTTTGTATGCAAGTTAAAATGCTTTTGTCAATCTTTCTAGTACTTTGTACTGCCTCCAAGAACCGAGGAGCGATTTATAGACTTTGGTATACTGAGTGCAGCAGAAGCTACGAGCATTTTATTTGCAGTCATCAACAGCAATCCCATAGAGGCAAGGATCAATTCATTCTTAGTTTTTCTTTTAAAAAGTTTAAATCACTGTTGTTATTGAAAATGCTATGTTTTGTTCTTTTTAAGCTGGCTATAAAAAGTTGGCATATTATAGGGGATGGTTTGGCCATAGAACTCCTAACGACTGAAAAAGGAAACAGAACAACAATAATTGCAAACCTTCCTGAACTACAAAATGCTGGTGCGTCAGATCAGTCTTCAGTAAGTAATCCTTTGAATCTCTTGTTTCAAAATAGATTTAGAAGAAAAGGGAAGAGGGGGAAAAAAAAAGACCCATTTGTTTATATATATATTTTTTTATAGCTCCATTTTTTCGCAATGCGTGTGTGTGGGGGTGTATTTTTTATTTATTTTAGGAAGTTGTGTTATGTTCAGATTGGTTAGATTTTAAATAGAAAGATTCAGAAACTGTAGTCTCCATGACCTTTAAGGAGAATAGTGAAATTTATTAGTACATTGTGTTTTATTTTTGTATTAATCAGTCATGAGGTAGAATTTTTCTTGTATATACCATAAGCAAATGTGTTTCAAACAGACCAACTTAGCAAATGGGGCAGTTGGGTACGTTTGTTTTTTTTGCGATGTTTGTCTCTCTTTGATGGAATGACTCTGTTTCTATCTTTTACAGGTAATACTAACATCTGGTTACTATGCTGTGTTCAGAGTAAAACTAATAGCAAAAGACCTTGAAGGAATTCATGATGGAGCTGTACAAATCACAACAGATTATGAGGTATATTTATTTTCTGTTCACTGTTGCTGCACAATTGATATGTTTTTGTTCTTTTGATGTGAACATGAGAAATATTAGGCTTATAATAAGGCAAGGAGGAAGGTAGCAAGTATTTTTCTTATCTTAATATGAGTTTTTTTGTCTTAGTGATCTCATATTTTGTAGCGTAAGGTTTTCTAAATAGGCTGAATTGACTCAGAAAACTGATTGGTGAGTACAGCAAATTGTCTTAATTTGTACTGTAAATGACCTAAAGCATGAAGCTTTAAGAGTTGTGCTGGTGGATGGATTGCAGTTTCAGGGAGAGGTTAAGCTTGGAGAAAATGACAGTAGTGCTACCAGTGCTGTATCTCTGGAGGAATGAAGAGTAACTTTCATTTTGCTTTTACCTGGCTTTCAGAAACTTCCATTTCAGTCTGACCTGATGCTCTGAGGCTTGGGTCCACAGGAGCTTCAATGTCATGATACATTCTCAGAGCATCAATGCATGAATCTTTTGGCATGACACATCCCAGCTATATGCCTTTTGAATGCATTGTCAATTACTAAAATCAAGATATAATTTGCAAGGTTTATTGTAAAAACCCACTGTGAAAATTGCTTTGGAGAGGTTAGTTTGCTGACAGGTGATGCAGCAGAATCCTTCCACTGAGGTTAGGAGAAGAGAGAAGATTTGGTTAATTCTCAAATTCATAGTCTTTCCTGTTGATACTAATGAATGATTTTTAACAGAGAGATTCTATTACATAATAGAATGACATTTAGTATCATTGGCTTATAATGTTCACTATCTTTGAGTTATATGAACATCACATCTATTTTTGATACGCATGCAGTGGTTATAAAGTCAGAAAATTAAACAGCACATTGTGTGGTTCTGATGGTTACAGAAAATAGGAAATTCTTAATTTCTGCCAATTGCCTGTGATTCTTGACTTTTTTAATGTGCATGCACGTGTGTGACAGTATCAGAACCCCAAGCTTTTTATTTTCTTGCTTGTTCTTACAAGTAACTCCAGCAATACAGTAAGGATCTCGTTATTGAGATGTTTAGTATTTGCTGTATTTCTGTGTCGTGTCTTCTCCACTCCACCTTATCATGACTTTCAATGCATTTTGAGAAGTTTAGTTTTTTAAAGATGCCATCCTGTTATCCAACAGAATAAGGTCTATTCAAGGAAGATGAATAATGCCCTATGAGAGAGCTTGTATCTTAACTTTGCAGTTGTATTCTGTGGAAATTGATGCTAAGTGTGATTAAGCAAAGATGTGCTTCCTATTTTTCTGCAGTATTGATGAAATGAAGAGCTAGTCAGTATTTTGAGAAATCATTTTTTGGAAGTTTTGTTCAATTAAGAATTTGTAGAGACAAAAACTTATCTCTGGAATTGAATACTGAAATATCAGCGTATGACTATTTTCAGGATGGCCATCTATGATGAGATTTTAATTCATGGCTAAGTGGCAGGTTTATACGTATACGTTTGAAACATGGATTCTGGAATTTCAGAATTCTGGTATTCTAAGGAATGGAAGAAATATTTAAAGACTGAAATTAATGTATTTTTCTAAACTTTCTTGTTCTTTCTTTCAGATTTTAACCATACCAGTCAAGGCGGTAATTGCTGTAGGCTCGCTGACTTGCTCCCCAAAACACATTTTTCTTCCACCATCCTTTCCAGTAAGATAATGGGATCCTAGCATTACACACTGTGTTTCCTATTTGTCTGTCCCTTTTGAGAGAAACTACTTCCTTGAATTGCTGTGTTGTGCCATATTGCTGGAGAGATCGTACTCTTGAATTTTTAAGATCCTGCTTCTATATCACTGTTTTTTTTCCTGAAGTTCCAAGCACGAGTTTTCTCTACTTCTGTCTTACTGCGTCTGCTTGAATGGTGTCTGCAGTACTGGCATGGTCCCAGGCCTGATTCTTTGCAGCTTTATTCTGATGCAGCTGTGGTCACTCGGTTATTCTTAGCCTTTCATGTGTGTTGGTACTTCTGAGTAACAAAAAAAAAAAAAAAGTACATGGGTGTTTCTCAGAAACAAGGTCATGCCAGAAGCCAGCTGACGAGCTGAAGTGTCAGGATGAGAAGTCCTTGAAGGATTCTTTGATTATTTCCACACGGGAAGTGCATCTTCTTCACAGGGTACATGGGGTACATGGCAGAGTACAGGAAAACAATAAATGTGTGAGAGACTGCAGGCCACTCTGCTGCTCTGCAAAAACATGGAATGGCTGTTCCTGGGAAGCCACTTTCATCCCTGTTCCTGCAGTCATGTTTACACAGGGAGTGTCAGAAGCAGCTTCTTTGCTCAGGGCTACAGGTTCAAGCAGCAGGTCATTACACCAGTTAACATATTCTTCTCCACTTACTGTGCAGCATAACCACAGCAGCAGGGGCTCTGGAACCAAGTTGACTCTGCAGTTGGCATTTTACACAAGGGGGAACTACATGTGGCCTTCTGATGAGCAGAGAATTTAGTACGACTGAAAATCATTGAGAAAAGGGATTAAAAACTGAAAGAAAAAATAAAAATGGTTTTGAAAGGAGATGGAGATGATGTGATAAAAATCACTCCAGCGGTTTCCTGCAAGGTTAAAAGATCAGGGATGTGAACCTAACTTCAGTATATTTTGAAAAATAGTACTAAGGCAGGGGAATACTACAGTTTTCTAATTTCTCTCCCAAACCTCTACAGTAATCACTAGTAAAGAAACACTGGCCTGGAAAAATGTGTCATGTCAGAGTCACACAACAGCATCTCTCCTAGAGCGCCCTGTGTTCTGGACAACAGCAGTGGCCGAGACCTGAGAGGCTCCGGTCGCCTTTTGCTGTTGAGTTTGTACTCGGCATCTAACTCGTACCCCTCACTGGGAGCCCCTTCCCGAGCCGGCTGGGCGCCTCGTTGCTGCTCGGCGGCCGTCCCGCACACTGCCACGGCGCTCGCTCCTGCACTCGGCCTGGCCTGGCCTCACTCAAGTGTCAGGCCTGTTGTTCGGAGCTGCCTTCGGCACATAACTGCTCTGCCCCAGCACCGTACTTGGCCAGGGGGATGCTGTCGAGCTGTCTTGGCCTGCAGTAAGGGTCTGGGTTTCTTCCTCTGGCCCTCGTAAAAATTCTCAGGCCTCAAAAGAATCCAAACAACAAGTCTTTAAAAGTTCTTTCTGTTCCATATGTCTTGTAGTAGTGACTCTCTTTTCTCTGCTTACTCCAACTAAGAAGTTAGTCCTGAAGCTTAGGGGATGGTTGTAAATATTCCTGCATTTCTCAATTCAGAATTATTTCTGGCTACTTTATACCTATTTATGTTTTGTCAGTACTATCCTTGAGCCTTAGTAGCTCTCTTCCCTTTAGCACTCAAAATCAGTATAGAGCAGTGTATGCGCTGTACCTTCCTTTTAGTAGGTTAGATAAGCCAGGTTTTCCCCTGCAATTCCCTGCTTGTCATTCTGGTCTTTTCCTTCATCTTTCCTTATCTTTCCTTCTTTTCTTATGTGACACCTGCATAGTCATCCAAGTAAGGCTTTTACCACATTGTTTCACCAGTCTTGGTAATCTCTAGTGAGTACATCTCAACGGATCTGTGTTGGAATCGCTTCTGTGTTTCCTTGTCTGTACTGCATAGTCTCAGTCTGTCATGGGTCGAGCAGATCGGATATGATCGGACCTCAGAAGGGACTTGATTGAAGATAAACTTTTTATTAGATTCTAAATTCATGATCTTGTGTTTCCAACTGTTGAATTTGGCCCTCCTCAAGACCAGTAAGTCAGTCGGTGTCTTGATTTTCAATATTCTAAAAGTGCTGCTTAACTTTACAGCAGCAGTGGGTTATGTTTGTCTTTTCTATGCATCAAGATAATTAGTGAAAATATTTCTGGGCAGTCTTCTCCCACTAATTATTTTACCCTGATTTTTTTTTTTCCTTCTTAGAACTCTACCTGTCTTCCAGATGTCTCCTTGTTCCTGCTGCTGATCCTAGTTTGTGCACTTGAAAATAATTTTTTCACTTGCACCTTTTCATGCTTTACATCATGACTTAGATTAATGATACTTTTTTGAAAAAGGGAAATGCAATAGGGCTTGTCAGAGGAAGATGCTACATTAGTCAACAGGAGATTAGTAAATCTCTATTAATTTATTGCACTGTCCTTTCTGCTCCTCCTTCTGAGGGGGGCACTTGTTACGCTGCATTTTCCAGTCTCAAAGGCTTAACTTTTTTTGCTTGTCATCCTTCTTTCATCTCTGGAGTGCTGTAACTTTTGTTGGCTTCATGCTCTTGTCTAGTAAACGTCTCAAGCGGTTGCTCATTCGGGGAGCCTTTTAACTACCTTTCAACATTAATTCATATACCGGTTATCCTATCTCACCAAAATACTTAAGACCTTATTTTGAAAGAGAGATGAACTGTGTTTAGAAGTAAGTGGAGAAAGGAATGTGAATCCCCAGAAACCTGTCTTAAAGTGATGGAAGTGGCTTTTGTTTAGATTGCATGATTTAACTCTGTACTTAAAGCTTCAGTTCTGCCATGGTCTTTGTCAGCCTACATAACTAAACAAATGCACTAGGGAAAAATATGTCATGTCTGTGTATTCCACCTTTTCTTCAGGGGAAAGTAGTCCACCAGAGCCTGAACATTATGAACTCCTTCTCCCAGAAAGTGAAAATACAGCAGATACGCTCCCTGTCTGAAGATGTGAGGTTCTATTATAAGAGACTGAGAAGTAATAAAGAAGATTTAGAGGCAGGAAAAAAATCAAAGGTTGGTTTATGCTTTGTTTCTACAAGTTCTCTTTTGTCTATAGCATATGTAAATATCTATGATTATCATAATCATTTCTCTTTTTATAAGAGTTACTGTGCAGTTTGTTAACTGGTCTCTCCTACCTGTTTTGCAGATAGCAAATATTTATTTTGACCCTGGTTTGCAGTGTGGGGATTATTGTTATGTAGGATTACCATTTTTATCTAAATGTAAGTAACTTTCACCTTTGGAATTAAAAGTAAAAAAATAAAAAGCTTTTCAACAATGATTTTATGTGAAGATTTAAAAAATACATTATATTTTAAAGCGGAATCTAAAATTCAGCACAACTTAGCAATGCAAGAAGATACATGGGATTCAGATTGGGATTTACATGAGAACTTGTACAGAGGCTGGATGGAAATAAAAGAGAACTCAAGTCATAGGTGAGTTATTTTACCCTGGTTACTTCCTCAGCCCCTAACTCACTAGATAATTCTGTTATGGTCAGTATAAAATACAAATCTTTCATATCGTCGTGCTCTCTGAGTTAGTAGAATAGGTGGCAACAGTCACTACTTTACAAAAGTTGCATAAAACAGATTATATTCACGTTCTCTGTTCAGATCCTTATTTTTTTAACACAGTACCCTTAATATCCCTGATTGCTCTGGGATTTTAAAAGGTTATCAGTTACTACTCTTCCAGGATATTACTATATTTCAGTGATAGTTGAAATTGGTATTTCTCCTTGAGAGAGATTAAATAAAAGGTGATTAATCATTACTATTTAATTTTTATGAAAAAAGTGATAGCAGTCAGTGGCTGTTATGTATTTTGTAAACATCTGCTTTTTCATATGCAAACTGCCATTTCAAAAAAGTTAGGAGTATTAGTAGAAAAACAAAATGATTCTGTGTAGCTAAATATAATAACAAAAATATACCATCTTTATTGGTCTCTTGTTACAATGTTGATATGTTAGTAACTGCAAGAAAATTGACCTGAGCAGAATCCTCTATTTATTGGTAACTAGTGAGAACATTTCAAGGAAAAAGTCTATTAGAAAGTGTTTCAGAATAAGTAGCACTTATAGCAAAATATGTAATGCTCTTTAAAAGCAACCAGCTATACACGGTTACCATTAAGCAAAGAAGAAAGTGTGTTTTATAAGACTCTAGTGAGCAATTTGATTTCAGTACTTGTGGCTTTCGCATGGTACTTTCTGCGTTTAAAGTTCGGTGTTTTGTTGGTTTTACCAACTAGAGGACTTGGTACCATTAGTCTCATTTCAGCTTGCAGTGGGAGAACTGGAACCCAGTGCACCTGCCTCACAGACCTGGTTTGGGTTTGTTAGGAGTGAGGCACATACTCCACTATCCATCCAACTAGGGAGCATTTAATGCACTTTACATGTGTGTAGCCACAGGGTGTTTTGGGAAGAATCGGGGTGGTGGTTTGGGAAGAATCGAGGTGAAAACTCTCCTTGTAGTTGGTCCGTTTTCCTTTCTACTACTTACAGCTTTGCAAGGAACGTGGCCAGCCAATCATGGTTATGTAATATCTCTTGATCTCTTAAAATGTATTGGTTTGTTTTCTTTTCCTCAGTTATTGATCTGAGTCAATCAATTTTTGAAATTTGCAATAAGAACTATAGGTATGTTCTAAAGAAAGATACAATTTCTTGTCTTTCTATCCAGAGGATAGTTATTTAAGAGAAGTGCAAATGCTGAAATATTTATTATACTGTACCTAAGTCCTACCACATTTTCTGCTCATCATCTTCCATAAATAGGCCCTGGTAGAGTTCAGAACAGATAGATGTTGACAGCAGCACTTCAATAGCAAATATCTTCAGAATACTTGGCTTGGTCTACTATGGCATGTTTGGGGGAACAACAGATTTCCAGTGTTTTCCTTGCATGTAAATGTGATGGTCTGTGCTATTTTAGAAATAATATTGTTTTCAGGGTGCTTTTAAGCTTGCTTTTTCCGAGTTTTCTGCAGTGTTAGTTTCATAAAGTAATTTTTTTGTATACTTCTCCAGACCGAATGCGGTATTTGAAGTAGACACAGATCTTCAGAAGCAAGTCCGTTTGAAAGTCACGGCAGAAATGGCCTGGCCCTCCGTGCTCAGCTCCCCACGCCACGTAACCTTCCCGCTCACCAACACCAACAGCTCCTCAGTAAGTTCCTGTGCTGACAGCATCTCTCCCGAGGGACTGCATTTTTCAGAACTTCTTGCAATTAACGTTAATCCAAATGTAAACTTCGCAAAAAATGTGTTTCTGTTTAGGAGGAAGACATTTTTCTAGAAAATCCAGCTGATGTTCCTGTGTATGTCCAATTCCTTCCTATAGCTCTGTATTCTAACCCCTCCACCTTTGTCGATAAGCTCTCGGAACGGTGAGTGTCAGTTTAAAATGCCCAGGGTTTTCTCGTGCAAAATGCGTTTTACCTACGTAAACGCTGTCTTTGGCAGCTGTGTCAGTGATTACAGTATTAGCTGATTCTGTAATTTGGATCGTTGGCCCAATGGGAACAGAATTTAGATTGATTTCTCACCACTAGTCCCTCAGTATTCTTTTGCTGTTTAGGAAATATGATATTCACGTTTCTTCCTGAACAAATGAGGGAGGAAATCGCATGATACTTTCAGCTGTGCTTCATTGTTTTAGTCCTACCAAAAGGTCTTGGTTTGTGTTAAAATCTGTAATATGTGTGTGTATATTATGACGTGCCTTGATTTGGAGGGAGAAAAAACTGATATTTTTGTTTCAGGTTTAATTTGAGTAAACCTACAAATTTCAATCTGAGGACTCTAGAGTTCCAGGTCTTCAGAAACTCTGTAAGTATTTCAACATAATTAGATGTTGGGAGTCTGGAGGGGGTTAAAAATATGTTATGAGGGGGTGTTGTTATGCTCCTTTGAGCTTAGTATTATGTGTCTGTAGTATTTTGTGTGAAAATGATGCTTATATTGGAAGTATTCTGGAAAATAGTGAAAGTAGTGTTCCTTTTAACAGGGCTTTCACTGCATGTTTACTGAGTAACAGGATTATAGGAATTATAGAAGAACTGTATTGACTCAATTTCTTCCCATAGTGGTTGCTGTTTCTAAAATTAGCTAAGTATTAGGTTGTCCATTGCTTTGTCCTGCATTTTAAATTTGCTTGAAATTTTTGTGGACATCCTCAAGTGGACACCCTTATACTTTTTTTTACAGATCTTACAATATCCTTAGCACTTTCTTTTTAATGCAATATACATGCATTTTGCACTTAATTTTAGATTAGCAATTCAGTGCTTGCATTGCGGCAAATTTAGCAAAATATCCTACTTTTAATAGTCCTTATATTTGAAGTTTGCCTTTTTTCCTCCCCCTTTATTTAACAAAGTTAGTATTCTGAAAAAGATTTAATAGTGGGACATAGTTAGAAATATCCTTTTATTTATCTCTGAACTGCTTGAGCGAGAGCTTTATGAATCTACATGTAAATATTTTATCTACATTGCCCTAGTCTTTTGGTTATTAATAAGCACAGCTGGATTAGTAACAGAATTTCTTATGCAATCAATTCTTTTTTCTGGGTAAAAGATGGTCATTTTAAGGTACAGGTGTCACAGAAGTAGAAAATATTTTGTAGAGAAATAATATAGCATTCCTCGCAAAAGAGCAAATAGTTGCTTTGGCTCAAGTAGCAGAGTAGCAGCTGAACGTGCTTTTCTTGTCTGGTCCAACTCCAATTCGCTTTCAGGCTGCTCAGCTTTATATGAACCCCTGTGAGGGGAAACTCCATTTCATACTGGACCAGTGTGAGTTTATGGGTGTGTTTTTAGGGAGAAAAAAATGTTCTCCAGCTGCCTCTTAGCTAAAAAGCTTTTGTATAATCAGTTCATTGGGTCATAGACCTCTTTGTAATTTGTTTTCTAGCTAAAATAGCATCAGTTCATTAAATACTTGTAACAGTTCCTATTTTTAAAAGTGCTGTTTGTCTTCCCCACTCTCTCAAGGTGCAGCCCCTGCAGAGCACTGGAGGACCTGCAAAGGGCCTGGCTCGGCATTCAGTTTTAAGCCTAATATTAAAACCTGGAGAGAGAAAGTCTGTCAAATTAAAATTCACTCCACTTCTTAATAAAACTGTTTCATCATTAATTATTATCAGGTATGATAGGTATTTCTGAATTGAGTTCAAGTTGTGGATGCTTATTACGTATATGTAAGGTCATGTTCATGGCCATATGTACAGTCATAGTTGTCTAGATAAGCAGATTTTGGTTAAATGTGATTATATATGTTTTACAGTATTTAAACTATATTCAATATATACTTTCTGATAAAAATATATGGACTGCTATTCATATATTTGAGTTTAAATATATATCTTGAAAGTAGGGACTTTCAAGTCCCATTTGCAAGATGCAGTTTATATCATACTTGTAAAGAGCATCTCTGGCTAACTGCATTCACTGTTTGAATGAAAGATGGTGCTCTTATAGTTTAGATTTCATCATCATATGAACTATTACTTTTCTGTATGCTTTATTGTGCTTTCTTAGGCTTTTTTCTTACAAATACTATGTATGGAGATCTACATAATTTTCTTTCATACTGTGGGGCATTATCTATGGGACTGCTTATTTCGCTCTCTTCCTGGACAGGGATATAACTTCAGAGTCTGTAGAGAGGTTTTCCGGAGAAACAGACTGCATAATTCTGCTATATTTTTTTTCCTGTGTCCTCAGAAATAACTTGACTGTAATAGATGCCATAATGGTACAAGGCCAAGGAACAACCGAGAGCTTGAGGCTTGCGGGCAAACCTCCTGGTGCCGGGAGTTCTTTGCGCTTTAAAATCACCGAAGCTTTATTGAGAGACTGCTCGGAAAGTGAGTACTGCCTGAGCTGCTGTGCCCAGCAGAAATGCACTGGGTTGTGCACGGGCGCCTTCAAATGGGTGCGTGGAAACATTTGTTCCCTCTTCTGGTGCCCCAGAAGTCTAATTCCTTTAAAATATTAAAGATGCTTCTTAATTTGGGCAATCAAAGGAAATAGTTGAACTTTATCATTTTAATAAAATGATTTTTAAAAATATAAATAAAACACTTATCCTTCCCCTGCTAAAATTGAAAGTAGAGGTGTTAGAAGTTCTACTGGTATAGCATCTAAATCTTAAATGCTAAGTAAAACTGGATCATGGCTGCAACTTTCTATGCACTTTCCACAACTCCTTTAGAATCTACATGTGCCTGGCAACAGGGAGAAAGGTCCAGTGAGTTCCTATGTGAATTGAGTCTTCCTAGAGTGACCGATTCCAGACAAACTCTATTCTCCTCGCCCTCCCTAGTCCTCCCTCCTGATGTAATATTGACAGGGCTGTGTGTCTCACTTCAATTTACAAGTAAAGTGAAGGATATCAATTTAACACAACACTAATTGCTTTGTTCTGTTTGTTTCTAGAAATGAAGTTAAGAGAACCAAATTTCACACTGAGAAGAACTTTTAAAGTGGAAAATACAGGGCAGCTGCAAATTAATGTGAAATCTATGGAAATCAGTGGATATACGTGTGAAGGATATGGATTTAAAGTAGTTAACTGTCAAGAGTTTGCACTAAGTGCCAATGCCTCTAAAGATATAGTCATACTGTAAGTGTGCTACTTTTTATTGCGGACATCTAAATGGAGTCATACCCCAGGAATTTTTGTGTTGGAGGAAGTCTGTGTTGATGAAATTCTGGAGTGTTTTGCATAAGCTCTGAAGGTTTTTTTCTTATACAACTTCAAAAGCCAACACAGAGTATTTACATGAACAGATAGGAAATCTCTTATTTTATTTTTTTAAAGAATTTGGAGATTTTTGTTATTGATTGTGGTATTATCCAGTGCATATAGCATGCTGAGTTGGAACAGTGCTGCTATCCAGCTTTGTGCATTTCCCTCATTTGGAGTATGAGTGCATTTGAGATGGAGATTTACACTTACGTTTTTGGTGCATTGCAGTAGGTGGAAAAGAGCTCTTGGCCCAAGGATTATTATCGTAATGTACAGCATTTTAATCTTGCATATTTTGTCCATTTCCGTGATTATGATGAGTAATTAGGCAATTTTTTTAATGTAAAAGATCTGTGCACCAAAAAACTTGTCCTTTAATATTGCTTGGATTTAAGGGTAGTTAGTGTGTGCCATCTAAGAAGTCCAGGAGGTGCTGGTGTTATGCAAGAGGACGTACAGGACGCTGCAGGCAGTAGAACCTCAGTAGTGTTTCTGCCACAGAGACCGGAGTTTTCATTGTGATGAGACAAGAACCTAGTGATGATGCTTTTGGAAAAGGCGACCCGGCCTGACTTGGTTTTATTTTCAGATGAGCCTTTAAGTTTTGCAGCTCACATGGTGATGGGCTTGGTTGCTTAGTTATAGCTTAGCTGTAATTACACCTATATATCTGCATAGGTAGATTGGGGGTGCTGATAAGCAGTGTCAACTGCATCTTCATCTATCTGGAAGATGTGCACAAGTATTTTTAGGCTAATTGGGTGAATGATTATTAGACGTGCTGCTAAGGCTATTTGTTATAAATACCATGACTGACATTTCATTCAAGCAGTAATTGAGATTTTTTTTTAAAGAATGACTGTGAATAATGTATGTTATCCAGCACTTTTGTGTTCTTCTAGTGAAGAATTCCAACATACTGCATTTTGCTTTCAGGTTTACACCAGATTTCACTGCTTCCAGAGTCATCCGTGAGTTAAAATTCATCACGGCAGGAGGCTCTGAATTCGTTTTTGTCTTGAATGCCTCCCTTCCGTATCACATGTTAGCGACATGTGCAGAGGCCCTGCCCAGGCCCAACTGGGAGCTCGCGCTGTACATCATCATCTCAGGAATAATGAGGTAGGGCATCGGCGTGCGTTCCTACCTGTGTGCGTTTGTGTGTGCGGGAAATACATACATACATTGAGTGCAGCTTGCAGAGAATGCATGAAGGTGATAGCACGTGCTAAAATTAGCATAAAATAAAACGGTGAGGTGAGGAAAAAAAAACTGTGGATTATGGGTAGGTGACATATATGTTCTTGGTAACACAGGTGATGCGGGTGTTTTGTTGGTTTTTGTTTGTTGTGGGGGTGGGGTGTTTTGTTTTGGGAAGGTTTGGGGGAGTTCTGTTCTCTCTCTGTCAGCTGCGAGCTGAGGGAGGCACCTTTGAGAAGAAGGAGGGGTTAGAGCGCTGGTTGCCTCCCCGGCAGGGTGGCTGTCCCCTCCTGCCAGCGACTGTGGGTTGAACGTGGCCCTCGTGCACGTGGTGGCAGCCAGGGGTGCCAGGAACGTCGCTCCTGGGAAGCCGGGGGCTGCATTTGCCCCTTGCCCTCCTGCCGCAGCGCCCTTCGCTCTCAACCGAGCAAGACACGTTAGCCGCGAGCGAGATCCAAGCTGAAAATTGCACTGCGTTGGCCCACTCCGACCTCTGCCAGGTTCTGCGCTGTGAAATCAGAGGCTATAAACAGTGACCCCTTCTCCTGGATGAGACACTTCCCCCCCGACATTCCCTCACCTAGAGAAAACCCTAGCAGGGAGATGTAGCAAATGCTTTTTCCCTTTGCCATTATATTGAACTTGCATGGTAAGCTGCCAGAGGTATCTGTGGTGAAAAGATGGTTTTCTGGAGTGGTGCAAATCTGAAGGATTATCCTTAGCCTTTGTCGCAAACCAGAGCTGTAATATTCCTGTACTTTATTTTTATTAAGATATTGACTCTTCCACTGTGCCATGCTATAATACATATATATTTTCTTGGGAGCGATAGAAAAAACGGTTAGAGGTGATGAGCTGTTGCAATGCGCTGCTTTTGCCTTTTCTGGCTCTGCAGTGTTTTCCCGAGTAAAGCACTGCGTGTTCCATAGTCTTGTTTTTCTTCTATATAGTTGCTATAAATTTATAGGTTTAATTTCTGTTTAGTTTATTGACAGAGAGACTAATGCAACTGTTCAGCTTGCAGATTTAGTTTGTTCTGGAGAATTCTATATGTATGTTATTTGTGAATTAAACTTTACAAAATAATAGTGAATACTATCCCTTTAATTCAGTCTTTTCCTGCTAGTACAAAACATCCTGCTTTGCAGCAAATTAGAGGAAAATTTCCAGCATGACCATTTGATAATATTCCAAGCATTGGGGCTTCTAACTTTGGGGATTAACTTTTGCGTTATCACCTCCCTAAGGTTCCTCAGAACTGCAGTATGAAAATAGACACAGCAATTTGTTTTCCAGTCTAGACAACCCTGGGCTCATTATCTTCATTTAATAAAAAACAAACAAACAAAAAAAACCCCTCAAATTATGAGACCAAGAAAGCCATCTTGTCTAAAAGGAGTAGAGAAGGGGAAGCTCCCAAGGTGACTTTGTGCTCCAGCCTCCACTGCGAGCTCAGAGCCTGACATCGAGAGATGCACCGAGGGGAGCAGCGCGGGGCTGAGATAAAAATTCAAATACGATTCCAAAGAATTGCACTTTGGATGGCGCGGAAGCCGAGGCAAACCATAGGGGTTTGTGTGAGCTTGTGTGAAAGGATTCCCCTATTTCTCTAACTCTTGCTGCTTGCTAACCTCTTGGCACAATTTACTTTGCCTTCCTGCTGCAACTATTAATCACTGGGACAGGGAAAGAAACACTGAGGTCTCTCTGTCTGGCTGAGATGGTCTGTAGGGGCGCTTAGGTTTGTGGGGCTATTGGTTACTTGGAGATGATACCTGGACTTGGCTCTTCTAAGGAGCCACAGTGTCACCCAGTTGTGGGAACTGATGCTGTTTCTCATATGTTTGGCTTACAAAAAACAGCTATCTGAAGTGAACAGAAATTGTAGTTGCCCATAGGAAGCTTTGTTCTCATAAGGTGATGAGGATCCCCATGAAGTTCATCCCCCTCTGCCTCACTCCAGAAACTTATCCCCCTTGGAAGATAAAGTGCTTAGCACCATGATGGAAGTCTCTGCAGTGATTTTTATTGCTTCCTTCAGAAATAGTTTACCGCAGGCGAGCTCCTAAACTGTATTGCAGCAAACGGAGCTAGTTGTAAAGCTCCTTGAAGTGGTCTCATAAACTGGAGCTCCGTGAAGAGCAGCATGTTTCCCTATGGAGAGTCTCTGCCTTTAAAATGGAATTGATAAAACTGGCAGTCTGTGAGAGCTGCTGACCACCTAGATACCCTTTCAGTATTTCAAATTCCTGCCTTTTTTCTCTTTGCGTTAGTAATTTAGGAAGCTTCATGCTAGACTGTTGGGTCTACAGTTTTTATTCCCATTATTTTTGATGTTGCTACTATGCTAGACTATGTCTTTTCTGTTTCTATGAAGTATAAGCTCATGGTTTGGATGCAGTTCTCCTTTTTGGGCTTCCAGTGCCTAGTGCAGTATACAAATATTTTGTCTAGTATGTCTGATTTAACTTCTTTAATGTGTAAAATTCTCAAAGTAAGAAATGCTTCGTTCCCTCTCTCCTCCTGTGTAGCATACTCTTTCTCTTGGTAATCGGAACAGCCTATCTAGAAGCTCAAGGAATTTGGGAGCCATTTAGGAGACGCCTGTCCTTCGAGGCGTCAAACCCTCCCTTTGATATGGGAAGGCCATTTGATCTCAGGAGAATAGTTGGAATTTCATCTGACGGAAAGTAAGTATATGTTGGTGGTGGGTGGATTTTAATAATTATTATATTATTGTTGCTGCTGCTGCCATTATTGCTAATAGACACTAGACCACTTAGACAATAATGTTGCTCTTCAGAATAGGTTAATAAACAAAGATCCATTTATGGACAAAAGATAGCCAGTCATAAAAGGAAGATAGATGTTGTGATTGTGAGAAATACTCATTGTTTTTGTGGAAATAAGCTGTAAAATTTCCTGTTAATGATCTTGGAAAATGAAAGGTATGTGCTGCATAAAAAAATAATCAACCCAAAAGTTCCTACCTTTTGGGTTTGTAAACTATCAAAGAGCCTTCTCTATTCAGTATTTCTTTCTACATACTTTGACTGTCCTTCTATTGTGCTTTAGTTCACGCGTGCCGTGAGCAAGTGAATGGTAGACGATAGATGCTGCAGACTTGTCAAACAAGTTGTAGGCATTTTTCTTGATTATGTGCCAAGAACCGCGCAGCTGCAGGTTGTCTTGGACATGGCAGCGTTTTTATGCGTGAGGAACAGTAGAGATGTCGTAGAGTTTGTCTAAATGCTTGTCGTTCTCGCAGCTTGAACACACTTGGCTCGGACTCCCACCACGGTTCATCCCGAGGGATCTATGGCGCCGGCAGTTCCTCCTCCCGACCCAGCGCAGGGAGTCACAAGCAGTGCCCTGCGCCAGCCCAGCTGCACAGCAACAGGAGCGCGCCCGACGGCGAGAGCGTCAAGCCCCGGAGCAGCTCCAGCCTCCCGAGCAGGACTTCGGCGCAGGGCGCCGCCACGCAGCCCCTGCCCAGAGCAGGCTCCTTTGCCCTGGACTCGGGCTCCCCGTCTCAGACTCACGGCCCGGGCAGGAGAGCCAGGGGCCCGCGGCAGAGCCAGCAGCCAAGCTCAGCGCCGGCTCCAGCACCACCACCGGAGCAGCCACCGGAGGCTCCGGGCGAGGGCACCGCGTCGCAGCTGCCGCTGGCCGGGCCGCCCCGCACCGAAGGTGCCGGCAGCAGGAGGCACAGCTCCGAGGACTCGGACCTCACGGGCCTCATAGAGACTATGGACAAAGACTTTGACCACCCAGAATCCCCATCCCCAGACGTGTTTACAGAGCAGCCCCCGTCTCCACTAGCAAAAAGCAAAGGTAATGCAGTTCTGCTCCTCCTGTGCAGGGGATGGTTCATTGCACGAGCTGCAGAACACGCTTTCATCGGCTGCAAAGGTCACAGTTTCATAGTGTGGCACGTTGTAGCTTCCTGGCCCTCGTGTCCATGTGTCCCGAACGCTGCCTGTATCTATTCTGTGCCTGTAAAGATCTCTGTGCAATGCTAGGTTGTGATTCTTCCTGCAAATTTTCTGGAACATTTTGAGAAAGACAAAAGTGAATGTTTAGATAACTGGCCTAGCAGGGGCCAAATATTTAGAAGGTGAGAGATGCTTTTGACTGCAACTCCTTGGCCTATGGATTGGCATCCTTCCCTCCAAGCCCCATCACTTGAATTGAGGCTGAGGGAAAGAAAAGGAAGATATCTGAGTATTTTGCAAAAAGTGAGACAGAGAGAACTGTAAGTCATGGTAGAATTGTTGAGGACTGGAATTCTTCATGCCCAGACTTGCAATTGTGGTAGAAAACCCTTGATGTCGTGTGGCCAGCCCCTGTGTTTATAAATTGCATTAATCTTTGGATGAGTTTAGAGTTGAGTTACTTACGCATCCTTTCTACTGTCTAATGCTTAAAACAATCTATTGAATTTCCTGCTTTAAAAAGTCAGCTATTTTCCTTATAAAACTACTTTGAGTAGAACTTAACACTTTTTTTATGTTAGCTGTTTCAGTTGTGTTCCACAATTGTGGCCAAAAGTGGTTCAAATTTAATCTTAATATGTTGAAATTTTTCACTTCTTAACAAAAGTCCTGCGCAGAAAGTGCAGTTACTGTGCAGCTTGTGAGAGGTAAAGTTTAGGAGAAGAACATGGGGAAGGCCTGGAAACCCCAAAGCATCTGTGTAATCACACACCACACACCACAAGGAGGCAAGTGTTGGTAGGTGGTAGTGCTTACGGAGCTCCTGTCTGTCAGTGATCTTGGTGTGTTTGCACTCAGCGACCACGAGCACAAAGCTGTTAAATGCCTGGAAAGGGATGTGATTCTGCATCTGGACTATCAGATGAGATACCGTAAAGTGATGAGAGCTTTTGGGACCCACCTGCAACCTGCTGCTTGTATTTCTGGTTTAGCTTCTGTTTTGTTTTTGGTGTAAACAGAGGGATGTGGTTAGAGGAATTAAACCTTAACCTTGAGAGAATTGGGAGCTCCTTCTCATGCGCTGGTTTCCCGCAGGCTGGCTGCTGTGCCAGCCCGCACCGGCGCGGCAGGTGGGTGCCGCACGCACGCGGCCGCAGTGATGATCTGGGCCCCTCGCTGAGCCCATGAACCCTGGGACCGCAGGCGAATCCAGGCATACGAACCACGTGCGCCAGAGACTTGGGAAGGTTCCTGGAGTGCATCTTCTCTGTGGTTTATCCTGAAGGGAAACTTGTTCTTGCACTCCAAGACTGCTCCGTGGTGCAGCTGTAATGCAGTACGTATTTTGCAAGATATAATATATTTTGAAAATTGGATAGTTTTAGTGACTCTTCATCTGAGATGAATAACTCAGAAGGAATAACTTTATCCACATAGATATCTCTTTGGACAGACTTCATATTAAAAAAAAAAAAAAAAGCCAATATTTTCTGTAAGCTATAACTCGACTCACAAAAACTTTAGTTCATGAGACAAATTTTGCCTGTTACCACTTGCCCTCTTCTAAAAATGTACAGTTTGAGGGGAACTTCCCTTGTCTATCTGGATCTGCATGTGCATGCACTGGTTTTTGATTGTTCGTGGGGGTTGGTTTGTTTTTTTGATGCTCCCTTTGACTCGCTTCAGCAACTTATGTAAACATTTGCAGAAGCAGCAGCTTCTGTGCTGATATTGAATGTCGTAATATCTTGCTCAGGATTCCTGTTCTAATGTTTTTTTTGTTGTTTGTTTCATGTTCCTAGTTGGAGCAGAGTGCTACAGAGGCTACACTAGATTGTGTTGTTGTTAAGCAGCTGTTTTATATTATATCTTTAGTTCAGGGAAGCATTTTCTGATAAACTGTGAACTGTTAGCAGTCCTGAATGTGGGCTAAATTTGACACAGATCTTAGAAGGGGACTTCTGAAGCAAATGTAGAATACCCACCAGTATGCCTGAAAGCTTTCACACAAAGCTTGCATTTAGGCTTGCATTTGTTTTGCATTCACACTAAAGGAGTGTTTTATCAGCAGTATTTTTGTTTATTCCTATTTATATTGGTGAAGAACAGTGATATAAATTAGGCCTGAAAATTGATATGTATCTAGTATTTGGCTAAGTACTGAAGACAAATTTATACCTTGGTACACACTTTATCTGAGGGCATTTTGCCAAGCCAAATGTGAGGGCAGGTGTTGTGTTACGAGCCCGAGGTCTCACGTGCCCTGGCGCAAATCCCAGTAGGCGCTGGAGCCCCGTGTTCAGCCTTTGCTCGAGTAGAGCAGCATGGCCGTCCTGGCAGCGGGACGCAGGCACTGCGTGGCTCACAAAGGAGAAGGCTTAGTCCAAAGGGCAGTATCTAAAAGACAGATCTTATGGGTAAGGACACGTGGATATCATGAATGTTCTTATTCTGAATGTTCTTATACTCTATCCCCTCTCTCCTTAACACACTTCCACAGTTTTTCTCTATTGATACCTTTTTCAGTAATTCCTTTAGTCTTCGGGAGCCTATATATTTTATGAGCCAGGGTCCCTGATATTGAAGGCTCTTAGACCTCCACATTTTGAGCCTATAGTGTGCTCGAGAAAGCATGGGGCAAGAGCAGAGTTGTTCAAGTAATAGTATCAGTGTTCGAGCGCTACTTACCCACATGAAGATAACTGTGGGAAAGCTGATTAAACACTCTGGAGTGTTTAATGTGTTTTCTCTACTTTCAGCTGCAGTAACACTTGAACATGTCAAGCCAGAGTTTTGCAGTCAGCTCATAAAATAGTAAAATCTGAAAGAACAAAGTATGTTGAGGGGAGAATCTACACCTGGGAGTGGGGTTTTTAGGCTTTTTGTCAGTGACCCTTATGATCAACTATCACTATTAATGGCTGTTCTCATGTGGTCTGGGCTGACTTTGCGTTTTAATGGACGAGCGTGCTAAGTCTTCGGCGGTTGAGATGATAAAGCTTGCAGCAGCTTCTAAATTTCCTGCTTAAAGATAAGATCTAGTCTTACGTGATGACTTTCTTGACTTAAATTCCGAGATATTTAAAAGAAATGCCCGCAGTACAGTGGAATGGAATTACCTGTAGGCAGGAGCCCACTGTCCTTGGAGAGGTCACGGGGGCAGGATTTGGCCGGGGGTGTAAATCTGACTGTGGAGATGGGGCCTCTTCAGGTCTGAGGCTGCTGTTTACATGTGGTGTGGAGTGGCTGTAAGCAGGTGGTGCCAGAGCAGAGGGCAAACACAAACTTTAGAGGGTCAGCCAGGCAAGTTGACCTCCAAACCTCCGGGTACAGCTGCAGAGATATGACGTGTCCTTGTCTCCCTAGGGAAAGGGAAGGTACTTCAGCGGAAGTCCAAGCCACAGAAGAAGCGAGAGGAAAAGGAAAGAAGAGGGAAGGGGAAGCAACAGGAAGATGAACTGAAGGATTCCCTGGCAGATGATGACAGTTCTTCAACCACAACCGAAACCTCCAACCCAGACACAGAACCACTTCTGAAAGAGGTACAGCCCTGCTCCTGAACGGAGATCCTGCGCCACTGCGGACAGCGTGCATGTTACGGCAGCGTGGCACTTTTTTTTGGAATACAGAGGGGTGTTTTTTGTTTGGTTAGTTGGTTTGTTTGTTTTCCAGCTTTCACATACTCTAATCCCCAACAAAGAATGTTAATTAAAAGCCCTCTTTCACAGTATTTCCCTTCACCTCTCAGACTGCTCCTCTCTTAAAGAGGAGCATGAACATCCTGCCTGAGTCATGTAGTCCCAGGATCAAAAGGGCCTGTGTGGCTGTGGCTGAGTGAGTTGCCATTTGTCAGCAGGGCTGTGGTAGCTGCGTCCTTGCGTGCTCCAGGCCCGTTCTGTTTGCAGAGTGAAACACAAAGTGTGAATGCTGATTTTACCTGATGGTCAAGATATGTGCAAAAACCACATATTCACACACTTACTAGGGATTAGTTCCCTGGTGGTAACTTGTCAGCAATTACTTTGCTTTATGCAACTGAGCACCCCTACCTTCATTTTAGTTTTGAGCCCACATGCTTCTAGGTAATAACCTAAATCTGTTTTTAACTTGTGTAGTTTTCAAGTTGTCAAACACTTTCTGCTAAGGCATGTGCTATGAAATCACACAAAGCTAAGGTAACTGGAGAGAGGAGAGAAAAGAAAACCTAGACTTGGGCTTATGTTTAATTTCAGTTTGGGAAATAAGAGAGGTTCTGGGTAAAAAAAAAATAAAATCTGTCCAATACATTTTGACAGCCAGTTTAATTTGATTGCCTTGGCTTTTCAGTGTACTCATATTAGCAAGTCATAGAAGTATGAAAAAGTTGGTTAAGTGCTGAAATTGTTGAAGTAGAGAACCTGCTTTAGATGACCTGGACTGCCTGCAGCTGATGATTCGGGTGTAGAAGTTACATATGCAGCTACATACACTTGTACAAGCAGTATTGGTCTCAGTACAGCGCTGGCATCTTTCTAAGCCGACTGGGAGGCCATGGCCTAAGAAGCTGCGAATCTGTGAACGTCTGATTTGTCTGAAGCACATTAATTTGCTTTCTGGAGAAGCAAAAATGGAGGCATCTAGAAAACCAGATATGCAATATTTTATAGGTATCCTCACTGATGAGTAAAACGATACTTTATATGCTGCAAAAATATTCCTGGTTTTTGAATAACTTTCCTCAGTCTGGTTTATATCTTGATACAAGACAGACTCTTTATTTATTTTCTTAAAAACAGATATGTTGCTATAACTTCTTTTATAGGAGCCTGAAAAACAAAAGGGAAAAACTACACCAGAAAAAAATGAAAATGAAACAGTCCAAGTAAAACAGAAAAGTAAAAAACTTCTAGCAAATATCAAGAAAGAAATCCCTGTAGATGTGAAAACCAGGTAAGCAAAATAAAGGAGGCATCACTCGTGGGGAGAGGAAGAGCAGATAAAAATCTGTGCGTTCAGCTTTGTGACAGACAAATCTGGCTGGTGGCAGCAGCAGAAGGTAGCCCTTGGGCAGCTTCCTCTTCCTTCTGGGTATCAGGGACTATCTAAAGCTTGTAAATAAGAAATTATTTGGTGGGAGTGCAGTGCATTAATAAACCTAGGACTAGATCTGAAAGAGAAAAATCAGGTTAAGCAATGTTACATGTTTTTTGTAACAAATATTGCACAGACAAGATTAATGTTTCCTCAAGAGCTTCTAGTGGCACCACAGTGAGTGGGTGTTAGCAAGGGGACTGTTGAGCACCCTGGGTGAAACGAGCGCCATGCAAATTCCTTTTTCTGTCTCGTAGCGGGAGGTCAGTGTCTCGGGCATGTTGCTGGATGAGGCTGCTGCCCTCCGTTCCTGAGAGGTTTGATGGTTGTTTACGGAGCAGGGGAAAAACAGAAAAGCAGAACCTTATGCAGTTGAAAACTTTGCTTTTAAAAGTCTACTTATTATTTTTATTTCCTCATTTCCATTATCCGCGCCCCTGTATCTTACGAGACATAAGGTGGCTGGCTATACGTTGCATTCAAAGTATTTGGAGGCTCCAAGGAGAGCTGGATTTCTGCAAGAAATAGAACAAATAATTCTCCCCTAGGAAGCTCACTGTTTGAGAGGGAAGCAAATAGGAAAAAGAACAGTATGTAGGCAAATGAATTTGGTGGGCGGTTTGAATAGTTTGACATGGTTTCTTAAGCAGTGATCCCGTATGTTCATGGCAATAGCATATCAGGAGCACGGGATCTAAGAGGAGAAGAGGGAGAGCCTGGGAAAGGGCTGTTGCTCTCTCCTGCCTGGCTCTGCAGTCAAGTAAGTTTGTAATCCTGGAGGGCTCCCACAAAAGCTCCTTGTGGAAGGCAAGTGAGCCATGTGGGCCAGGATGGGGCTGGGGTAGAAAGGATGCAAGGCGGGAGCTGCCTATGGGAGTGTAGAGCTGCGCTAGTCAACAGCTTTGAAGATGGGCTCGTGCTTGACACAAGGCAGGCTCAGGAGACTGGTCTTGCGTAAGGCCATACGGTATGTATATGTGCAGCTCTTCTGCAGCACTTCAGAGAGCAGAGGAAAAAGATAATTAATAATCTGATGTCTGTTTTCATTTAGTTCTTTGGAATTGTCATATACTCCCCCAGTGGAAAGCAAGCCACGCAAAACCTTTCCAGCTAAGATATCTGCACAGCACCTTTTGACAAATGGGTCCAAATCAAGAAACCTCCCCAAAACAAGAGGTAGTGTGAGGCATTTTTGTCACGCATATCTGGGCTGTTGTATGCTATTTGTTTGCAACCACTTTGGTTAATTTTACTTAATTCTAAGTCCTGTTTGAGAAGAGAGCTGTTCACCTGGCTGTCCTTGAACTTGCTTTTGTTTTGTTCTGCTTTCATAGGTCCAAACAGTAAGTTAATGGAGAGCAGACCTTCAGTGTTAGCAAAATTCCTCCCCAGTGGTTCTGGACAGGAGCTAGGAAACACCAGCAGCTCAGAAGGGGAAAAGGATTCTCCGCCACCCGAATGGGACTCGGTGCCACTTCACAAATCCGGCAGCTGTAAGTAGGCATTAGAGTTAGTCTTCTGCTACGAATATCCTAGGAAAGATCTGTGTATAGAACATCTGCTCCTCTCCTCACTGCACAGCTGGGCTCTCTTTTCCGTTGTAAGCCCCATATTGAGAGTGTCCAGTAGACTTTGAGCAGGTTGAAAACAGTATGAGCAGAACAAGGATTTTCATGTAGTTCTTCAGAAATGACCAGAATGCAGTAGCTGCTGAGGAAATTGAGGAAATGTGAATTACTGCTTCTAGAAAATACTTTTTTTTCCGAGCAGATAGGTGCTTTCTTAGTTAAGTCTGCTGCAGCTAGAGCTGAAATTAGTCAAATGATCTGTCCTTGAGAGGCAACACTGAAAACACCTTAGTGTGGCGGTTAGTGCACTACTGTGAATCACTCTCCTACTGGCTATATGTGAACATGAAACAGAGCTTGTTCAAAACTGTTGAAAAAGCCATTCTTTCTTCCATACGCATCACTTTTTTGTGGTGCTTTCATTGAAATGCAATCTGAAAATAGGCAGTAAATCTTTATAACAATAGGTGAATATGGTGGAGGACCCACCCCTTCTTTTGATAACTAGGAATAGCCTCTAGTCATTCCTCAATTTGAACAGAAAGGGTGCAGGATTTTGGTAGCTTTGGTTGTAAGTGAACGCCATAGGACAGCATTTTGCGCTTCCTTTTATAGCTACAGACAACCTCTACAAACTTTCTCTACAAACCCTGAGCGCCGATGCTTTCCTGAAGCAGCGACAGCCCTCGCCGACACCTGCCTCTCCGTCTCCTCCTCCTCCTCCTCCTCCTGCAGCCTTAGCTTTTGGGCCGCGAGGAGGCACCTACAGCAGCATCGTGAACAGCAGCTGCAGCAAGTGAGTCCAGATCTGCACCTCCTACTGCTCTCACACACACAGGATGTGTGTGCGCTCTGCGGTACTGCTCCCTTTACGCATACGTTTCCTCTTCCCTTGGAAACTGCTTCATAACTGGCGCTACTCTGCATGACTTGCCGTGCTACTTATTTTCCTGGGATTTCTTACAGCCTGGTGCGTTGGAGAAATGTGTGCTTACAGGACAGGTGGAAATGTTGCTGCCATTTTCATTTTACCCAGGGATGCTCGCTTAAATAACTATCTTTTTGTCAAAGTGCTAACATCCAAAATCTTACTTATGTATAATCTTTTTTTTTTTTTCTCATTTTATTTTAGTGAAACAAAAAGCAAGCAACCTAATGGTACCAAACACAAGCTGGCAAAGGCAGCGTCTCTGCCAGGCTGGAATGGAAACCCCACTTTTGCTGCTGTAGCTGCTGGTTATGACAAGAGTCCAGGTAATGGAACCAGGTTGGAGTTCTCAGTACTGCTGAATGTTCCCTGAATATTCTGGTTTTATACTCATTTTACATGTGTTTTTGCAGGTGGCAGTGGCTTAGCAAAGATTTCACCAACCAAGACAGATGTTTCCAGCAATATCAGCATTTCCCACACAGTTGTTGACAGTGATGGCTCTGACAGGTAACTTTTGTACCTCTTGCAAATACTTAAGCTCCTAGAAGAGACACTGTAACCCATTAATGGCACTTGTGAAGATACTAAAAGAGTTTCTTCCGAGTTCCTAAAGTTCTGCACAGCATCACTCTCCTCACAAAAAAAATGGACAAGGTTGATATTTTTGCCCCTCATTGCCTGTAACTCAGCAGTTCCCCTGTGTCCAAACAACATGAAATTATCCCCACTCTGTGTTTTGAGAGGTGTATACCGGGGTCACTTGGCCTGGTTTATAAGCAGAATCTCTGGTTATAGAGACCCAGCAGTGCCTTTCACTCACAGATTCAGTAGTGAGATCAGAATGATTAGCTGTACTTTCTCCACTGTGCGAGTAGAAGCGGAACATAACTGCACTAGGCCACATTCCCCAGCACACTTTTTCTGATGTGTTTTTAGAGTGTTTGTCTGCGTCAGTTCAGCTGTGAAACTTAGTGGGCATCTGGTAGCTGTTCTGAAATAGGAACTAGACTTGTGTGCGTTTCAATATGTAAAGGAATCGCTGCTCTGGGTGAAATTTGTGGATGGATTTTTGGTTTGTTTATGTAAATGTTTATCACTGATTCCAGTTAGCTCATCTGTATTTTCAAGAAACTTGCCCATGAACTATAGTGTAAGGATTTTTATGGCCTTTGAGCAGTTCTTGTGCTATTTTTTTTATCTGCTAATCAAAACACTGTACTACATCTTGGACCCTTTGTTTCCTCAAAAAAATGAGCAAAAGAACTACTTCCAGGTGTGTGGAGCTCATGCTACAGATTAAGCAATTTTTTATCCAGAGCAATGCTCCAAAGTAGTTATATACACCAAAAAGGAAAAATTCCATATATACTGAAGCATTTTGGTCAAACACAGGTAACTTAATTTTCCAGTGCTTGGTTGCAGTTCAGTCTTTTAACTATGTCATTTTTTGCTTATCACTCTTTCAATTCTGAGGTATGTACCGTATGTATATTGTAGCACAAAGTTGGTATCACTGGTGATAGTGTGTTAATGAGTTGTATTGCTCTTTCCCACTGCTCCATGACGTTTAGTTCGGGTTTGTGGAGTCCCATCAGCAACCCTAGCAGCCCTGACTTCACGCCCATCAATTCCTTCTCTGCATTTGGACATTCTTTTAACTTAACTGGAGGTAAGTTCTTGTTTTCCTATATTTTCAGTATTCAAATACAGTAAAAGGAACGGTGTATTTTCATTCCATGTTTAATCATAGGCACTGGCCCCATCTCTGTTCCTCCCTGTAATATAACCGTGTAAGAGAATGTAATTAAAAAAAATGGCTGGCTTATTCACTACTTCAGACCAGTGAGGTTTAGTGGAAACTTATATTACCTGTTGTGCTGGAAATGAGTTTCTTGATTTCAAGGCACTTTCTCAGGAAGCTTTAGGGTAGCTCAGAGCAGTGTGCCTCTAGGGCTGTGGCTTCCTCAGCACTTTGCACCACTCTCTGAAAGAGGCAGTGGCCCGTCCCCCGTGGTGCTTCCCTCCTGTGTTGCGCTGCAGTGATGGGAAGAGGGTGCTGCAAAGTAAAGAGCAGGTTTTGCTCATGAGGGGCT
Source organism: Crypturellus tataupa (assembly GCA_034781795.1). Classification (NCBI taxonomy): domain Eukaryota; kingdom Metazoa; phylum Chordata; class Aves; order Tinamiformes; family Tinamidae; genus Crypturellus; species Crypturellus tataupa. The sequence continues at coordinate 5,210,020 of JAWLRI010000144.1, forward strand.
GCTTCAGCACAGCTGCTCATTCCAGCTGTAGTCAATTTGTTTCATGAATTAGGCAGGTTTTGCGGTACTGCTCTGCAGTAGTGTGTGACCTTTTAGGAAAAATATCATGCTGCTACTCTCACAGAAAATGTAAAATACTCAAGATTTCTTTTCTTTTCAGAGGTTTTTAGTAAACTTGGTTTAGCTCGACCTGCTTACGGACAGGATGTTCAGAGAAACTGGAGTGAATTTAATAATGTTCCATCATCCATCTGGGACCCCTCAGCTACAGATTCAGTGCCCTCCTGGCCAACCAGCTCTAGTTCCCCAACTCACACAACTGCAGTAAGTATTGAGTCCAAATAGTGTTCTGTTACTGTTGTTAACCTGTTCCATATCTGCCATCTACCCTCATTTAGAGGGGATTTAAAGGTGTGTGTGAAAAATGTCAACAGAATGATTGAGGAAAAAGGAAGGTTATTCATATTCATCATTCTCTGTAGTTAATTTTAAATCGCCTTTGGAGAAAGTGGTTAGGCCAATTAGTCCACTCATTTGTGGATGATGGATCCATGTAAGTTTGCTTCATATAAAATATTTGTCATGAGGGTATCTTAGAGCACTTACAAGAGTGTGTTCCATTGTCCCATGCGTAAGGGTGGTGGAAAAGCCCTTCTGCTCCCGTGCCATGGTTGAATGTAGCTGCCTCTGTCACTTCCACCTTGATGGGCAATTGTGAAGCAGCCATTATGAGTATATATCAGTCCACTGTTGCAATCCCTGCAAATTAAGACCAAGACCAAAACCTTTGTCTTAAAGAAAATAGTGAGATGCTTTTTTTTCAACTTAAAAAAAACACTAAAGCTTTCAAAACAGCTGCTGATTTGATTGAGATCTTGAGTATAGCCCAAGTGAAGAAAAACCAACTTTTCTGCAGATTATAGCATTGCTAGTTCATCCTTGTGCTTCTCTGTCAGAATAAAACTGACAAGCCCATCAGCTGTCCTCAATGCCAGCTGAAGCCATTCCTCATCTTGTCTCCCGAAAATGTTTCTGCAGTGAGTAAGAGACAGTGTTTACTTCACCTGGTGGCAGTGCAGAATAGGGGAAAGGGGAAGCCTAAATAGGCCACAGCCTCTTACGGACATGCACTCTGAGCTGATCCCCTGTCATGGGATTGTAACGTCACAGAAAAGACATAAGGAGAGATATTTGCTTTTAGTCACATGGAAGACAGATTTCTCCTCGTGGAATAGGAGGGGGAGGGCTTGAGGACAACCAGAGCAATCTCTGTAACTTTAACCTGGCCACTTCTGAATAGCACCCAGAAGTCCTTCAAGGAGACAAACTAGGCAGAGACAGCACAGAGGAATTGGAAGTCTATTCCCTCAAATACCTAGATTTTGAAAAAGTAGCATTTTAGGACCCTCTGCTAAAAGATCACTTAATAAACAAGAAGCACTGAAAAAAACACACTAAAATGATCAAAGCTTGTCTTTAAGGCAGTGATTTTTTTTTTTTTTTTTTTTTAATTCAAGTGCTTATGGTGATGGAGATCAGGAAAACGTGGCTATTTCTGCCATTGAACCTCAATAGTAGAGAAGGGAGCAGGTACCAGCCTGGGCCCTCTCCCTTACACAAGACCATTTCTACAAACACCAACTACATAGTGGCTTCTGTATTACACTCTCCTTTAGGAAAGTTCCTGAGGAGTTGTTTTCAGTCCTCATCTTTACTCCCCTGATTTCCCATCTTTTGTGTAAATCTCTCTGCTCCTGCACTAAATATTTAAATTCTGGGCCCTAACTCCCCTTAAACCCTTTCTTTGTTGGCACTGCCTCTTCCCAAGCTTTTCTTGACATGGTCCCTTACTCCTCTTTCTTCCATGCCCCTGTGTGTGGTGCTGTCTGCAGGCCTGTTTGTACCTCCCTCCGCCAGCCTGAAAAGGAGCTGCCTGACCTAAGCTCCTTTTCTCTGCCTCCTTCCTGGCTGCTGCGTCTCCTGTACAAGCAGTTGCCTTTGCAGCAGACCCTCCCAAATGCTTTGGGGCATGAAGGAAGGGTTCCCAGCCCTTCTGCCAGTAGTAGGAGTAAACTGGGTTGGTGTCTGAGCATCAGGTTGAGGGTTGTCTGTAGGCTGAGTGAACTAATGCTTGCCTAGCTTAACTGTGTCCATTTAGTTATAGAGCTCAATTATAAACTGCAACCTGAGTTGAAGATCATAGTGATGCTAGAGAGACCTAATGACGTTGCCTCGATAACCCTTTAGAGTGATGAAAATTTCTGGCTAACCCTCTGTAGCAAATCCTACAAGGATCTTTTTGTTAGTGTGCAACCAATTCCAGATATGCCTAGGTTGAACACATCTTTCCAGGAAAGAAAAATTATTAACCTGAAAATGGCACAGAGTCCATTGATACTAGTTAAGTTGTTGTGTGTATTACCAGTGGGCTCAGATCTTGGGAAGGGAACCTCTCTCTGCTCTGTAAATCCAACCATGGGGATAAGCATAGCTTGCAGCACATGGCTTAGTAAGCCACTTGCCTCTTGGATGTATCAAGTTCACAAATTGCATTTACAGCGTGTGTGCACTGCATCTGTTAGCTCTGAGGCACGCAGTGTGTTCAGCCTGTGTGCACCAGGTTCCCCGCTTATGTCAGCATGGAAGTTACACCAGCCTTTCTCATCTCGACCCTTGGTTGCTTCCGGTTATCGCTTCCCACAACACACCTTGTTGGACTCCTCTGCTTGCCTACTACTGGTGGCTCTTTGGGCTTTGCTGAGGCAGTTTGTGGGAGCTTTTTCCTTTCTCTATGTGTTCCTGAGGTTTGTGCATCCCAGATGCATCTGTGCTGTAGGGTACCTGCACTGTGGCCATTTGCCAGAGACTCATGTGTATCTTGAGAGCCAAGGCAGAATGGCTGGAAATTTGTGATCAACAGCTAGTTCTCCCTTCCCCTTCACCTGGAGAACTTCAGGGATGAAAAAAAAAGTGTATGCTGGGAATGGACGGAGATACACACACATGTGGGGCTAAACACAGGCAGGTTCATCCAGAAAGTACAGTTTCCTAACAGATGTGTATGCATACAAAGAGGTAATTGCAAACTGCCCAGTGGAGGATCAGGGGACTTCACTGCCACCTTCCATTACAACTTGAGTCTTGTTGTCTTTATCCTAACATGATGCACATTTATCCTCCTTGTTCTCACTAGCTTAATTAAACGTGTGCTTTTTGGCCCATGTGTGTTGAGGCTTGAATGACAGTAGTGCCTACAGGGCAAGGAAATGCAAAAGCTTACACGACAAGAGCCTCAAGGGCTGCAGTGTACCCTGCCGTGCAGCTGATTCGGTTGCGCGATTCCTCTGGGCAGACTCTGGAGGAAGCCCAAGAGCGCACGCAGCCGGGAGGACGGAGCAGGCTCTGCAGCGGCCTCACTTATCCCCGCGCACCAAATGTCCCGTTCGTCTTGGTGATTGTGAGAGGCTGCAGACAGGGTGGGAATGCTATTGAGCAAATCTCTCTTTCCTGCAGTCCATCCTGGGCAACGCGAGCGGCCTGTGGTCGAGCACTCCCTTCAGCAGCTCCATCTGGTCAAGTAACCTCAACAGCGCTCTCCCCTTCGCCACTCCAGCAAACGCCTTGTCAGGGATCGATCTCATGGGCAGCGAAAACCCCTCTCCGCCGCCACCTCCCCCACCGCCTCCAGCCCCCGTTGCCAATCCCACTGAAGACATGGGACAGACCTACAATCCTTGGAGAATTTGGAGCCCCACGATCGGAAGAAGAAGCTCAGATCCTTGGTCTAATTCACACTATCCTCACGAAAACTGAAATTAAACAGAAGGAAAAAGAAACTCTTATCCAGGTCATGATACAATTCTGAATACTAATTTTTGAAACATCATTTTCAGGCTGTTGCTGGTCATTGCTTTTTTTTTTTTTTTTTTTTTTTTTTTGCCCCTCCTCTCCCCTCTCTCCCTGCCGGTCATGCTTTCATCACTCGCTCCTTTTAAAGTCTATCTTGCAATATGATAGTGTGAGATTGCAGATAAGCTTGAAAAAGTCTGGGTCTGGTCACAAATCAAACTACAGCTGAAGCCTGTAAATCTGAACAGTTTCACTGGGTTCGTATTTTACCATCTGCCACTTTTTATTTAGGAAGCAATTTGAACTATAAAATGGTCCTGGCATGCAATACTTTTATCAAAGTACCGGTTTTGGTTTTTAAATTTTTTTCCAGTATTATGCTCCAAGATCTAATTTTAAAACAAATAAAGCACTTTGTGCTGAAATGCAGAGTATTTTTTTAAAATAAGGCTGTCTTTGTTAACACAGGTTCTAAGAATGTAAAGAAAAAAACAACAAAAAAAAAACACACAACCTTAAGAGCAAAATGGCTGAATGTAAGAGCATTCTGTTGAGACTGTAATACACTTTCTGTGCTGTTTGTACATTTGTAAACCTGAATGCATTTTTAAGTTGAACTGAAATGCACACAGCCAAGACTTGTGGAAGAAACAAGATACCTTGTGCATTTCTTACGGATACAACTTTGGGTTGTACTTTAAAATAAATACTGCTTTTTTCAAGAGCTGTCTAATGTAATTCTGTCTGTCTTCAGGCACTTTCTGAACTTGCACGTGCCTGAATCCACTAGGCAGGGGCAGCCTTCAGGGCAAAATCTCCTCTTCATAGACCTGTATGAATAGAAACTTCACTGCCATTGAGTTATGGCTCCTCAGCAATGTAGGGTATTAGAGTATTTAAGAGCTTGAGCTTTGCGTGCAGAGTTGCACAAAATACTGGGATGTCACCATGTGAAGTTGTGCTGGTAGCAAAATGCTGGAAAAATGTCTGTACCATTTCAGTTTGGAAGTAATCAGATGTGGTAGCAGCTGCTGCTGCTCATGCTACACCCCAGCTCTGTGACACTGTTCTCTGGAGGCCCAAACAAGAACTCCAGTGTTTTATACATGGAGATGTGATTTACCTCTTCCCTGAAGTGCATTTCTCTCAGCACTAAGGCAAGCCGAGTGCCTAAGTATATCCATGTGAGCTAAAGTGAACCCACTTGCGTGACTCGCTAGCACTGCTGCCAGTTTATAGCAGCAGATTTTTATCAGAATACATCATTTAAAAGATGAAGAACTGCATATTGTAATTAAAACCTTTATGCTGTAAGGAATTTTGTATGCAACAAAAGATAAGGGTTAAATAAGCAGTTTAAGCCTAAATAAACACTTTTCCAGCTGGCATTCTGCAAACAGCAGCTCTACGGCTATCACTCTGCCCTGCTCTTGCTGCCAATGGCAGAAGCTGGAGATGGGGGTTTTGGAGAGAGGAGCTTTCTCAGATTCCTTTGTTCTTAAAATTCAGGTACTTTGAGAGCCATACAGGTTGATGAAAGGTTGTGCTTATGTACCTTTTCCTTCTGATGAATAACTGGGCAAACAAGTCTCTTTGCATACAAAATAGTCGTTAAGCTACTGACATGCTGAGGCCTGTTTCTCTGTAAGATAAAAATGTAATGGTTACTGCTAGTTATCATCTGAAGTTTTAGTACCACTTTCTTGCCAGTAGATCTTTATATTAAAATTGATTCCTTGGAGGTTATAAGCAGAAATTCAATCTGAGATGCTAATAATCATCAGTGTTTTAAGCGTCTGTTAAGGATAGAAATGATTTCTGCTTCAAAAAAATACCCCTTGAACAACATAAGGCAACACCTATGTAGCTTACACCTTTGCTTCCAATGTGTGAGCCTTTCCCTTGCTTTATTTCAGATAACCTCTGCCCTCTTTAGAATAAGGGCAGGTTTTTTTGCTCTGAAACACCAATTAAATATTTAAATATTATAATTTAAGTTCCAGGAACAAAATAATGCAAGCTATTGTGATCTTTGCTATTTCTTAAGAGAGGAAGTAGTAGTTTTGCCTAAGGAGAAGAAGGAAAGAATGCTAGGCCCAATGACTTCCTCTTTCTGAGGGTCTCTTCTCCCCTCTACTCATTCTGCTTTGTGTCATTAAAGAGCTGCTTTTAAGAACAGACCTAACTCGAATTCACGAGATTTAGTTTGAGCAAAACTGTGACAGAAGTTCCCTATTTCTTCTAAGACTGCTGTGCATGGTAAGTAGGTAAGGCACAATTTTGCTGCTTTCTCCCTGTGATGTTATGGAGCAGTTGCACTTTTCACAGACATTAAAAACACTGGCAGAGGTCTCTGACGTGGTCTGAAGATTCAATTTTTAATTTTAGTTGGCATTTTCTTGACTCAAGGTCCCAAGCCTGTAGAAATGTGGGAGTTAGGGGCACAAGCAGGTGCATCAAGTTGAAGATTTTGCACAGATACTGCAGAATACTAAGAGATGGCAGTTCTCTTGCATTAGAGTATTAACAATTTTTTTTAAAAAAAGATAAATTGTCTGAATGTATGCAAAATCTTAAATGGAAATTCTAGATCAGGTTGAAAATTCTGCAGCCTTCTGGAAGGACAGATAAAGGACGAGCACAAGTTCAGTAAGGCCTCAAGCTGTAAAGCTTTTCAGTAGCAGCATGGAAAAAAGACTGAGGCCTAGACCCTGTCTATCCTAGACCAGGTCTATCTTGAACTAAAATAGTAATAATAATAATAAATCAAAAACGTAACAAAGTTCTCTGAGGAAAGGTTACTCTGGAAAACAGGGAGCCTACAGTCTGTGATTTAAAACCTTTTCTTCTATAGAGTAACATCAGGGTATGACTACGATCATCAACTCAAGTCTTCCAAACCTGAGGAATACAAAATAAAAATGAGGAAGAGAAATAATTACCATTCATTTTGCTAATTATTTTGGTGCTCCAAATGGGCATTTCTATTCTGCTAGCTCTAATAAATAAACTTTAAAAGCCTGAAGAGTTTCTGGCCTGTTTTAAATAGTAGATGTCTGAAGTGGAGAAATGTATCATATGAAATTATGCTTAATAATTAAAATAAAACTTAAAGACTTTGGTTAAGATCATATCAGGGCAGGACCTAAAGTTCCACCCAGTCAAAGCACTGTGATGTTTATTCTGTGACTGGAGACCTGGAACAAGGCAAATGAACAGCAAGCAGGTCCAGATGGAGCCTGGTGGCACAGGTTAGCAAAGAACCAGCTGAGGAAAGCTTTTTCAGCAGCATGTGGGTGACCAAGAGCAAGCTGCTTAGCCCAGTGGACGTGAGATAAGAGGATGCTGAAGCCTTTTCCATTGTGATGCAAGACTCTGCCTTTCGCTGAAGCGCAGTCGCTTGGACAAATGTTTTACGCTGACTATAGCTTTAGTGCTTTGTTTTGCCAACCTGTAATTACGAGCAGGTTTTCTGAGCTCTGGTGTTTTGGCCTCACGGCCCAGCAATGACTTGACCCCACTAGGAGCCAGGGTTAGAACAGAGACAGGCACCAAGACTGGAAACCACCCTGTGCCTTCTCTGTGGCTGCTGCTCCTGGAAGGCAGCCCTGCCCCCTTGGTTAAAAGAGGTTCAAAGCAGCTATTCTCTGGCCCGCGCCTGTTCCCACCCAGTGCCTACCTGGAACGGACATCACATAGGTTCAAGCATTTGGGTGTTAGATGCTGCAATCCAGCACCGAGTGCAGCCTGACTTCTTCCTGTAGAGTATAAAGGTCCACACAAACATCAAGAAGGCAAAGCTACAAATGGATATGGGATCCTCAGAAAAATACGGGGAGCTAATCATAGAAACACAGAATCCTTAAGGTTGGAAGACACCCATAGAGACCATCTAGTCCAACCCACCCTGCACACGCAGGGTCGCCTAGAGCACGTGGCACAGGATTGCATCCAAGCGGGTCTTGAAGATCTCCAGAGAAGGAGACTCCACAACTGCTCTTGGCAACCTGTTCGAGTTTAATAATGACTTAACAAAAAGTGGACACTTACTTATAATAAAAAGTAGGACGCTTACTTAATAAAGTGTCCTAAGGAGCTGTGAAAAACCTTAGTATGTGGCAGGACCTGAGGAGCACCCTGAACACCTCCTGCACAGAATTATGCAGTGAAAAAAACCTCCTTTTGATCAGTTGAACTGAACTGGCCTGAACATGTCACTAAGGGAAATGAACAAAGTGGAAGTGTCAAGCAGGTTTTAAGGGACAGAAAAGGAAATATATATATAAAATAAGGAAAAAAAAGCCTTTGTGATTTTTCTTTTCAGGCTGGGAAAACCACACAGCAACTCCTCATGAAGGACACTCATGTGAGCCCTGGTGCCAGCCTCTGCCTGTGGTGAGACATGTGCTGCAGTTGAGGTCCCCAGCAGAGTGCCAGGGACACCAGCTCATGGGGGATCATCCGGGCCCCTGTGGGCTCTCCTGCTGAGGCTGTAGCACGCGGTAGCCCTGGATTCTTTGTGTGGCAGCAGGAAGTGAGGGGATTGCTATGAAGCACTGCAGTAACGGGAGTCTCTGGGCTGCTTGTTGGAGAGCACTGGTAGGTGGCAAAATACTGTCCTGGAGTCTAAGTAAAGCTCTTGCAAGCTATGAGGAATAGTTCATTTATTCACCTCAACAAGGCAGAAAGGAAGATTTCTGGTGTCTTAAACAAAAAGCCCAAAGACTAATGTCTATCTAGGGAATGGGGGGAGTGTAACCTCCTCCCCTACCCTCGAAACCTTGGCAGGGAAGCAGTACAGGGTGTCCATTTTATAATTCTGGGTCTAGTAAAGTATTTCCAGAGGAGAGGGAAAATATATTGGATTTTCTGCACAGTTTCTTGGGCTTTTCCAGTATGGGTCTGTGGTAGAAGGAAGCCACTGGTGGCATTTTTGGCTTCATTAGAGGAAATAATTCCCTGGTCCCTTCTGGAATTACTTTCCATGGAAGAGGGTAGTCACTGGGTAGAGGACCCCAGTGTGTCTGCTGGCAAGATTGGAAAATGAACTAGGCAGGATGGCTCATTACCTTTTAAGAAAAACATGCATAGGAGCTGGAATCACATAAACAACTAAAATGTTCTGCTTTGTTGGCTATCATCGCTGGATTTCTGGAAGGGAAAAGTACCTTCAGCTTTAACAGTCAAAATTCTGCTAACATAAAAGATTTCAGCAATGAAGAATGCAGTAAAGCAATCCCTAAATGCTTCACAAGATTCAGCATCAAATGGGTATGACTCAGTTTATGGGACTGCATGGGAATTCCTGTTCTGCTTTACAAACTGGGAATCTACTTGAACAGGAGGATTAGGAATTTCAAGGAATAGTCACTGGTGTCTCATTCCAAACCATCAACAGGGAAATTCCTTCATGAAGGCATCTGAAGTCAGTCCACCTACCAGCTCTTACTCACATTTAGCTGCCTGGCAAGTCCTGTTATGTGGAGCAGTCTCAGCCTGCAATTCTAGGGAAGGAAAAAAAAAAATCAACAGTTCTTAAGAAAACATCATCAGTAGAATAATGCCATAGTACTTCAGCTAAGGTAACCAAAAGCCATGGCAAACTGCAACAGCTTAGTACTTCGAAATAATATGATCAGGAAAAGATACAAGAAAATAAATACTGCAGCTATATTTGAAATAGCATCACTATTTAGAAAGCTAATGGCAAATTCAGACTTTGCACGTGTATGTGGGAGGGCACTAAAACAGGGCTCTTTTTCCTTCAAAGCAGGTGAGCCCAGGGGTCTGCAGCAAGTAACTTGCCACAGCTCAAACAGGAGGTAAAGACTGCGACAGGGAGAGGTGCCGCTGCTGGACAAAGTGGGAATTCAGACGTGCAGATCTGGGAGCTGAGCACAGTCTGGGAGGGTTAACCTGTGCTTCCCGAGACTGGGAATGACTGTGAGACGCCCTGTGTGCTGTCTGAGGACCCTTGCATTGATCAACTGTGTGCAACAATCGATATAATGCAGTTATTAAAACAACAGAAGCAGCATAAAGCTGAAGGCAGCAAGCTGGGGGCCAGAGGGCATCAGAAAATGGACTGAGCTGCACTTGATTTTTGTTGTTGTTTTTAACTGGATCCGCTTTGAGAAAAATCCCCTGCTTTGGTCTCTTCAGCATGCTCAGCCTATGAGAAAAAACCTGTCAGCTTTCCATAATCAGCAAACCGGGAAACACTTTCCCTAAGCCAACACACTCGCTTTTCCCTGCACAGGGAAGCCTTAGGGCACTAATACTTGGATAAACAGCACCACTCGGTGGTTGCACAGAGAGATTACTCCCCGATTTTGTCTCAAACCTTGGGGAACGAATAAATAAATAAATAAAACTTAACTACAGTGTTTTGCTTTAACAAGGCAACACATAGGAGAAATTACTTTTCCAACCCACCTCCAAGGCTATCATTTTCCAGCAGCAAAAAATAGGCCCAAATAGCTACAGAGGAAAATCCTTATTCAGAAAGAATTGGGAAGGGCTTGCATTGCAATGGTGAGAGTCCCTGAACCAAGGCGCCCTGTGTTTTACAGCAGACTTTTATTCCTATGTAAAGTCACAACATGCTAGCCAAATCTAATGCAATTAAACTACTTATATATAGTCAATAGTTATTTTACTATCAACCTAACAAAAGTAGAAACACTTTTTCTTTCCTATTCAATATGCTTTTGGTATCCTTTTATTCTGCCTATTCACCAAACAAAATTATAACCCTAAATACTGATTCCTTTTAAACTAGGTCCTTCACAGATTCAAGAAACTCAGCTTCTCTAATTTCCACATAACTTAAAACTCCTTTCTATGCCCCCAACTGAGGTATTTTATTCAGTTACTTTGTATTTATTTTACTCAAATCCCTAACATATTCTTTACAACACAAATCCTCCCCCTCATTTTTTTCAGTCTACTTTCAGCCTTGTAAAAGGCTCTTTCAGAGTTTTTTACAGGGCTATCCATTTTCTCCACTCTGAATATTTCAGTATTTATGATTTGTTCTATCAATCACATAACCACTTTCACTATTAAAGCCCCTGCTCTCTTCCAGACCACTGGTATAGCAAGCCTGAAGATGGAGTGTGCATTGACTAAAAAGGAGAAAAGAGCCAATGTTTTAAAGGAAAAAAAAAAAAATAGCCTTGGTAAGCACCTTCAGAGCTGCCACCCTTGGAAATGAGCACAGCCACGTCCCAGCTCTGTTTAGCCATGACTCTCTGCGTGAACACCCAACTTCTTTACAGCGTGACTGATATATATGTATATATATATATATATATATATACACACACACACACACACATACACACATACATATAGCAAGGTATTTAAGTGTCTCTCAAGTGCAAACACTGTGAGTGACCCCTGAGGAGCCCTGTGTGCAAATATCATTCCCCCGTGTGGTATTTCCCAATCTATAGACTTTGAATCTTTCAGCACATCATTGGTGTAATATGTGGTGGGATCAGAGCAGCGGTTGACATCTCCTCTCAGTCTTAGGACAGTACTACAGGTTCAAAATATTTCTCTTTTGAAAAGCTTTCACATTTTGATAGCGCTATGCAACAGCCCTGCATTAAGTGACTGAATGACTTCTGCTTTTGCAATATGAAAACAAGAACAGTAATCAGATTAATACCTGTCTAGATCCATAGTCTGATAGTAGACAGGAAGGTACCAGCAAATACGTGTACACACACAAAAAGCTGCAATTATGGATCACAAGCCATCAATGTAAGGAGCTGTCTCTACCATACAGACAAACTCATACTATCGGTTGACTCTGGTACTCTGTACATGAACTGTATAAGCTCTGTAATCCTCATCCTTTGAGGACTCAAAGGAGGGAAGCCAAAAACTGAATTAAGAATTTAATACTGGAGGGAGCATGTAGAGAGTGTGCACTAAGAGAAAACAGCATCCTGGCACTATATAAATCAGCTCAGAGTCAACAATTCTGGCACAGGAATTTCCTCAAATGCAAGTCAGAAGGGTCTGTGTGCACCCAGGACTCCCTCTCCATGGTTATTCCACACTTGAACAGGCACAAATTAGGAGCTACAGGACCTAACAACAGCAGAGACATCCTTAGGCTTTTCGATCCCTTACCTATCAACTGTCTGGTTAAGCAAATAACCTGTGGATGTCTTGAAGGACTTCTGGGTCTGCCCACAACCAAGCAGGATTCAGGAAACTCAGGTTCTTCTGCCACCCCGCCACAAGCTGCACCAATATGAAAGCTCCTAAAGCACCGGATAGCCCCACAGGCAAGAGCAAGGGCAGGAGCCCTGCATCTCAGAGAACATCCAGGCAGTCCCATTATAAATGAGGCTCCACAACCCCCAAAATGAAGTTTGTCCAGGCAATAGCTCACAGCTGGAAATCCTGGGTGGAATTGGTTTCTCCCACCTCAGTAACAGTTTAGGGATTCCCAAGCACTCTTCCTAGGACTCCTGGGAGAAAGCAGGGGAGAAATGGAGCAGGAGGTACATAGGCATTGTAAAGCCTTGGGTTTTTATACAGAAAGTCCACCGTCCCTCACTTTTTTTTTTTTAATATCTAAAAGATTAATGAAACAATTCTAAAATTAACATGTGACTTGAGAAAGATGAAGATACTTGCCTAAAGACCATGAAATTGTGGAGATTTCGAAGAATGTAAAGAAATATCCATGCAGTTAGATAACTTTTAAATTGAAGTTGACTGAAAATTTAACTGGACGCACAGTCCACTGATCATCAGGCTTGAAGCCTGGTCAGATCGCACCAAGAACAGCATGCACTAACAGCGAACACGAGGCAGTTTTAGTTATCTTTGCCACTTAACATATGGAAAATGTAACAGTCTCTTCAGTATCAGGACTCAACGCGATCCTCAAAGCAATTCTCGCACCTCTGCAGTATTTAGCAATGAGCTGAAAAAAGCGTGGTGGTCCTTTGCTAATTTTGATACCACTGTTATACTGGATTCCTGTTTCTCCTCAACACCTCAGTTGTCCCAGGGTGACCCAGGACCTGTAAGTGGTGAGCTGGTACACAGTGATGTGCCAATGCTATCACATCGTGATAAATGCCACTCAGAATCACTCTGCTCATTGCTCTGCCTGTTCATGGGCATCACTCTCCAAAACAGCTGCAGTGCAAGGCTCACATGGGAAAAAAAAAAAAACATTCCCTAACAGAAAAGGTCTAGGATGGATCAGGTCTTTTCTTATTTTCACTTTTTCTACAATAGCCATAAAAACTATGTCCATGCTCTCAGATCTTCCTTAGCTGGAATTTTGGGTTGGCTCTTGGCTTAAGTTTTCAGTCTTACATGCTAGAGGAACAACAGAAAAGCAAGATAACTGTTACATTAAGGGTACCTACATCCTAAAGTGTCTTCAACCTTAATTTCATATATGCCTAGGGCTCCATGAAACAGAGGAAAAAAAAAAATCAAACAAACAAAAAAAATACCTCTTTAGTAGGCAGTTCAGAGGGGTCTCTTTCTCTTCACAGTCTGTTTTCCCCAGACTGCTCTCCACCATTCTAGGTTAAAGTTAGCTGTAAAAAAATTTAACTCTTTCTCCCTCCTACTTCCCCTGTGGTCATGCACTGCGTTTTGGAGAAGATTGCAGTGGGATCTGATCACAAGATATATCTACAGACCAAAGAGACATGAAGGCTTTTTGCAGCAAGCAGGTTCCATACAAGAGTTTATTACTTTTTGCGGTGATCATGGAAATTCTTTCTCTCTATATATATTTATATATGTACACACCTACCCACATATATAATATCTATATAAAATATTTTCTTTTTTTTTTGTATTTTCATGTATATACATACATAAATATATATATATAGGGCCACCAAGATAATTAAGGTGCTGGAGCATCTATCTCATGAGGAAAGACTAAGCAAGCTGGGCTTGTTTAGCCTGGGGAAGAGAAGACTGAGAGGAGATCTGATCAACAGGTACAAGTACCTCAGGGGTGACTGTAGGGAGGACGGGGCCAGGCTCTTCTCCATGGTGGTCAGTGACAGGACAAGGAGTAACGGGTATAAGTTGAAACACAGGCAGTTCCACCTCCATATGAGGAAGAACTTATTTCCTGTGAGGGTGTCAGAGCCCTGGAACAGGCTGCCCAGAGAGGCTGTGGAGTCTCCTTCTCTGGAGATCTTCAAGACCCGCTTGGATGCAGCCCTGTGCCACGTGCTCTGGGTGTCCCTGCTGGAGCAGGGGGGTTGGACTAGGTGATCTCTAGAGGTCCCTTCCAACCTTAAACATTCTGTGATTCTGCGATATATATATACGTATATACTCTACTATATATATATATGCACATACATAAACTTTTCTTTCAAGGCGCATCAGTTAGGAGTATTTCTATACAGCATATGAACTGGGAAACAAGGAGCAGCACGGATCGGCTGCAGGGGAGGGTCTCCACGCACCTGACCGAAGGCATCACCCAGAGAAACAGGCTGCACCGCTGCCTCCCCGGGGCCGCCGCGTCCCGCCGGCCGCTCCCGCCTCAGCGCCCCCGCCGGAGCTCCCAGCGGCCGCGCCGCTTCGGGGAGAAGAATTCCCCCAAGACAGCGCTGCCGCCCCCCGCGGCTGCCCGCCCTGGCGGCGGCCGTTGGGAGCGCGGGAGGAGCGGTCGCGGCCCTGGTGAGCGCCGCGCGGTCGCCGCGGAGCCGCTGCGAGGCCTAGCAAGGTACGCGAGAGGGTCGCGGGGAGGAAAGGAACCCCGTGTGTGTGTGTGCCGTAGGAGATCTCTACTGCCTATCGTCATGCTGCTCCGCTAAAACTGCCCTTGGCGCCAGCGCTCTTCAAATTACTGAAGTGAAAGACCGGAGACTTTTCCTCTTACGGAGGGTATGTTTCATATGATGCTGCAGCTCTTCCAGCGTGAGTGGTGAGAGGTTTAATATTACAGAGAGGTGCCTGTCCACCTCATGTTTGGCAGTGGTTTGCATGCAGTGTGAAGATCTCTAAACATATTACATTTTGTGTTGAGCAGATCATTTTGGCATTAAAAAATTGCTCCTGGCCAGCCTATGAAAACATGTGAAGAGTACAACTATTTGGGGTTAGGCCAGAGAGTCCTGTCAGATCTGGAAACTCTGTGTTACTCCCTTGGTTGTGAGCCCAGTGCCATTTGCTTCCAGGTGCTTTGTTTCTATGAGGGAATAATCTTCAAGTGCCAATACTAAATAGCGCAGAGCCAAGGCATCTTCTGGAAGGCTGGAGTAGCGTGACTCCTGTAAAAGACACGTATCTCCTCCCACAGGTGATCGTACTGGCAGCCCCATTCTCATGCTTCTCCCTCCTCCTCCTACCTCAGTATACACAACCCCACCAGGTCTGCCAGAATCAGCTGTGCCCTTTTCGTCCCACAAAAGGAGTTAAGCAGCTTGGGGGTAAGCTAAGAGTGTTCTGAACATTGGGTGCATTTGTGACTAATGCATCTGTCTTGAATCCATGGGTTTATATTTAGCCAAATCTGCTCAGCAGTCATGTATACCCTGTTTTATATAGGATATACAAGCCCAGTGCTATATCAGTTTTACTAATTTGATGTAACGATGCATTCAGGACAGTTTTAACCAATAGTTACTAAGTAACTAAAGCAAAAACAAACAAACAAGCACTGGAAGCCAGGTTTAAGAAAAACAAATCAAGCTTGTTTGTGTATATGGCCTGAATATTACTTTCCTATCTGTGACCCTGCATTAACATTTTCCGATGAATCACCATGAGCGAGTGAGAATATTCCTGTGATCTCTCAGTCTTAGACTTTCCTGCCTCACCTAAGTTTATCCTTGCGATGACTGTGTTTGATGGCCTAAAATGATTCCTTCTTGTGTAGGCAAATGCCTGCTATTAGACAAGATAATGAAAGGGCAAAAAGCTTGATTATTCTGCAAAGATTATAAATCAGATCTGTCATGATGTAACCTTGTTTGTGAATTTACCAAGGCCTGAAGATGCATAAGGCTGAAGATAAACTAGGTAAAACCTCCAGCTCTGAATGAAACAAGTTCACGGTGAAATTGAGAGCCTCCATCTTTCCCTGCTCCCTTTCTTCCACTCATTTGGGCCTCTCTGCAAGTAGAGCTGATGTTTCCCTGAAGCTCCTTGTCCCTGCAGTGCTGCTGCCTTCGATCTGCGCTCCACTCAGCACACTGCAAGACTGTCTGCACGTGTTGCAGAGAGAAGCCATTCTCAGGGCCTCTTGCCTTCACAGGTATCAGTTGACATGAGTCATGACTGGTTTTGGTATATGAAAGGGTGAAGTCACAGATTATGGAAAAAAATATATAAAGAAAATGGAATCTGAATCTTATTGCTTAGAATTCCTAAAATATAGCCCAAAAGAGAACCAGCCTGGTTAGGTTACTACTATATGTTTTGATGAGAATGGGAGAAAAGTTAATGGTGCAAATGCAGATCCTGTTTGGTACAGTTTATTTTGCCAAGTGCAATATCACTAAAACATAGCTGTGTTGGTCCAGCTCAGAAACCCTAAAAAGAAATAAGAGGTGTTGTCAGCATCCAGAAACTGGTCAGTCCCGATCTGATGGACTGAGGATCGGTAAAGAGAAGCTGTTTGTATTCCTCCTGTGCTACCCTTCATAAATTGAATTTCCTTCAGTTGTGAAATGAGATAACACTGGTCTGTCAAGAGCACATTAAGATTTACATAGGAAATAACAAATTTTTATAAATGATATTTTAAATTTATTTAATTTTACCGACTATATACCAGCAAAGATAAAAGATGAAAGAATCTGAGTTAGCAAACAAAATTCTCTTGTCTCTCTCTAACACAGGCCTAAGTAGCATAATAATTTTCTCAGTGTTCTTTCATAGTTATGAGTTTTTCTAGCAACAGGATATCTAGTGTTTTGAAAAATTGCTTTCTTGGCACTGTCATTGGCATTTTCCATTATGAGCAGCTATAATAATCTTTACAACAAGCAAAACACCTGTTGTCGACTAAAAGCTATTCTGTCACCAAAGGGCTGGATTCAATGATAAGTAATAACAAGTGTGTACCTGCATCTCTCTCTCTGTATTTGGATCGTTTCACAGTGTAGTCTGATAAGGTGGTTGTTCCTGCTGTATGCAAAGAGCCCTCTCTCTTCCACTTCCCCCGAAACAAGCAAAATCACTACAGCCACGAAGTACAGTAGGACATCTGATTGATTTAAGGTTATGTCTCCATCAATCAGTTATGTGGCATGGTCAACTGAGTTTTAATATATATATATTTTTATTTTTAAGCTCAATTATCTTTAAAAGAAAGCTGATATCCTTGTGCTTGCACTTGACTCTGTGAAGTGGCTCTTCAAGTAGGTTCTGCTGTGTTTTACTGAAAATATTTACTATTCTGTGGTGAGTACTGTGTTTGTTTTGTTGCTATACTGTTGGGAGGGTGTAGAGGTTTAATTTATGGAAAGAGTGAAACAAAGAAATAAACAAAGAAAAGATGACAAGATTTCTATAATTGAGAACAAATTCCAACATAGCAATTTTGAAGGAGGAACACTTGCCCTAGGTAGAGGAAGATTGGGTCAGAGAGCACCTAAGGAAACTCGATACCCACAAATCCATGGGCCCTGATGGGACGCACCCCAGAGTTCTGCGTGAGCTGGCAGATGTTGTAGCTAAACCACTCTCCATCATCTTCGAAAGATCCTGGAGAACAGGAGAGGTGCCAGAGGACTGGAAGAAGGCCAATGTCACACCAGTCTTTAAAAAAGGCAAGAAGGAGGATCCAGGCAACTACAGGCCAGTGAGCCTCACCTCCGTCCCCAAAAAAGTGATGGAAAGGCTCATACTGGCCGTTGTCTCCAGACACGTGGAGGACAAGAAGGTGCTCAGGACTAGTCAGCATGGATTCACCAAGGGGAAATCATGCTTGACTAACCTGATAGCC
>JAWLRI010000144.1:5227934-5252061 GCA_034781795.1 Crypturellus tataupa
GGGGCGCGCTACCTCGCGCCCCGCCCTCCCAGGCGTGCGGCGGCTGCGGGCGAGCGCGGGCTGCGGCAGGGGCCTCCCCGCCGGTGTTTCCAGGGCCTCTCCTCCTGCAGGACCCGCTTCAGGTATCGTCGATACCGATGTTAAACACATCTCACCCTTTTCTGTTCTTCTTCTTTTTTCTTTTCCTTCCACCCCGTAGTTTTGGACCTAATTTTGCACGTGGTGGTTCTTGCTCCCTGAGCACCAAGGTGGGGAGAGGCCGGTCAGGGCATATAGGGACAGCTCCAAGGAGACGCTCACGTGTCTCTCCCATCACCAACACAGCGGCGAATGCAGCAAATTAATCAGCACCCGAAGAGGTATAAAATCTGCGAGTAGACGAAAAGGGCAAAAGACTGGGCACACACAAGGACATTGCGGTCAACACCAGAATTAGCACTGCAAAACCCAACAGAAAAGTGATGCTGTTTGAGACCGCTCTGCCCTCTTTCATTACCACCTTTTCACCTGGACTTTGGTATTTTCATGAACTCCCTGTGTCTATGAAGCTCCTGGGAGATGTCAGCGTCTCTTTTCCAGGTATCCATCACCTTAGAATTTGAAACTGTTTGGGGAGCCACATTCTCTTCCCAACTGATGAAAGTGTAAATTAGCTTTTGTTGCACAATACTAATCGATCCATTAGCTTTTAAAAGGGTACTTGATATACCGTTATTTTCTTCCCCCGATTATAGGATAAATAAATACAACTTGAAAACATTTTAAAGGCTAATGTTTAATCATATTAATCTGAGTATGATGTTTTAAATATTTTAAAAATAAATCTTTTGCTTTAATAGACTATCGGCCAGGATTAAAGAGCAAGCAGGCCACTACAGAGAGATTTCAGAGAGGAGTGAGCACGAAGCTCTTTGATGGGAAAGAGAGAAGCACGAGCAGGGAAGCCTTAAGCCCAGGCATCAAATAAATAAATAAACAAATAAAAATTGACTTAAATCATGTGAGTTGAGCAGGGTTTTCTCCTCTCTGTCGCAGCGGTAAGCAAGCACAGTTCTGAAAACAGAAGGAAACGCACGCAGGGCTGAGGTGGCAGCCAGGTTTTTATTGGTGCCTTGACACACACACCGGGAAGATTTACAAGCCGGTGTGAGGAGCAAACTGGAGCAGAGAAGCACACGTCCAGGGCACCGACCAAGCTCAGGCCGGAGGTCACAGAGCACGAGATACATGAACGCAGACACAAACGCTTGAGATGTCACACATCTTCGTCTGCTGTTTTCATTCTCACCCAAGATAATTCATGTACCATCAGCTACCTTAAAAAGGGCCTTCTCCATATCAATTCCTTGAACTTTTAGACTTTATGAATGATTAAATCCATAATAATAATTAACAGGCAGTGACTGACCCCAAGTGATCTGGGTTATGGGAGCCCTTTCTGAATGCTATCACATATATGTGATACATATATGTGCACATAGGTAAGTACGAGTCCATTGCAGACACTGCGAAGGCTCTTCTCTCGCTCCCTTAGGCACAGCAGATGAGTGAAGTACTTACTAAATGATACACACATGTAACAAACACCGCATCACCTCAAGCGTATATATTCTTTTGCAAGGACGGAAACTTCACACTGAATTATATTAAGAAATGTACACTGGAAGAAGATACAGGTTTGCAGAACGTTGCATTCAGGAGAGTGAAGTCAGACAAATACAATAGTCACCACAGAAATTAAAGCTTGATGCTGGAGGCTGTGCAGAATACAGCAAATGTCAGAAACCACAAGGCCAGGATGGCAAACAACAGAAAATGTAATATTGGTGGCATGTAACAAAATAAAAAGATGAGTCTCAAAAACACTAGTCGCTAGTCTCAGAATCTGTATTTTCATGCCACCCACTGGTCGTGTTGGAGACTGCAAAACAAAGTACACCAAAGCTCTGCCGATCACTGTCAACTAGAGCTGCTTATATAGGGGATATAATATATTTGGGAGCAAGAAGTTTGCCTGACATTTAAAATAACTTGAGGTAAAAAAGAGAGACTGTTAAATCCTGCTCTGCCGTTCACCCCTTAAAAGTTGTTTGCGACACAATCATTAGGAGAGCAGTTTTAAATAAGCTCCTGTGCATTCTACAAAAGTCAATAACTACAGAATTCTTAAGGTGGGACTTGGAAACAAAAGAGGAGAAACAGCAAGTCACTTGCTTAAATTAGGGGGGAAAAAAAAGGAGTCCTCAGGAGAAGACTTTGTAGCTAATTTGGTGACCAAGAGTAAGCTTTTTTCAGTTCATACATTCCTAAACATTTCTATCAATCACATCAGTTTTGTGTTGCACCTATTAAAATTCCCTCTCCCTTGTCAAAAACACGTTTTAAGCCTTTAGGAGTTGTGTTTGCAACACAAGGCAAGGTCTTTCCGAGCACAGATAACACTTTCATCACGGAAGGCCCCACCACAGCTTCGTGTCTGTGCAAAAGTCATAGCCAAGAGCTGGAACCACTGCTGGTTCCTCCCCAGAAGCAGCAGCTTCTGCTGCTCTCAGCAGTTTCCCACAGCATTATTTATACCCTAGGAAGTGTGTGTGCCCCTCCTGTTGTGACAGATCCTCGGGCTGCTTTGGTTCATAATAGTAGGGCTTTTTGATGGCAATAATCTTCACTTCAGAAGATGTGTGTATGCACCTTGAAACTAGCGACACTGGACTCAAACGATTTTTCTAATAGCTCACGTGTTACGATTTCCACCAACTTTCGAACACCTTTCATCACAAATTATTTCGCAAGTTTATATATAAAGAAAGGAGGGAGGCACAGGAACACATTCTCTTTGCCGCATCAGCAGTAGGGTATTCAAAAGTGCCTGGAAAGGAAGTGAAATCTCAAAACATTACATCTTTTTAGTCACCAAATGACAGGCAAAGCCTTTAGGGCCTTAATCTCTTGTTGACCAGCTACTTGAAACTGAACTGTATTTGTGCAAAATATGCAGCTCTTGTGGATTTTTAGTATTTATTGATGTATTCCAACACAAATATTAATGATGAATTCATCTCCCAAAGGGATACAAAGTTGCTTGTTCCTGTGCAACTAACTCTTCTTATCCTTAGGAGTTACTTTGCAATTTATGATAAACATGAGAGGATCTCAGCTTTTGCAATCACAGTGGTTGCATTAGCAACATGGAGTAAATGTGTATATATATATACTTATATATATACACACACACCTGACAGTTTATGGCAAGTCAAGCATTAATCAATACCACTCGAGTTAAAAGCACCACTTAAAAAAAAAGCACCATGGCAATTTGGGAATTACAGTTCAATTCTCAAGACTCAGAAATCCCCACTTTGTTGAGTACTACAGCAAAATCTGAACTGGTATTTTTGGCTTTTTTAATTAAAAACAACAGAGGCAGATCCTATTCTGATATCAGCTTAGCAGGTTTGGGAAGACAAATATATAGGCATGTGCATACATATTTTGCTCACCATTTAGGAATGCTTACCTGTCCAGTGTACTTTCTTTCTGCATTTTTGAATGAAATTGATAGGGTCCTTTTCCTTGTACTCTTTTTCTTCCCATGTAACAAGAAAAGCTCGTTCATAGAGCCTGCTCCCAGCCAGGGGCCCGTAGGCCAGGATATATAGCAGCACCTGGACACACCGGTGCCTAACTTAACTACAAAGAATGGGTAACAGCTGGGCTTTAGTGGGGTTTTAGAAGGCAATAACTACTTTCTGACAAGCAGAGCTGTGTAAAGTATTCCCATACAAGATGTAATGTATTCTCCAAGAGATAAAACACACCGTGTAAGTCAAGGAACCTGAAAGAGTGGAGTGTAGTTACCACAAATGCATTAAAAGTAAGTCGCCATTCTGTTATTCTTGTCAGTTCTTTATTGGTTTACATCCTAAAGACTAGCACATTTACAGCATACATGGAGTGGATGAACCAGGAATATATAAAACAGTAGCCATATGTTTATGATATATTAATACTGCCCGAAACCAAATAAATAAAAATATTTCAATGCACAAAGCTTGGCAAATACAATTGTGTTGGGACAAAACAGTGTTGTATTATACAATAATTTTACATGTATAAATGAAACAAAAGGCAACTGTGCTGTAGGTACTTTCACAGAACATACACAGAACATACTTGGCAACAGTTTTCTTTTTTTACCTTTGTATGTTTTATAATTTAAAAAATGTACTCAAAAAGAACATTAGACAGAACTTCATTTTACAGTAATCCTTAAATAATCCTTAATCCTTATATCTTTAAGGATCCTTAAATTTGCTTCTCCTGTGCAACAATAAAGCTCACTTCACCCTGGTGAAGTTTCCTATATGGATTCAAAGTTTCACAGTTTTTCTTCTTCTGACGAACTGCTCAAGATCTTACTGTTCATTATGCCCTTTAAACAAGCCCCTCGATGTGCACGTACTGACCACGTTGAACACAGAAAACGTCAGCTGAGCAGTGATGCTTTACATGTAAGTATACTGAAAGCAGAGTAGTTTAAACAAAATAATGCAGTACTTGAGACTGATATTCCACCGCTTAAGGAGGTGAGCAAGCACCATGCACATACACAGCTCGGGAACTTCTCCTGATTGCAATAAATAAAGGATCTCCAAGCTCTAGAGTGGATCTAATGGTCACTGGCCACGTTGTTAGAGCGGCTCTGCTAATTGTTACGACAGACCTCATGTTATTTTCTTCTGAAGGTGAAGACTGGAAGAAGATTTTTAGTGTAACAATATAAGATTTAAAATATATAGTTAATTATCTGTTTGAAATATACAAAATAAAATTATCAACTCATAAAAACTAAGGGATATAAAGTTTATACAAAAATAAATGTAGCATTTAATAATGCACCAGGGACTGAAGGTTGAGCAGAACTAAAGGAGGAATGTGGCTGAAGAGAACTTTTTAAAAAGTCTCCCACCATACATTTGTTTTACATATTGGTTAAAAAAAAACAAGCCAGTACTTTCTTAACTGCAAAACAGAGTTCCCAAGTCTCCAAGGGACTGCTCTACTGTAGATTATTTGTTCGCAACTAGTATAAGTACGAGAAACACACTGATTTTGTACAGAAATTGGTTGGTTCTCCTGAAAAGACTGAAATAGCAGTAATGGCCGAGTTCAGCAGAACTCTCTTACCTGCCTTACTGATATGCTGCTGCTCAGTATTAAAACTGCAAAAAGCAAAATGCAAAAACCGCTCTACTTAAAACCCCCAAACCTACATGGGAGCAGAATGGACATGACTGATAGAGCAGTGACAGCACAGACAAACATCAGTGAGAGGCAGAAAGAAACCAGGAAACAGCCGTATACTTACCTGGCTGTTGCTACTCTCACAACAACAAATAACCAGATTTTTCTACTCTAAAGCTTATGTCCTTAGCAATGAAGAGCACAGTGGGCTGAATTAAACTAGCGAGAGATGATTTAAGCTGTAAAGATGTAAAATTTGGACATTAATATTTAGCTGTGTCTTCAAAGGCATTCTTTGGGGGACTCTCTTCAAGGAGGTCTGATGAATGCGTTTTGCTCAACTAGTCACCTTAGTCATGAGCTTGAACACAGCTGAGGTTCTCGTACATCGGCAGTTAGCACGTCAGCAGTTATTTTGTATCAAAATAGGCCACTGCCACCTTCCTCAGAAATATTCTGAAAATAGTCATGTTTCCTATACATGATTCTGAACGGCGTCTAGCAAGGCAAAATGCAGAGCTAAGCAGGATTTTCTTTGTTGCTGTTATGGGGAAATGGGGATCTGCTGGGCACTCAGAACATTTTTGTATTGCCAGATATTGAAAAAAAATTAAAAATGTCAATCAAGAAAAAACAGAGTAAATCCCCAAGATATTAATGCTTACAATAAAGAAGTGATATAAAATGCCATAGGCAAAAATGTTAATTATTATACAGTATCATGAAACATTAAACATTTCACATGCAACATCAGCAACTTGCTTGTTGCACTTTAATTACGGTTGGGAAGGGCAGAGGGAACTTTTGCTGGCATTAATGGCTTAGAAAGTGTCGTGTGTTTGAAGTATTTCTTAAAATCAGTTAAGATGGGTCTTTCACTGCTATAAACCAAAATGGGATTTTGTCTTTTATTTAGAAGAAACTCATATGCCTGGCCTTGTAAGTATATATTAAGGTCATATATGAAGACGGTATCCTATATACAGCAAAACGTTTCAAACTCCTGGCTTTTATTGTGCCTTTTTTTTTTTTTTTAAATTAACATCTGTTTCGTGATTGCAGCAATGCATCCTACAGGTATTAGACTGCCTAGGATCCAATCCCTTTTTATTTACAACTTTTGAGTTTTACTCTCCGTTTTAAAAAGTTTATGAAAAGCTCAATCTCAAGTCAACTCAGTATAAAAGATGTTATGCGAAACAGCTGCCTAGGTGCCATTCACTCATAAAGTCCATGCCATCCAGGAGGTACCTAGCTCTTTGCATATAGGTAATTATTAAATGGTAAAGTATCTGTTCATCTTACATACACTGGAGGCTATTTAAATGGGCAGAGTCATCACTACTCTCAAGCTAAGGTGTCAGAATAACTGTTACTATAGATTCCAATTCTTTAAGTAACATGCTCCGTATAATCTAGTGAAACGTACAAAAAAAGTTATTTATCTGTTCTGGATGACAAAATCATATATTAATCTAGAGCGTATCCACATGTTTTAATGGAACAGCAATTAAAGGACAGAGTATGCTTATGTTTCAACTTTTCCATAAGTTCCTTCTGGAGGCCTGTAATACTTTGGGAAAGCCTTCAGTTGCAGGGAATTAAACGCATACTTGCGACATCCAACATTCTTCATTGTATTTTCTCGCCGACAACCCTCACTGGGGAAAAAAAACAAGCACAAAAAATGACAGCAGTAAAAAGGAAAAAAAATAAAAGACTTAAACTAAGATGAAATGAACTGGTTATTTCATAGCATTAAAAAAAAATGTTGGTTATATTTAATGAGCATTTAATCCATTTGCCAGTGCAAATATTAAAAATGATGACTCATCATACAATGCTAGTAAGAAGCACACAGAATGGACACATGCTATGTTGGAGTGCTAGTTTTGCATTTCTAAAAAGCAGCAGTGCATCTGGTGGACGAGTTCTTTTACACGGGTTTCATGTATTTCAGGGTACATGGCTGTCGACTCCCCGTGCCGCTTCGCTGCGCACGGGGGCCCAAGAGGTTGCCTAAAAGCAGTTCTGCTAATTTGTTAGTACACTAAATTAAAAAGAAAAACTGCTCATCTCCCACTAAGAGCCTTAAGATGATTTTATTGTTCCCTGCATGTAAGTATTAATCAGTTCAATGACCACACTTGAAGATTAGAGCTGATACCAAAATAATGACTTTCCAGGTATCTTTGCATGCAGAGATGGACGTGAAAGCAAACATACTCTGAAAAAAATGGTAATCATGGAATAATCGCTGTGTGGGGGTGAAAAAACAGACTGGCTGCATTGACTGTCATCACCCCAAGAAAACAAAGCTGTGCAGAACTTATTTTGTCCCAACTACTTTGGTGCAACTGCCCCACAGTACATACAGGTCCTATGCTACAACTAAAAACTATTTCAGATATAAGGCCTCTTTATACTTGTAAATCTACAACAAATTTCCTTTGACTATATCCATAAACAGACACACAAAGAGGAAGCACTACATTTTAAATATATTATAAACCAACTTAGGCTTGCAAGAGAATGTTTTTTTTTTTTTTTTTAATTTCTCTGATAGAGAACTGAAACCTAGACAATAATTTAAAACTATTACTTGATGGCAAAGTGTACAGTACACCATCTTATGGTGGAAATGTCATGTTATTTCTCTCTTTAGGTTCTGTAGCAAGTATCAGAGGTAAACTGTGATAAACTGATTCAAAAGAAGGGTGTGGATTCCCATTCAGTTTGAAATCTTTCTGTTTTTGCTGATACTTGCCTTTTTTTTTTAATTCTGGCTAATTAAACTTACTGTAACTGTACTATGTATGTACCATCTAGCTTAGCTTTATAAATCATTGCAACTTAAAAAAAAATAAGTTAAGTTTGAAATTGTCCCTGTAACATGTTCTGTGACTGTCTTTTATAAACTGGATCCTATACTATTACACTATTTTTATTACATAGTTTTGTGTTTTAGAGAAACATCCTCACAAAAGCTATTGCAGTCAAATAGATTCATCACAAAATTGCACAAATTCTATTTCAGACTAGCAACAGGAACACAAACTTTGAAAAACAAATCTGTGATGCCAAGTGTGCATATGCAATCCCAAGTGAGTCATTCTGCTCATAACTCATTCTGCTGTACCTGGTTACTGCCCTTGTCTGGGCAGGCCACCACGGTGGTCAGGAAGCTGCATTTCACACAGCATTTCATGTGCTGTGTCTGTCACCACTGGGAATCAGCCTTATGTCAAGTTACAGCCCCTGAGCACGAGCCACTCTCTGGAAGTCCAGTGTTAGACTGGGAATGAGGATCTTCTCCTTAACCTCAGAATCCTCTCGTGACCACTAGGATAGCCTGGATATAAGGAGCATGTCCAGCAATACCATGTGGTCTCAAATGGACTGAAGCTTCCTTCATTTGAGAGATTTGAATCCAATCTTTAATATAATCTTAAATACACTTAATATAATCTTAAATACAACCAGTCACCAACACGTAACCACAATTTTCCTAGCATAAATAATGATTAATTAAAATATAACTGAATGCTAAAGAATATAGCAAAGACTGTTTATAGGACTTATCAATATTCAATTAAAAGAACATAGAAATTCCTACTCAAAGTTCTTCAGCTCAATTACATGCACTGAACATTGCACACTCTCACCAAGTTACCAGCCGTTTCTCAAAGGCTCAACACGCAGTATCTCGTGCAGCTGCCGGGCCAGCTCACAGCGCCTGCGCTTACCGCACGGCCGCTGCTCCGACACAGC
Organism: Crypturellus tataupa; assembly: GCA_034781795.1. Lineage (NCBI taxonomy): Eukaryota > Metazoa > Chordata > Aves > Tinamiformes > Tinamidae > Crypturellus > Crypturellus tataupa. Next base: position 5,236,950 of record JAWLRI010000144.1, read on the forward strand.
AGCCGGCTCCCATCACAGTGACCTGAGGAAGGGCTTGGTTCCTTGTAAGGCACTGACCACCTCGAGGAAGCACTTTGAGTCTGCAACCGTAACCGATTTCGTTGCTGCTACGGGAAGTCCGAGGAGCCACTTTAAGAGTTCATCCTGAGTCTAACAGAACATTTGTTCACAGAATAAATCTCCTCTGTCTGAGGCACTACAGCGATTCAAATCTGAACGTGTCGCGACAGCGCAGACCAAGCTCAAAAGAGAACGAAATCTCGCCCTGACTAAAGTTAAAAGGACTTAAGGACTTAGTTAAAAGAAAAAATCGAACACGTTGCTTTCAAAAAACCTAAACGTTCATTCTACACAAAGTTACGAGGCTTCTTATTGCAGGCTTAATCTTGCCTAATGTTGCCTCACTCCAGGAGAGTCCACAGTCCTCGCATCTTATTTAAAACATTAATTAATTAATCTCGGGGAGTTCTGTGGAAAAACTCCTGCTAAAGCGACTTTTGCATCTTGTTAGTATGAACCCACCACACTCAACACATGGCAAGAACAAGGCCCGAGACCAACGTGACATTCCTTGGCCGAGCAAAAAGGGAAGTTTTGGTATCCACAGTAAATGAACCGGTGCTCCCATCAAAAAGGATGAAGATCTGCACAGAGACTCAGTAGTACTTGATACCAGCATAGGACATGAATATGTCCAATACTGTCATTCCATGATTTTAAATCTCATCAGCAATAAGGCCTGACCTAATTGATTCCATTTAAAAATAAATAGCATAAATGCTTAAGTACATATATTAGTTATCTTTAAAGAAAAAGAAAAATGGTAAGAATGCTGAGAAAATACCAGGAGATAGTGTACTGTACAGTCAGATTTCCTGAAGAAACACATTTAATCATGCACTCATATTAGAAGTCAGAAGAGGAAATGGAATATTCACCCAATTTTGTATTTTATTCTGATTTCTATACTAAGTGCACTTTTTCAAACAGTTTGCCTCTCAGAACCTGTCAAAATCCATTAAAATTGATAAATACTAATAAAACTATAATAATAAAAACTGTAGATACCTATGTTTTTTGAGCCAGTTACTGTGATAATGGTACAAATTACAAGTCACGGGACTAAAAGAGTCCTCCTCAGTTGCCAAGCCTTATCTTCCATCATCTCAGCACAGAGCAAAAGAAATCACTTCATGAATTTAGCAAACTATTTTAAATCAAGGTTTTTTTTGATCAGCTATTGCTATTGACAAACTTTTCCGTTGCTACTACTTCAGCTTAAATAGGTCTTTACCAATTTGGTGTTATATATAAATGACAAACAAATTTCTTCTGCAGCTAGTTTGCGTGACTAAACAAGAGAAGCTTCTTGAGTCTTGCCACTTGAATATTAACTCAGTGTCGTCTGTCTCTAAGTCACTGTTGCTCAACACACAAATCTGTTAAAGCTCCTCAACATTTGAAAATAAGAGTAATATTGAACAGAATATGGTTAACACAAAGCCCCATGGAAAACCTCCAATCCAGCCACTAATGGAGCTGATATATCCCTTCTCCTTCCTGAAATATTAAAGATGAATATCTTTAACTTCCAAGATCGTAATTAGCCTGTTTCAGAGTAAGTTACATAACAGAGCACCTGAAATGGATAATGGATCATTAGCAGGCTACACTAATTACATACTCTTCCTATATCTTTGATACAATACAAAGTGCAGATCTACAAATAGAATGAAGTAATTCTGCATGCAGCGCACCACGAGGTGACTTTGAGTGGCGCACTCCTCTACTGAAACATACTAAATCATGAGAAAGGAACACCACTACGGGTCTACAAACTGCTTAGGACTGGAATTTGGAGATTAGGCTTCAAAATGAAGTAGAAATTAGTTAATTTGCTTAAATAAATTTCTTATAATTTCTTAGAAACCCCACCCATGTTTTTATTTTTCTCTTCATACCTTGTAAAAATGAAAGGCAAGATTAGCATACACTTCAGTATACAAAAAGATACAAATTCTTTTCAGAGTTCCTTTCTCTGGAATACATGAAACAAGTAACACAAAACTGTATTTGGTAAGAGATCTTCAGGCCGGCTAAAGTAACGAGGTAACAGGCCAATGTCAGACTATGTTACAAGCACTGAAAGCAGAACAATAATTTAAAGTTTCAATACAATTCTTTTTGATAAAATAATTTGATGTGTATTTACAGTTTAGTACAATAGAAACGTAAAATTGTAAGGCATAATAATAATTCTTGGCAGACAATGCTATGACACATTCCTTTGTCCAGCAGGTACCAAGTGGCAATAGACGTTCAAGCACTTTTTATATATATATTTTTTTTTTCTTTTTAAACATTGTCTTCATTTGCAACGTAATCTGGCCACCAGGTATGCTATGCTCAGAAACAGCCACACAATCAGTAAATTGGGGCTGAGAGCGAGTAAAGGAATAGAGTAGAGGAGGCTGGGATCTAGTCTGAAATCTCGGATGGGCACCAAGCCACTCAAGTTCTTCTGGGTGACTATCTCCCGTGTTCCAATGCTGTGAAAAGGAAGAAGTTTGGGAGGAGGGAAAAGAAAGCAGAAGGGGAGACGGACATGCAAATGAATGTGTAAAAAGAGAGAGCAACACAAGGTGGTCAAGAAAATGAGAAAACATGAAAGAAGCCACAACAAAACCAGAATATGAAGTAAAGAAAGAGTGGGAAAACGTCCCAAAAATATATTTCAGCACAATTACAGATATAAGGAGAGGGAAAGAGAATAAAAGAGAAAAATAAGAAAGAAGTACTGTAGTCTACTGAAAATAAACACATGTAGGTTGAACACAAATGGTTTTCCATGTTCATTCTTTCAGATTACCAAGCAATATCCCATGCTGCTCTGCCATGCTTCCGCATGCTGCAAAGAAATTGAGCTCTGAAAAGCAAGCTGAACATGAATAACCATTGTAGTATTTGACCCTTTCAAACACCTTTCAAAGTGAGCTGCAGTGAAACAATTTAATCGCTTAACTACTTCAAAATGTAAAGAAAAAGCCCGAAAACAGACCTCTTGCATTTCCGCTTTGAAATGCATCCAAGCGGGTATCAATATGCTGTCCAAAAAGCATGCTTTGAGTACTTCACAGAAGCAGAGAATCATTCTGGTTGGGAAAGACCTTCAAGATCATCGAGTCCAACCACCCTGCTTGGTGCACACGAAGGTACGACATGTCACACCACACACCTCTCTGCATCTTCCTACCTTGCTTGGAGCACAGGCAGCCTACGGCAGAGCAGACCTCTGCAGCTAACCTGAGGCTTTTCGGTGAAGTATTTCCTGCTGGATCACTCCTCTGCTCTGTCCAGTCCTATTCTTAGTTTACAAAGTAGTAAGCCTGGGAGCCTGATCCTGTGGGAGCAGCTGCAATTGCTCCATTCGTAAAAGGCACTGGGAAACAACCCTGGTCACCTAGCAAAGCTTCAGTGATGAGCTGGAAGACACCAAAGATGTACTGGAGGTGGTGAAGAAAGAGAAAAACAATCTTCGGGTGCTGGGAAAACTTGGAATCGAGTGGAACAAGACAGGCCAAGAACTAAACAGCTGCATTTCTGATCACCAAGGGAAGGAGGAGGAGGGTATACAGCAATATGTGGAGTTGGCTCACCGCTATTCCCACCTAGGAGTGAGTGTGGGGCTCTGCTAAATGCAAGGGTGGCCCTGCGCATCGAAGTGTGGAAAAGCAAACACATCTGTGGACAAGGGGACTGGGTACCAAAGCACACTGGACAGTGTCCATAACAGACAGAGAGCTCAGAAGGAGAGGATAGAGGAAAACAAAATGAACAGGAACAGGAGGAGCAGTAAGTGGAAAGCTAGTATGGACCGGTGGAGTCAATCAAGTGGCAGAGAATGGCACACTAGGATACATACTATGAAGGAAGAAAAGTGTTTTAGAGTATAAATATGGAAGTAAAATACGGTGGATAACAAGGAAGAAAATACACTTAAAATGGCAGGAAGCCATTATGGAGAGAACAGAAAAATGCAGACTAAGAAAACCAGAGGAGATGACACATTAAATTAGTATCAAATTACTTGGTTGCACTTGAAGACATACACAGACATACGTACAGTGTGGATGAAGACACTCTCTGAAAGGCTGGAAAGGGCCTTTCCCTGACACTCTTGGCCTATGCAGATGCTTCCACACAGGAAAACAAAAGTAGAAATTTGGAAATATCAAAGTGCACATACTTTCTCAAATGCATTCATGGGAAGACTGGGTCTACAGAAGGACCCAGAAGGAAGGTAAGGAAAAGAATAAAATTCCCTGCTAATCCATCTTACTCGTGCAAATTAATGCTGAAAATTCATCACTGGACGAAAGTTAAAGAAACCCAATGCCTTCCAAAGGTGTAAAAACATATGCTGCCCTATATTCAGAAAAAAAGGAGCTGCAAGAACTGTGTGGTTGAACAGTGCAGCAATCATGCTGTCATTAAGCTCACAGTACGGTAAAAAGCTGTTTAATTCCAAAGAATTTTCGTCCTCTAAGCAGAAAAGTATTCTTTAAATGCTTTAAATAAACATATAAGCATCTCTTGTTTACTGAAGATTTTAAATAGAATTCTTCCTGCCCTCCTAATGAAAAAAATATGTAAAAAGCTTTGGTCTAAAGTTCAAAGACTAGAAACAGTCATAGTCATAAGGAAAACAAGTATGGGATGTTTGAGCATGTAAAAATATACTGTATATTAAACATATGCTTGAGAGAATTTTCAGGTGTTGTACCTCAAAAAGTCAAAATGAGATAGATGCCAAATGTGACTTTACTCAAAAATTAATGTTGTCATGCACATTGTTGTGCATTTTGCTATTTATCACAGAAAGGCACGTTAAAGAAGAGGCTACTAAAATCCAAGAACAGATGAACAATCTAAGAACTGCATATGCATTCCCTGATTCTAACACTGCTTGCTTTCACATCCTTTGCACAGCAGTAGAATATAGATGTTGTTACCATTCCTATTTTCTCATTTGCAATGCGCATGGAATACAAGAAGGGACAAATAGATCCTCTAAGTTCACAGAACAGCAGGGAAAACTTTTTGTATCAGATGAACTTTAAATTTACTTAAAGAACAAAAAAAGCAATAGTGCTTTGTTTCATTTCCCAAACTTCAAGAAGTCATCTCCATCTTGGCTGAATTCAGAAGTGTATTTTATTAAAAACAGAAAACAAACCCTGATCCATTTCCCTATATGTTTTCTTAAGTGAAAAAATACAAACAAGGTTTCCACCACCACTATTTCATTTCAGTGAGCCGCCATACCAAAGCATGACTGCCGGCGCTTTATAATTTAATTTTTTTTTTCAGTTAGCAGTGTAACAACTGAAAAAATTACTGCTTTCAGGTGCTCTTCAAGAGCCCAGTCATAGTTAGCTTCCCTCCTCAGTTGGCTGAATTGTTTGTGTGACCACTTCCTAATTGGTTTCATGAAAATGTAATTTAAACATGTAAAGAAAATGGTTTTGCAGTGGTTTTGATTGCAAGATGATAAGGGTACCTTTACACCAACAGCTCTGCTGCAAATCTCACCAGAGAGTACTCTGGTAGGAGAAGGAAGATGAAGGAGTGATGGTTCTTGCAGCACAGCTGAGATGGAAAAGGATGTGGGACCCAGCTGGACTACGACTACTAAGATGCCTGGTTTTATTAGCCAGATGGTCATTTCTGGTATAGCTTGAGCTTCCAGATACAGTCATGTTTTTTTTCTATTTGCAGGCTGTGAGTAAATGGAAAATATTTCATTGGGGACTGAAAAAGCTGTGATTGGTTTGCAGAAAAGTGAGTATATTCCAATAGAAGACTTCTTTCTAAGATGAAAGCTGTGAGCTTGTACCTGTGAATTTCTCCAGAAATCTACTAGTGGGTCTCAATGGTCTCTCTCTCTCATGTTAATGCTCACTCAGAAGATGTGTAATTATCATGAGACTAAGAGGGAGAGGATGTCCCTGAGCCCAGTAAATGGGAACTAATCCTTCCGAAAATGAAGATTACATGGAAGAAGAGAGTGCTTCCTTCAGTCTTCAAGAACACTTCCAAAACGTTTTCAAAAATGCAAAAATGCTTTCCTTTACTAGAATATAGAGATGAAAAACTTGGACTACTTCCTTGCACTTTCAACTGTCCAAAAGACTTCAAGATTGAGTCAAGCCTTCCTTTCCTTGCACTATTGCACAAATCAAGATCCAAGTAAACAAACAAACAAATCCAGTTCTTCTAATGACCAAAAATTAATTTGCAACTCATTCCTTTCCTGTCTGCTATTTATATCAGGTTATTCTGTCGTGTTAAAATGGTTTTGGGTGGAGCTAGGCTCCTACATAGCTGTTCAGTAATCCTATCTCTCTCTTCAAGCGTTTTTAATTCTGTGCCATTGGTCATGAACAGAACTGGAGAATATTAAATAAATAAATACATTACTACTCCATACTACTAAAAATCTATTCCAAACAGCAGTGAAATTTGAGGCACTAGGCAGAATTAGGCAGTTCTTCATGGTGAAGACATGATAGAAGAAGAGCACATCAGGTCTTTCACTTACTGTAGCAAGTCCCTGATGTTGCGGAACACTCTAGCTAGAGGCATTGGTTAAACAGTCCTCTTTCAAAATCCTGATCGACATAAAGGTATGTGTTTCTTGTGTAAACATTTCATCTGATACTGTGTTGCATTATATTGATGGTTGGAAGGCCCAAAACAATACCATTATTAACCTCTGTGATCATGATGGAATTAAAAAATTAGTACGTCAGTAGTTAAATAAATAGTGAAATTTATTATTATTATAATTTCTCGGTTTCTATTTTTATAAAAGAAATCACTTAATAAAATTGTACAATACAGCTTTTTTTCTTTCAGATATCTAAGTGGAGAAGTAACTCGCATAACTTAATGAGATATTTGACACAGCTCCATTTTAAGTTAGTATCTTCTCACAAAGCTGTTTCAAGATATGTTAAGTTCTAGTATCAAGGTTTAACTGATGTTTGAACACAGAGCTTTCACATACTGTACTTACTGTGTAACAAAGCAGCAGAAAGCGCAGCAAAAAGGTAAAAATAGTCTAATGACATCTAATTAGATGTAGAAGTGGAAATGGGTTATTAGTGTACGACACAGTGCTAGTGTGTAAGACATTTTCTTTCTAGGTAATTGATGAGTTAGAAAGGGTCAAACAGCAAAAACATACAGAAAGGATAAGAGAATTGAACACTCTAGAGAATTTAGTGAGAAGACACACAGTACAGTACATTTGGTAAGAGTGAATGTTGAAAAACAGGACTGAACAGCATTGTTGAACTACATTGATAAAGACTAAAACTAGATTTCTTATCCTTTCTTTTGGTATGTGAGTTACGGAGTTTTCCAGCAGTGCTTGAAACAAGGCATTGAACAACAGTAAACAGATTTTTTTAGTACAGTATTTAATTCTGCAAACACGTCTGCTGCTTCAGAATACAGAACATCATTCTGTTGATACGACAACAGCACACTGACACGTTGTGATGGGGTTCGGCTGCTGTACCGTGAAACACTCACACTGACAGTTTGCCCAGTGAGCAAAGTGTTTCACTGCTAGAGGATACACGTGGCGAACCAGTGCAAACTGCAGCTGCAGAAACCTGCCTGACCTAAGGCTAAGAAACCCAGTGCCCTGTTGGCCAATGTAACTTCATTATTAGACGACTTTCAAAGGAGCACCAGTTTCCTGTTCTCTCAGCTCAGCACTAACAGTCCAATTGAAAATGTATTTTTACACGCGTCTGAAAATTTCCACTTCACTCTTGACAACTGAAGCCTACCTCATCCAACTCTGGCAGCAACCAGCTTGAACTGCATGCACTAGTATGTTTTATATTACGAGGGATGAAGTCTAGCAGTCAGTTTTGCAGTTTTCTGGTTTTATTTACTTTTTTTTTTTTTTTAATAGAAACAGAGAGTCTCACTACTGGCACTACTCATCTGCAGTTTGCATGGTTCTTGATTTAGGAATAAATGACTGCAGTCAAACTCTTACCTCCTCATACACTCCAGAGCCTGGGTGAAGACCTGGGGAGCCATACCATGTTCGTGCTGTAGGATCAAACACTGCTCTAGGGTGACCGACATGGCTGTCCTGTCCTTGGCACTTTTACAGCTTGTGAAACGAACACCATTCAGTCTGCGGCACACCTGGAAACGGGACAGACAATTCATGATTCCTTCCTCATGCATAACCTCCTGGCAGAGCACACACTTGCACGCCTCTACCCTGGAGAAACACAAATGTTGTGTAGGACTCTGATGTCAGAAGTTGCCGACTTGGGGACAGCAGCACTTCATTGCAGGGGTGGTTGTGGGGAAAATGTTGATTTGAAAAATGCATTTTATTTAATTTTATCTTCCCAGCCAGTAAGACCAAACTAAAAACCTTTACAGCATTTAGGGTAGTGCTCTCACCTTGGAGGAGATTTATCTTGGCAGTATTTCCAGGAAGTAGGGAAGAAAGTGAAGAATCTTGAAAACACGAGTAATTTTAAAAAGGGAAAATGCAGTATATTTATAAATACAGAAGACTGACTGAAATATGCAGTTGTGCTTTGATTAATAAATACCTCAGCAGCTTGCCAAAGGATATCAACATTCTTATTTTTCCTTGCATGTACATTTTGTCCCAAAAATCTTAACAGTTCAGGCAGGCAGGTCTGACTACGAGATCGAGGTAAACCTATAAAAACAAGCAAAACCAAGACCAATTATTTATTAGTATTCAACACTTTCATCTGCTATTTGGAAACAATGACATGTAGCTTAAAACAGCTAATTCTAACTCAAGTTTTATTAACTCAACTGGAAATGTGCGTCCAGGGTACTTAAACCTTTAGAGGCTCTCAGAGCTCTAGAGTAACACAGGGAATAAAGAGAGGTTTAATAACGTCACAGGCACACTTGCACTCACACACTTTGGAACTTCATGGGAACATCTAGCTGCCCATATTACTCCCCCTCCCCTCCCCAAGTGACAGGACTTCATTCAGGTCTCCACAGAAACTCTTAAGATATCATTTTACATGCTCACATTTTCAACCTTGAATTTGCAAGCTAGCCAGTTCTCAGTTACAAGCAGCACTCTCTTCAACAGGCCCCTGCACTACTGTTCTTTATCAATATTTCATTAAGCAGAAAGAAATTATTTGAAGGAATTTAAAAGGCTTTTTTTTTGTTAGAGCCCTCACAGTCATCTCATCCTCATGTGTTCAAAGGGTTACGTGGCATCTCTTACACATGCACCAAAGTGCTCAGTAACAGGTACTCAATAGGTCCGTATATTTTTTAAAGGGGCTGACTGCAGAGGATATCACCTAACGCAGCAAGTGGATAAATATGGTGGTATAGACTGTTTAAAAAAAGACTATGACAGAAGAAAAAAAAAAGGAATGATATGCAGGCTTTTATTTTTGGACTGAATCTCTTCTCACAGCAAATAATATGTGAGAAAAGTTTTGCCTAGCCTAGGTGGTTCTACTTGAACTCCACACCTACAGAAAAAGTAATGCCTGCAACAGAAATATCAAATCATCTCAAATATCTCTGAAGACAAGCAGATATAGTGGAACACTGGATCTTGTTGTCAGCCACAGTAACTCACTTTGAAATCCTGCAGGGCGGAGAGTTGAGAGCACAACACTTTCAGAGAAAGGACAGCAGGCCAGAGATCAGCTTTCCTGGTCTCTTTTTCATGGAAAGAACATTTTCTACAAGCTGCCAGCCAATACCTCACTGGCCTCTTGCTGCTTAGAGTGACCCATTTTGTCTTTTCAGGCTGAGTGTATCCCAGACTGAAATTACATGAATGCCTTTTGCCTGTACTTGGGGTACACCTCTGGCTGGTCATATCAACCACCTTCTTTACAGATAAAGAAAATAATATTCTGGATGTTCATGGAAATTGTTTCACTTTGTACGCCTTAAACATTGTCACAGAAGAGGTACAAAACGTACCTACCCTCAGACCTGCCTTATGGTGAGTACAGCCCCAGGCTTGTCCAGCTGGAAACAAGGGGGAAAGGACAAGGTGGACACAAGATTCTCCTGTTTTACCATGAAAGTGCCCAATAGCTTCACCTGCCCAATTCTGCACTCTATTCTCAGGCAGAACTTCAAGTTACTTGAGAAAAGCCTCTAGTATAAGGAGTGTGTGATACTGGCAAAAGAGAAACTCAAAGTAGTGGCAGCAGTGCTCTTCAAAAATAGAGGAGGACAACTACAAAGCTCAAGAGTTCAAAAAAGTCATTAAGACAGAAATGAAGACAGAAGAAACAAATAACAGTAGAGAAAATAGAAACAGACTGTAAGATTAAAAAAAAAAGCTCAAGGGAAAAGGCAAAAGCTAACAGAAGACTAGACGAAAATAAGAGGCCAAGAGTTGAGGGAAGAGGCTGCAGTAAACAAAAGAAAAAAAGCCAAAAGATGAGAAATAGAAAGGAACTAAATAGGAAATATTATGTAGGTCTACATGGACAGAGAGACAATGAAGGAATAGTGAGAACAGCAAAACAAAACAAAACAAATCGCTGTAAATTGATTAACTTTTGAAGATTACAAGGAAGTCTGGTGCCAGATGACTAAGTAATAAAAAACTGTTTCATTTTTGCAGCTAAAATTTCAGGCAAGGAATCGTGGATAGTCAAGGCCTCGTAAGAGGAAGATAAGTTCTGCTCTCAGTTGAAGCAAAAAAATCCACGATAACTGGAAGTGTAATGACATACCTCCCTCAAAGGGCCACAGAGAGCGTTCTGCCTGACAGCTCTGTCCCACTGCATGCCCCTGCATTTGTATTTCTCCAACAGAACTGCAACTTTGGAACCCATAAATTTAGCTCACAAGAAGAGACTGATACTACTAATAATGAATTTATGCAGTCTAAATATTTTTTGTGGTCACATGTAATACATTTATGCCACTGCTTCCAGAGTAAACATGAAGGAGTAAAAAACTTTCCATAAAACCACTAGAATTCAGACCTGCAGCTTTTGTAGCTCTTCCAGATACTTGTCTTCTCAGGTGCAGATGCTATAGTTTGACAGAAGCTTCAAAAGAAAAGCAGATGCTCCTACAAAATGGCATTTGCTTTCTGTACAGGTCACCACAAGCACAGAGAACAGCACCAAAACAACGGAGGTGAAAGTGTTGTTGTTACAGCCAGTCACTGTTATGCCTTCAGTAACTGCCTAGCTGCCTGTTTATACAGTATATAGAACCTCTTAGCAAAAGAGGCAAGAGTAAATTAAAAAAAAAAAAAGTTCATCAAAATGAGACTTAAACCAACTTGAACCTGCTCTACTTAGTATTAATGTGTGAAAATAGAGCTGCATCACTTCTTGCAGTCACTATACTGGCTTATCATTAACATTTTTGTAATTCACTTGAAGCAAACAAACAAACAAACAACCTGCATTGCTCTTCAATCAAAATTTGCCATTAGTTACTGAATACTTACAATCATCAGGCAAAACTTCTTTGAACTGTTCAAAATACGAATTCAGACGGACTAAGCTTTCCATGTTAATTACTTCTTGCAGTGACGTGTCTCCAAACCTTTAAAAGGTGAGCAAGGGAACAATTAAGGCCAAGGTAATCTTTCCTATTTTCTCAGAACCACCTTCACCTGGCAATATGACTACCAGAACACAGTTTAGATTCATCCCATGAAATGCCTAAACATTCAAATGCAGAAGAAAGTGTAACAGAAAAGAGTTGTGGTGAATCGTTCCAGAAAAAGAATCTGCATGAGTGTGGAAACAGGAGAAAGGCAGAAAGGAAAATCTTATAGAAATTAGTACTTGAAGTACTTTTTTTTTGTATCTTTCTATCAATATTTAATTCCCATCCATTTGGTAGATCTTTTTGCAAAAAAACTAATTTTTAAGAATAGAAATGCTGGATCCATTTGTTAGCAAGTAACAAGCAGAACACCAGTAGGCAGGATCGAGAACTTTGATTTAAGACACATGAATAAGAAAAGTGGGTCTTGGAGGGATAAATGTCAACATAAATATCATCAGCAACGCTATGATTCAACTCATATAAGAACATTTGTCTCTCACAGACAATAGAGGAAAACATGAACTCCTGCAATACCCTGGTTTTGATACCTATCATATTAGATGACTGCACATCTCAGCCAGGTAGCAAGGCTGGTGCCCTATCTGCATGCTGGGCTTCCCTGGGGTTTTCCAGGAGAGATGCAGTCTGCCAGAGTATTCCTTACAGGCAGGATAAAGCCATAACAGAGGGAAGCTCTGGTAGCTCTCCCAGAATTGAACAGCTTCACTAATAAATATAATTGTATAATTACATTTTTGAGCTTTACAGTCGCATGACATCAGTACTGCAACTGCAAGCTAAACTGAAGGAAGGTCCATCTAGTCTAGCAGATTGTGACAGCCTAGGCAAGAGCACAAAGCCAAGAGGGCAAAGATAGAGCGATGTTAAGTAGCCCATGATACATGTCCTCTTCCCTAACACCACTTTTGAACCACATAAACCTTAACTACGCACAAAGCCATGAGGTAAAGAGCTCCACAGCTACATGTTGTGTGAAGAGGTATCTCCTTTTGCTTGTTTCAAACCTGCCAGCTTCATTTGATGGTGCTTGTTCTTGCAAACAAGAAAAATGGGAAAGAAAATGAATCCCTTTTAGTAATGCCACAGTGCAATCTCAGAGACACTTCTACCAGAACAGGAGGCTGTGGAACTGTCCTTAAGGCTGAGCTTGCATGACTCAACACCTACTTCTCTGCTAGGGTTTGCTGCTCATTGATCCCCACGTTGAAAAGCACAGGCTGCACCCTCAGCAACATCCCGCTCTGAATCTCCCGCGGCAGCAAGTCAAACAAGGCGCTTGGCAAAGGGATCCTCACGTTAAATCCATCACTGCAAAGAAACAAACAACTATTAGACATGCAGCACAGAAAGCAACACTATGACAACGTATTATTTATGTTAAAAATATAAAACATAAATGTAAATTAAAATATGATCCAATTATGAAAAAATAAGTATCAGTCAAAATCCAAGCCTTTAAAGTACTGTCAGAGCTTGATCATTGTCAGAAAATCTACACTTGTTTAAAAACAAACAAGCAGCAGCCTACAACATTCTTTTTATGTCCTCCTGGGTATTTCAATCAGATCTCCCAATTTCCTGATAAAAGCTGAATTTGCTTTCCCCATTAATGCTCTGTAATATGATGAGAACAGGATGAATTTTGGTATACCCCCATCTCATCAAAAGTAGAACAGTATGTTTAAAATACAATAAAAGATTTGAAATATTAAGATTTTTTTTTAAAAAAGATTAAGATTTAAAAAAGATTTAAGACAAAAAAAAATAGATGTAAAAGCTTTCACCATTCATGGATGATGATGCGTGTGCAAGGACGGAAGCGTTTTTGTAGGGCTGGTATTTATGAGCTGAAGGGCAGGGGCAATGACCCAAGCATGAATTGAAGAGGGAGTCAACAAAAGTGCTGGCCTGGAACTTCGTGGCTCTGACCTACAGACCTGTTCCTGGAGCCCAACAGGTTACCTTGGATCAACTGAGCTACAGCAAAGATGTACATGTTCTACTCATGGCTGATGCAAAGTAATGCAACTTACCTCAACCCGTAACAACACTGCAGACTAAAGTAAATGATACTACCTTCCCTCTGCTGCAGGTTGAGGGCTTGCCCAGACATAAGTTATTGTGGTTTGTGTGCTCCGCATTAAGCTACCCACAGCAGTACCTTGCTGGTATGTCGCGGTCCTTACAATGCAACTTTCCTATGTTCATTTTTCTGCTCACAAGGCTCGTAAAAAATCCCTCAAGTACCATACAAGTTCTGAGAGCCATATAGCAATATAATCGAAATTGATCTGACGCCCATTTACATGGGACGAAAGGAAAAATATAGCAGTACATATCTTGTGTTATGTCTAAGAGTAAAAACTTGTTTTCACCTCTAAATCTACAGCCTCCAATAGCTTCCACCAAAATAAGTAACATTTTTTCTTCCTTTCTAGAGTAAAATCTAGACAGAAAAGTAAAAGTAATAAGCACTATCTCAGCAGCACTATGGGACCTCAAACTCTAAAACTAACAAAGTCCGGTTTTCTCCTGATTTGTATCCTGTAGCTGACTGCAAGTGTTATCTAAAGCTTTTCTTTGGAAGGGGTTTTCTGTCAGCTCTCAGCCATGCACAAAGGTCTCAGCAATTGCTGCCAAGTGAACATCACATTTCAGCTCTCCTTCAGTCAGGGCATTTCCCATCCCAGGTGAACTTAAAATTAAGTTACTCCAAACAAACATAGCTTTGAGCATTGTAGTTCTTTCCCAAGATGTGGACAAAATGGCGCAGTGCTTCAGTGGCACTTGGTACGCTGAAATCCAATAAGCCTTGTTTCCTCAGAAAGTCAGAACCAAAACTCTTGAGGATGTTATAGGAGACGGTGTCGAAAGTCTCGCTGGATGTTGTCTACCTTGACTTCAGCAAGGCCTTCGACACAGTCTCTCATAAGATCCTCCTAAGAAAGCTCAGTAAGTGTGGACTGAAATACTGGATAGTGAGGTGGATTGAGAGTTGGCTGAATGGCAGAGCCCAGGGTGGTGATAAATGAGGTCGAGTCTGGCTAGAGGTCTCTGGCCAGTGGTGTCCTGCAGGAGTCAGTACTGAGTCCGGTGCTATTCAACTTGCTCATCAATGACTTGGACGAGGGCACAAAGTGCACTCTGGGCAAGTTTGCAGATGACACCAAACTGGGAGGAGTGGCTGACACTCCTGAGGGCTGTGCTGCCATTCAGGGAGACCTAGACGGCATGGACAGTTGGGCAGAGAGCAACCTTATGAGGTTCAGCAAGGACAAGCGCAGGGTCCTGCACCTGAGGAGGAATAACCCCAGGCACCAGCACAGATTAGGGGTTGACCTGCTCAAAAGCAGATCCGCAGAGAGGGATTTGGGAGTCCTGGCTGACAACAGGTTAACCATGAGGCAGCAGTGTGCCCTCGTGGCCAAGAAGGCCAATGGGATCC